>JADRCH010000030.1:14110040-14253415 GCA_019843965.1 Rhynchomys soricoides
AAGATATTAGATTCCAAAAAACCAAATTACCCAATTTTAAGAATGAGGTCCAGAGCTAATCAAAGAATTTTCCACAGAGTAATCTTGAGTGGCTAAAAAGTACTTAAAGAAATTTTCAACATACTTAGTCATCAGGGAAATGCAAATCAAAATGACCCTGAGAGTATACCTTATACCATTCAGAGTAGCTAAGATCAAAAATTAACTGACAGCATGCTCTAGATAGAACATGGAGAAAGAGGAACACTCCTCTATTTCTGTTAGAATTGCAAATGTGTACAACCATTCTGAAATCAATCTGGAAGTTACTGAGAAATTTTAAGAGTTCTACCTGAAGACCAGCTATACCACTCCTGGGCATATACCCAAATTATGCTCCAACATATTACAAGGACACATGCTCCACTCTGTTCATAGCAGTATTATTCATAATAACCAGAAAATGGAAGCAACCCACATGTTCCTCAACCAAAGAATGGATAAAATAAATGTGGTTTATTTATACAATGTAATGATATTCAGCTCATAGGACCAAAGACAGCACGAATAGTCCAAGCAAATGGATGTAGCTAGAAAATATCATCCTGAGTGCAGTAACCCAGACTAAGAAGGACTTGCATAGAGTTTACTCACTCATAAGTGGATATTAACTTTAAAAAGTACAGAATACCCGTGATTCACCCCACAAACCCTAAGAAGTTAAAGAAGAAGAAAGGCTCAAAAACCTGTTAGCCCACCTATACCCAAATGACAAATGGACTAAGAAAGAAATCAAAGAAACAATACAATTCATAGTAACCACAGAGAATACAAAGTTTCTTAAGGTAACGTTAAATAAACAAATGACAGCTGAATAGTATTCCATTGTGTAAATGTACCACATTTTCTGTATCCATTCCTCTGTTGAGGGACATCTGGGTTGTTTCCAGCTTCTGGCTATTATAAATATGGCTGTTATGAACTAAGTGTAACATGTGTCTTTATTACATATTGGAACATATTCTGGGTATATGCCCAGAAGTGGAATAGCTGGGTCCTCAGGTAGTATTATGTTCATTTTTCTGAGGGTCAGCCAAACTGATTTCCACAGATGTTATATCAACATGCAATCCCACTAGCAATGGAGAAGAGCTCCTCTTTCTCCACACCCTTGCCAAGATCTGCTGTCACCTGAGTTTTTGATCTTAGCCATTCTGACTGGTGTGAGGTCAAATCTTAGGGTTGTTTGGATTTGCATTTCCCTGATGACTAAGGACGTTGAACATTTCTTTAGGTGCTTCTCTGCCATTTGAGTTTCCTCAGTTGAGAATTCTCTGTTTAGCTCTGTTCCCCATTTTTTGACAAGGTTATTTGGATCTCTGGATTCTAGCTCCTTGAGTTCTTTGTATACCTTGGATATTAGCCATCTACCAGTTGTAGGATTGGTAAAGATCTTTTCCCAATCTGTAGGTTGCCGTTTTGTCCTATTTACAGTATTCTTTGCCGTATAGAAGATTTTTAATTTTATGAGGTCCCATCTGTCGATTCTTGATCTTAGAGCACAAGCCATTGGTGTTCTGTTCAGGAACTTTCCCCTGTGCCCATGTGTTCAAGACTTTTCCCCCTTTCTCTTCTATTAGATTCAGTGTATCTGATTTTATGTGGAGGTCCATGATCCCCTTGGACTTGAGTTTTGTACAGGGAGATAGGAATGGATCAATTCACAATCTTCTACATGTAGACCGCCAGTTGAACCAGCACCTTTTGTTAAAGATGTTGTCTTTTTTCCACTGTATGGTTTTAGCTCCTTTGTCAAAGGAGTGTGTGGGTTCATTTCTGGGTCTTCAATTCTTTTCCATTGATCTACCTGTCTGTCACTGTACCAATACCATGCAGTTTTTATCACTACTGCTCTGTAGTACAGCTTGAAGTCAGGGATGCTGATTCCCCAAGAAGTCCTTTTATTGTTGAGAATAGTTTTTACTATCTTGGGTTTTTTGTTATTCCATATGAATTTTAGAATTGCTCTTTCTAAGTCTATGAAGAATTGAGTTGGGTGATGGGGACTGCATTGAATCTGTAGATTGCTTTTGGCAGGATGGCCATTTTAACTATATTAATCCTGCCAATCCATGAGCATGGGAGATCTTTCCATCTTCTGGGGTCTTCTTCGATTTCTTTCTTATGAGACTTGAAGTTCTTGTCATACAGATCTTTCACTTGTTTGGTTAGAGTCACACCAATATATTTTATATTGTTTGTAAAAATTGTGAAGGGTGTCATTTCCCTAATTTCTTTCTCAGCCTGTGTATCCTTGGAGAATAGGAAGGCTACTGATTTGCTTGAGTTAATTTTGTATCAGGTCACTATGCTGAAAGTGTTTATAAGCTGTAGCAGATCTCTGGTGGAGTTTTTCGGGTCACTTAAGTATACCATCATATCATCTGCAAATAGTGATATTTTCATTTCTTCCTTTCCAATTTGTATCCCTTTGACCTCCTTTTGTTGTCTGATTGCTTTAGCTAGAACTTCAAGTACTATGTTGAATAGATAGGGAGAGAGAGGGCAGCCTTGCCTAGTCCCTGATTTTAGTGGGATTGCTTTGAGTTTCTCTCCATTTAGTTTGATGTTGGCCACAGTTTTGCTGTATATTGCTTTTACTATGTTTTGGCATGCTCCTTGAATTCCTGATCTTTCCAAAACTTTTATCATGAAGGGATATTGAACTTTGTTAAACGCTTTTACAGCATCTAACAAAATGACCATGTGGTTTTTTTCTTTGAGTTTGTTTATGTAGTGGATTACATTGGTGGATTTCTGGGTATTGAACCATCCCTGCATCCCTGGGATGAAGCCTACTTGATCATGGTGAAGGATCATTTTGAAGTGTTCTTGGATTTGGTTAGCAAGAATTTTATTGAGTATTTTTGCATTGATATTCATAAGGGAAATTGGTCTGAAGTTTTCTTTTATTGTTTGGTCTTTGTGGGGTTTTGGTATCAGTGTAACTGTGGCCTCATAGAATGAATTGGGTAGTGTTTCTTCCATTTCTATTGTGTGGAATAGATTGAAGACTTCATGAAATTCACAGATAAATGGATGGAACTTGAAAATATCATCCTGAGTGAGGTAACGCAGTCACAAAAGAATGAACATGGTATGTACTCACTGTTAAGTGGTTATTAGCCCAAAATTTCGAAATACCCAAGAATCACTTTGCAGCAACAGTACTGCTGAGTGTGAGGTCCCAGATGGAGGACTTGGAGAAGAGACTGAAGGAGATGATGGAGTTTGCATCCCTAGGGAGGCAGCAAAAGTGGCAACTGGTCTGACCCGCAATACTCCTGGAGACTGATCCACCAACCAAAGAATACACATGGAGAGACCTATGGTGCTGTCCACATATGTGGTAGAGGAGGGTCTTGTTATCCATCAAGGGTAGGAGAGGCCCTTGGGCCTGAAGGTGTTAGATACCCCAGTATAGGAGAATGCCAAGGAGGGAAGACGAGAGTGGGTGGGTGGGTGGGTGGGTGGGAGAATACCCCCACAGTGGCAGGGGGAGCAGGGAGTAAATGGGGAGGTTCCAAAGTGGAGATCTGGAAAGGGGGAAACATTTGAAATGTAAATAAAGTATGAAAAATAAATAAATAAACAAATGAAAGACTTGTATGATAAAAAAAATTTTGAAGGAAGAAATTGAACAAGGTATCAAAAGATAAAAAGCGTTACTATGCTCATGGATAGATAGGTTTAACAGAGGAAAAAAATGCCATGCTACCCAAAATAGTCTTCAGATTTAGTGTAATCTGCATCAATATTCCAACACAATTCTTCATTGACTGTGAAAAGACAATTCTTATCTTTATATAGAAAACAAACAAACAAACAAAAATCCTTGGATAGTTTAGACAATCCTCAACATGAAAAGACTTCTGGAAGTAATGCCATCCCTGATTTCAAGGAGTTCTACAGAGTAGTATTAAAAGCAATAGCATAGTACTGGCATAAAAACAAGCAAGTTGAACAAAGGGATCAAACTGAAGACCTAGAAATAAATTATCACACTCATAGACACCTGAACATTGATAAACAAGCCAGAAATACACACTGGGGAAAACTGAAAACATCTTCAATATTTGGTGCTGGTCTAACTGGATGTAGCTAAAAGAATGGAAATAGAACCATGTTTATCACATTGTTCAAAACTTAAGTTCGAGAGGATCTAAGACCTTAATACAAAATCAAACACACTGTACATGGGGAATAGCCTGAATGCATTGGCACAGGAGACAACTTTGTGAAAAGAATACTGATTGCATTGGAATTATATTAAACCCCTAATAAATAGGACTTCATGAAACAGAAAAGCTTTTGTGTGTGTGTGTGTGTGTGTGTGTGTGTGTGTGTGTGTGAGTGTGTGTGTGTGTATATATATATGACATATTAAAACAAACACATATTCTAATTTAAAATGGGGTACAGATATAAAAAGAGAAATCTCAATAGAGGAAATTCAAATGGTTAAGAAATTCTACTGGAATGTTTACCATCCTTAGCCATCAGCGAAATGCAAATCAAAATGATTCTGAGATTCTATCTTACACCTGTCAGAATGACTATCATCAAAAACACAAGTGACAGCTTATTATAACAAGAATAAGGATCAAGAAGAATACTCCTCCATTTCTGGTGATAGTGCAAACTTGAACAAGCACAATGAAAATCAATATGCTTGTTCCAAATAAAATTAAAAATTTATATACCACTCTTGGACATATAACCATAAGATCTTTATTCTACCATAAGGACACTTTCTTTCTTTCTTTCTTTTTTTTTTTTTTTTTTTTTTTTTTGGTTTTTGGTTTTTTTGTTTTTTTGTTTGTTGGGGTTTTTTTTTGTTTTTTGTTTGTTTGTTTGTTTGTTTGTTTTTTCGAGACAGGGTTTCTCTGTGTAGCACTGGCAGTCCTGGAACTCTCTCTATAGACCAGGCTGGCTTCAAACTCAGAAATCCTCCTGCCTCTGCCTCCCAAGTGCTGGGATTAAACGTGTGCGCCACCACTGCCCAGCAGGCAGGACACTTTCTAAATTATATTCTCTGTGGCTTTATGCAAGATAGCCTGAATCTGAAAACCATGTATTTAACTCTTAACTAAGAAATAGATTAAGAAATTCTGGTGCATTTATACAATGGACATTTATTCAGCAGTGACAAAAAAAATGACATCATGAAATTTGTTGGCAAATGGATGCAAGTAGAAAATAAAATGAGTGAAGAAATCCAGAACCACAAGGACAAATGCATGTACTCTTTTTTAAGTGGATATTAGGTACTAAGTAAATGATAATCAAAGTACAATCTACAGACCTAGAGAAGTTAGGTAAAGAGGTGAGTTATAGGGTAAACACATGGATGTCCCTGAGAAGAGAAAAATAGAATGGATTCTGAAGTGGACTGTTAACAGGTGATTATGGGACTGAGAAAGATTAGGTGAGGAGGAGGCAGAGCAAGAGAGTGAAAAGAGAGCCACCCTGAATTGAGGGGTATTTGTGGGTGTGTAGAACTAGTGTAATTAGATATTTCCTGGAATCTATAAGGGTGACCTCAGTGAATACTGCTAGTAATGAATGATACAGAGCCTAAAATGGCTATCTTTTCAAGCCAGGCAAGGCATCCATTAGTGTTAATAGATTGCATTCAATTGAGTTGATGCTGCTGTTAGGACAAACTGTTGTATTTTGAAAACTGAGACAGGGCCTCATGGCCAATGACAACTTCCACTAAGCTCATTGACTATAGTGGTCCAAACAGTGTAGACTTTGAGCCATCACCCCTATATTCTAGTCTCTTTGCCTGTAAAAGTACACTGCAGGTCTCCTGGAAACCAACCAGCTACAAAACCTTCCATCTACAAGCTATCTTGGAGGAAAGATGTGCTGGAACCATGATGGTGAGGAATATATAGGAGTAACCAACTCATATTTGGTTCAATTTCAGGCCCACCTCATTGAGAGGAAACCTTTGCCTTGTACTGTCTTGATGGCCATGAACAGTAGACTGAATAGCCCAGAGACCTAAGGTAGAACCAAGCAGGACTGGAAAAGAATCAATACAATGATTCCTAATGATATTTTGCTATATTCATAGATCAGTGTCTTGCAAAGTCATGGCCACAGAAGTTTCCTCTGGCAGCACATGGGAGTGGGTACAGAGACCTACAATCAGATATGTGGAAAGAAACTAAATTGAAGATCTACATCAGCTGCCTCACTTTGAGGATTGGGGATCCCCAAAAAGAGGAGAAAGACTGTATGTCTCAGATGGGATGGTGAACAGTTTGAGAGCATAGTCCACCAAATTAACTAGGAGGACTAGAAGGAGGACTGGGAAGAGTGAGGGAGGGAAACTGTGTTAGTGATATATTGTATGAGAGAAGAATCTATTTTATATTTTAAAATGTTTTGTAAAGGATAAACAGGTGAATATTTAGAGTCCTGAACATAGTTCTGAGCACATGAAGTACAAAATAGGATGGTTTCATCATGTCATCCATGCAAGGTATATGGAATTGTTTAATGATGGTATTATTTACTTATTTATAATTGTTATGCATGTTTGCTAAACTACATGAGTTCATGTGCACCATGTATGTGTAGGTGTATGCAGGTATCCACAGGATATTGGAGGTGAATAATATAGTAAAATTACAAACATTTTCAGCCATCTGATGTAGTTCCGGGGAACTGGACTTTGGTCTCCTGAAAAAACAATTAAGTGCTCAGATCCACTGAGCAACTTCTCTATCATCTAATAACGGTCTCTTATCCCTGATAAACTTGCTTCCAATGGACAATGAACATGGGAGGAGAAAAAAATGGTGAGAACTGACACTTTATGAGACTACTTGTCCTTTCTAAGACTTTTAAGAGGGTTTTTTTCCAATTAGACTTTCTTCTAATTGTATCAGGCACAAACAGTAAAATGAGGCAAACAATGACAAAAAGAACTAGTGTATGTATGTGCATATGTATGTGATTCACGGTAGCATTCCATGACAACCCTAACAAACACTGTCCTCTATCACTTTATCATTGCTAATAACCATCCAAGTACTTCTTTTTATTATTATTTATCTTCTTCATTTTGATAGCATGACCCAGCATCCAGGGTTCCTGCCTGTAGTAAGCCTATGCTCTGCTACTGATCTCCCTCCTTATCTTATTTCTTTTTCTTGGTTCAGATGGAATATCTACACTTGAGCTATGCCTCAGCATTAAAATATCCAAACTGACGAATGATGATTGAGGACTGATAAGTCTTGTCTGGAAGATTGCAGCTCACTGTGACCTAATGAAAATAAGGACTGTCAGATGACCGAAATGATTAAGGAAATCCCTGCTCATACATTCAGACTCATCAAATGTTTCATAAGTGTGCTTTCTGTGATTTATATACATTCCATAATAAAGCTTCACAGTAATGTAGTAATGGCACATGCTAGTTAGATTGTATCTACTTGATACAAACTATAGTCAGTTGAAAAGACGATCTCTCAACTAAAGACTTACATCTATCACAGTAATCTGTAGGAATGCTTTTTGAAGCATTTGCTTGATGAATGGTTGATGTGGGAGCTTATGCCCTGTTGTGCACAGTGTCACCTCGAGCAGGTGGTCCTATGATACATAAGAAAGCAGAGTGAGCAAGCTATTGGGAGAAATTAGCAAGCAACAGTCTTTCATGACTTCACCTTCAGATTCTGCCTACAGCTAGACTACACTAAAATATTTATATAATCATTCTTTATATTTACATATGAAAGACCTAATTTTAGATGACAAATTAGAACTATTTTTTTCTGATATCAATTGATAATAAATTCTTTGTACTTACCAAGTATAACTTTAATTTATGGTAGAAACAATATGTCCTTTGCATACAAATTCATGAAATGGAATTGAGTGTTTTAAACATAAACATCCAGGGGTCAGGAAGTTAGATATATTGATGTCATTTTTAATATTTGTTCTTCAAAAATTATATTTTGGGATCAGTGTGATAACATAGCTACTCTGCTTTTGTTACTGTATTCCTACAGATGCAGAGACTAGAAGATAGAGCCTGTCCTCATCACCCCTCCTCCTCCCAGAGAACATATTTACTGACTGATAGTCAATAACCCAACTCTTTAATAAAAATATTAGCTTCATGGAAGCTTCACTTTAATTGCCAAAAGATTTTCAGCATATAAATATTTTTCTGATTGGGATTCTAGACTTTAATGCTTAAACAGACAATCTCTCTGGCCCTTTTTCTTTTACTCTTTTTCTTCCATTTGTTCATTTGTTTTGTCTTGTTCTGATTTATTTCTATTATATTTATCACTGTTACATGTTTACTTATATTTTGAGGATAGAGAAAAAGAGAATTTGTATGGATTTAGGGGCATCGATATGTGGGGAGGACTTGGGAGGGAAAATTTTTAATAGGAATATATTGTACTAAAAGACAATCTATTTTAAATTTAAAATGACCGTTTCAAAAAAAAATTAAATAAAAATAACGTTGCAATTAAAAAAATATTTTCTTATATTTGCATTTATCATACAAAGATAAATTCCCTTTCTTTCCAGTGTTCTCCATTTCTCCAGCATATTGCTTCTCTCTTAGCAATGAATAAAGTCCTGTTTGAGAATTAATGACAAAAAGGAAAAATAAAGGTATTATGAGGGTTTCATGAGTCAAGCATTTTTCAAGGTTCTTTTGATCTAATAATTTTTCAACAATTGTTTTTATCACCATAATTTTTCATTACATCTAATTTACTTAAATATACAAAATTATATAAAATATAAATACACAGCATCATAGTTATTTATAAATATTGCAACTTCATTATCTAATCCCTAATAAACAAATATACAAATTAGACAACTATTGATTTCATATTGTTGGTGACATATATTCATTCATAAAGTATTGTTAGAGTCAAGACCACAATCAGATTGTACTCTGAATATCAGCATACTGTGTTACCTCCATCTCTTTTCTTAAAAGTCTATGCATGAAGAAATGGTCAGAAACTTGAAATCCTAAGTTTGTGGTTATTAGGTTAATGGGTAATTATGAGTTATGATAGTCAATTCCATAAACAATTCAATCTCTGCTCTTTTCAGTCTCAAGCTCTGTTTATTTCACATCCTCTAACTAACTTTATCATCCGACGTGTTCATATAGGCAAAGTATGCCATAGCATGATCTATACTTTGCAAGTATTTTCCCACATATACAGGAAGCCAGAATTTGGAAACCAGTGTTTGAAAAAGTAAGTTTCATCATTTTATTCTCAATTTTGTTTTATAAGATATGGAAATTTTACAATTGATAAAGCATGTCTTACAGTTTGATTTCAACCCTCAATTCTTGGCAGGATATGTGAAGAATAGATGGTGTTCTATAAAAAAGTGAGTGTGTACATAGGTGATATTCTATAAAAAGGGGGGGGTCTTATGTACATGGTCACAGCTTCAATGTGTTCATACTCGCAGCTGTGACCACCAGCATAAACCTGCACTGAAACTAACAAAAGGAGAACTGTAAGACATGGAAAACAGTCTCAATGGGTTAACAATGCTTGCTACCCAGCCTGACAACCTGAGTTTCATCCCTAGATACCACATCATGAAACAGGATAACAAACACCAACAAGTTTTCATCAGGCCTATGGCACAGTTAAACAATAAATACATTTCAATTTTGTGTTTGTTAATTTAAATATGATCATATCATTTTCTCCTTTTCCTTTCAATCCTTGATCCACTACCATGTCTGTCTTTTCCTTGCTATCTCTTAAATTCATGTATTACATATGTAATATATATATTTATATAAATAAGTATGATGTATTTATACATACACACACATGCACAAGCACACACACACACACAAATGCACTCACACACAAGTGTATGCACATGCACACAGACCACACCACACAGGTGTTAGATAGATGATATAATAATATAAGAACAAATAAGACTTTAATAATATGAGGTTTTCAGATTTGGTATGTAAGGTGTTAGAGGTATTGTTAGCCTAGAAATGGTTACTGAGAATGAACCTAACAGCTTAGTTGTTTGACATAACACAAAATAATGCCCACATAACAATCATATACTTATGAATGACTAGTGGGTTCCATGTCTATAGTAGGCATTTTCTTTCTTAGTTGATTTAATGTTACCATATTTGAAGGAACAGCCAGTTCACAAACAAGACAAATTCTGCCACATGTTCATTACAATCCAATTAAAAGAGACAAATTAATAGCGGAAAGCAGAGAAAGGATATTTATTTAATGCACCCATAATGGGAGAGTGACAGTGAGACCCAATGATCCCTATAGTAAACTTCTGAGTCCTAAAGTGAGGTTGTGATCTAAATATAAGCTAAGAAATAAGTAAAACTGAGAAGTTAGGCGTTCCCATGTTACCAGTGTCTCAGTTCCAAATTCCTCTTACAAGGCCATGTGATGCTAGCTTTTCATTTACCAACCAATCAGAAACACTGTTACAATCTCAATAATGCATACTGGTTTCTCCTAAGAGGAGCACATTTATATATTGTTGAGATTATGATATAATCATATAATTTTCCCCATTCTATTTCCTTCCTCTTATTCCTCCAATCTATCCCATGGATCTTTCAAAAAATGCACAGCCTATACACTAAACAAAACCTTTTAGGCAACGAAAAGAATGCTGAGAGCAAGAGAAACAATCTTCCTCAGGAAAAACACACTGATTGTTTATCAAATACTACATCAGCCATAAAACACACGTAGACATACAAATAACATGATCCATATTGATCAAATTAGAACATTTATCTGCATTCTGGTGAAGATAGATATGAACGTACACATAACCACCACAGTAAAACATCCTGTGATTTTGTTTTTCTCTTGCTTTGTGTGTTGGCCTTTTCAACAAGTACAAGAGCACTGCTGACCCAAATGGAAACTTTTTACCCAAATGTCTTTACCTAAATAAAACCTCTCTGTGGTTAATAGACAGGCCTCCCATTCAATGAGTACAGTATATCAAAAATACTTTTTTCATATAATATATTCTGAATTCTATTTTCTCTTTTCATACTTCTCTAATTTTTTCACCACTTCTTCTCCCACCCAATTTAATTTCTATTCCTTGGGGAAAAGCAGACATCTAAGAAATAATAATACAATAAAGTAATATAAATTAAACACAAACATATTGGAAGATTTTAAAAGACCAAATAAGAAACAGCCAAAGGGGGAAAAAAGAAATGCAAGAATCTCATAAAAAGAAAAAAACTTGAACCATTAAACTTAAGCAAAAGATCTAAGAGATTTAAAAAGTGACATAACATTATGACACAAGAAGCTCCAAAAGTACTGTGTTCGTTTTATGGTAGTAATCTACTACTAAAAATGGGGTGAACTCTTGTCAGTGGTTTGTTTACCCATTGAGACCCCTTGGAAAACCAAAGGTTGTTTTTCAAGTAGTCGTCAATTGGAGATAACTTCCATATGGTATAAAACCATGGAGGCCCTGTTCATGGTACCTTAGGATCTCTGAGTTTATATATTCCATAGTTGTGGTGTGTTTAGAAGGTCTTGTTTCTTTGCTGTACTCCATGTACTCTATACTATGCTGTACCTCTGGCTCAAAAACTCTCTCGGCCTTCTCTTCTGGACGGTTCCCTGAACCCTAAGGCAAAAGATTTGATTGAGATTTCCCATTTAGGAATGCATGCTCTGAGGTCTATTACTGTCTTTTTGGTTTCTGTTGTGGTTCTTTGCATTTATTCCCACCTGCTGTGTACAAGGCTTCACTGACAATGGCCAAGCAAAGCACTGATCTCTGGGTATAACAGAAATAAGAATAATTAAGAATAATTTTACTGTCGTTAAGAATCAGTGGTGGCACACACCTTTAATCCCAGCACTTGGGAGGCAGAGATAGGTGGATTTCTGAGTTCGAGGCCAGCCTGGTCTACAGAGTGAGTTCCAGGACAGCCAGGGCTACACAGAGAAACCATGTCTCGAAAAAAACAAAAAACCACAACCAAAAAAAAAAAAAAAAGAATCACTTTATTGATAAATTCCTTAAGAAAATTGGTAGTATGTGGTTTTTCCCATTTTGGTAACTCAAGGAGTCTTAGGTATGGGTTGCACCTCATGGAGTGGACCTTACCTCTAATCAAAGTTTTAATCTCACAGAGTTTGGACCAGGATTATACTAGCATATCTTACAGGAAGGACACCATTGTAGACTGAAGGTTTCTCATTTGGTAGCATGCACAGAAGTTTAAAGTACTGAGCTGACTGAGATGTAGGGGACTATACTCTAGGTAGGCATTATCTGTACTATCTATGTCCAATGAGTTGTGAGGGTGTTGTCTACAGCAATGGAGCCATGCCATAAGTTTGTACATAGCAGCCTATAGCCTGGGAAACAGCCTGGATTGTTTGGGAATTCCCATGAGACACTTTTGGCCAACAATTCAATTACATATAACACATTCCCAATACTGGAGGCTTCACTTGGTAACAAAATATCTTCAATTCAGGCTCTGTATCCTCTGTAATTTGGAATTGTTATTTGGAGTACCTTCATATCAGTATATATTTAGGAAATCTCTACTGTATTATATAACCCTTCAAGTGGCCCCCAGTTTCAGCTGACTCTCCCTGTGTCCTTTCCTTTCATCATACCCCATGTTCCTCCCCATCCCCCTTGAACCCTGTCTTCTAGTGCACCTCTCATCCTTCCTTAACTAACCTATTTCTCCTGGCAAGGGAGATCTATCCTTGCCCCTAGTCTTTCCTCTATACCTAACTTCTGTGATTCTACAGATCCAAGCTTGGGTAACACTGGTTAGAGACCTAATATCCACATATTAGCAAGGTCATTATTATAGTTCTCTTTCTGGATTATCTCACACAAGATTATTATTTTTCTATTTACCTAAGAATTTCATGATTTAACTTTAAATGGCAGAGCAATATTTCATTGTTAAATATATATTTTCTTCATCCATTAATCTGTTGACAGACAGCTAGTCTGTTACCAGTTTCTGGCTATTATTTTATTTATTTATTTATTTGTTTATTATTTATTTATTAGTTTATTCTTTTTTACAGTCCAGACTTTATCTCCTTCCTGGTCCACCCTCTCACTGCTCCAAATCCCATACCTCCTCCCCCATCTCCAAGAGGATTTTCCCACTTCCCACCCCCACCTCACTAGACCTCTCTTGAGGCCTCCCTGGGGCCTCAAGTCTCTGGCAGAAGGTGCATCTTCTCTGACTGAGTCCAGACCTGACAGTCTTCTGCTGTATATGTGTTGGGGGCCTCATATCAGCTGGTAATTGTTGCTTGGTTAGTGGCTCAATATCTAAGAATTCTCAGGGTTCCAGGTTAGTTGAGACTGGTGGTCTTCCTATAAGGTTAGCCTCCTCCTCAACTTCTTCCAGCTTTGCCTTAATTCACCCATATGAGTCACCAGCTTCTGTCCATTGCTTGCCTGTTTCCATTCTTTCTGCTGGACCTCATGGCTTCAGTCCTGTTACCCCAACCAATACTTGATCATTTCCCTTCCTCCCCTCTCTGTCCCCAAATAATACAAATTCTAAGATATTGTGAGATTCTGGAGACCTACATAAGTAATACCCTCCCTGCAGAATTATTTTCAAACTTTCAGCTCATAATAGTGAGCCCCTTCAACACCACATGGAACCTAACTGATGGGGCGCACTGTTTCTCAATTGTTTTTGAGGCAGTTGGCATGAGACATGCAATCTAAAAGAAGTCTTTGAAAGTATTGTAAATGCTAAATTGGCACATTTAGCACTTCCAGAACATTGTTAATTTTGTAATAGTATAATTTATTAGTATTTTAGTATTTTTATTTTGTTTGATATGTCAAGATACTTGAGGCACTACTTACCTAAGTAAAACATTTATTATTTTTATTTACTTTGCAATTGAGGATGAAATGTATTGAGATTTAATATTATTGTCCATAAAATAGAAATTAAATCCATTATTATTTTCTAGCACCCTCTACTGCCTACTGCCAATTCATTTATTGTACTCCATGCATGGAACCATGGAGTTGGCCTGACCTAGCTGCTTTGAGAGGCATACCACATAGGACTTTTCCAGTTTCTGATGACCTCATGCACTACTCCAGCAGAGAAGCATTCAGGCTGCTTTGTGTTTCCCTGTGTGTTCCCTTGGAAGTCAAGAAAGCATGGAAGCTGGAAAGGACAATAGATATTAAACCTTAATCTTGAGTACTCTGGATAATTTAAAAATATCATTGTATCCTGCCACTCTACTCTACAGAAAAGGTTATAAAAAGTCTGATTCCCTCAATAAAATTACCACACCTTGAGTTTTTCTAAGCAAATTCCAACCACCCTTGTTTTATTCCTTCAGGGGGTGTAAAGTGACCTAGACCCAGTAAGGAAGTGTTGGCACTTAACATTTAGTCAACTATGATTTCACAGTTTTCTAAATGATACTATACTTTGTGTTCATATTTCTTGTCTAAATAGTTTCTATACATTATTTTTTTAAGAGCTCCTTTGTGCTGGGAAGCTACAAAAGTTTGTTATGGACCATAAGGAGAATGTATTATTTACTTTTCAAACACTACAGTAACAAAGTATCTGACAAGATGAAACTTAATGCAGAACTATTTTTGTTTTGATTTATGGTTCAATTTCACAGTCTATCACAGTGAAAAATCTTGCCTTTGGGAGCAAGAAGTTGCAGGTCATATCAAGTTTTCACACAGGTAAGAGAAAGTGATTAAGAAATGGATCCTGTCTACAAAATTTTGGTTTCAACCCAGTTGACCTACTTCCATCACCACCTAATGGTTCTATAATCTCTCTAAACAATGCCAACAACTCAAAAGCCAATTCTCAAACAATTCAACCTATGGGAGACATTTCACATTCCAAATACAGCATTCCACCAATCTCATAGTGTAAAAGGGATTCATTATTTTTTCTGAAATGTCTATAGTTTACAATCCCAGCCATGTTTGAGAGATACAGAGAGGAATATTTTATTAAAAAAAGAAAAAAAGAATTACAAAAAAAATTGAATGAATAAGTCAAGAACAGTATATAAATTTAATATTTTTCCTTTTATCAAGGCACTAAAAACTAGGTAATATAAAATTAAAATAAACTATTGAGAGGATAAGAGGCTCAAGAAAAGTAGGTTAAAAATAGAGAAAGAAACTGGGTCGTGTTGTAAAACTAATGTATGTGACTATTCAAATTTCATAATTAATCTCACTACTTCATGCAATTAATACATATTAGTAAAAAGTTAAATAAAAGTACACATACACATTTATAAAATACAACTACTTTTAAAAGTTTAAGTATGAGAATGATTAACATATTGATTAATAAATGTCTCCATGAGTTGCTAATGTTATCTCTTCAACATATTTATGCTTACATTGTACATACCAATGAATACATATAATATACTCAAATATGAAGCACAGATGTCTTAAGTAAATATACTGATGAAGGTATAATGGGATGTTTGAATTTACTAAAATTTCAGTGTGTTATATTTGCCAGGTCTATAAAATGAAGATATCAGAAAGTATAATGAAAGGCAAATATGTTCTCATGGGTCAGGACACCAGACATTCCTAATTTCTCCCATCTACATAGTTGGTCTTTAAGGATCTACACTCCTGGGATGCTACTGAATTTAATATTTATTATCTAATAATAAGCTCTGGTGTTAAACTATCAGGGATCTGGAGACTATAGGTACCAGCCAGTAAAATATTCCCTTAAAAGCTCTGCAAAGTCAGAAAACAGTAGCTTCATCTTCATCTAGATACTGTCCTTTCTTTGGTGAGCCTCTGATTCTGTACAGTGCATGCAAGGGCTGAGTACTTTCATACTGGGTGGCATGCTGAAGATTAAATTTCCTTGAAAATTTACAAGTAATGTAGAGGGTTGTATTTTATGATTTGACATAACGGCAGGTCTTTTACCAAAGATTTATTGTAGGAAACAGGTGAGGAAATTATATGTGAAAGCCATTGAGAGGCATGTCTCAGATGAGCACCCTGTCATTTTATTGATAGGTTGTTATTGTCACTGTGACAAGTATTCAGCTTTTGTTCATTCTGCTAGATATCTATTACCTGTCTTCATAGCATCCAGAGATATTTTCTTCCAAAAAAAAGAAATATGACTGCCTTAAATATTTTTTCTTAATTTTAGTACATTTGGCAATGAAGGCAAATGTTTAGGTTAGTTAATATGTTAGCTTTCAAGGGAATTTTATAGTAAAATACCATATATTAGGTAGATTACTCATAATCTTTTTCTAACAGCTGTGTACTGTTGAATATATTTAAGAATGGGGTCAAACAAGTCTGTTTGCAAAATATTTTGTAATTGTGTGTAGCTAGATATGTCCTTTGTGATATCTATATGCCCTTCCTCTTTATGCCACTGTTGTATGTTAGATGAGAACATGAATTGTTGGCCAGATTCTAAACCAGCACTCTTTACAACTGGATTTACTCTTGTGTAAAAATATTCTGAGTTACTGAGGTTATTTCATGTAATGAATGAAATATGAAACAAGAAACCTTGAAACATGACTTTTCTTCAAACAATCACAGCCATCTGATTCTCTGTGATGCCTTGGATTTATCTTTGTGAGGACATGCAAGAAATCTGAGCAGAGAGCTGAAAAGGCAGAAAGATTCAAATGTCATTTTCAAACTCCCAGTTTTGATTTTAGCTTGGAAAGTATGTTAAACAAAATCACAGAAAAGATATATGCCAGCAAATTGACTTAGTATGTAAAAACACTTGGCATGTAGGTAAAATAATAACAAAAAATGCATAAAGGCTAAAAAATGTAGAGCAAGCATGTATAATCCTAGTATAACTATTAGAAGGTAAAGTTAAATAATGGAAATGCTACGCATAATGTCTTGGTACAGATATCCTACCATAATTCATCATTAAAACACCCAGACCCTTTATCCTAAGATATAGAAGTAAACACAGACACCTGAGGCTTGCCTCTCCTTTTTACCAATGTGCCATTAAATGTACATGAAAAGCCAATCAGCCCACCCCCAATCAGCTCAGAAATATGAAAACTTCCTTTAAAACTGTGGCAGTGTTTAGAGATTGTGAAACCTTTCAGTGGTGAAGAAAGTCATTCAATGATGTTGACATTGAAATTTTATAGCTAAGACCGACTTCTATCTGTATTCCAACTGGTGAACACCTGCACTCTTATGGAGAGGTACAAACGTTGATCACATAGATGGCCTTTGTTAAACTCAGTGGGTGACAAAAACAAAGATAAAAAGATGAGCATGGAATAGAATTCAGTAGGAAAGAGGATGAGTATCAGGGTACCAGGGAAATCTGGTGGAGTTGCAGTCATAAGAATGCATTATACAGGTGTATCACATTGTCAAAGAAAAAATTTATCCACGAAAAGAAAATATAAGAAATGATATTAAAGCATTTTGGCTATTAACTTTCATCAAATTACAATCAGTAAGAAAATAATGACTGACATGTATTTTATTTCTATCCTGGTACAACGTCATACTGATTTTTCTTATTTAGATTTGATTACTTATCTTTTCATCTTGTTACATTTTCTCCTAAAGACTGACAAGAAACATGGAGCCCCAAAACCAAACATTTGTGTTACAATTCCTTCTTCTCGGATTTACAGATGATGCAGAACTTCAGTCTCTCATCTTCAGCCTCTTCCTGTTCATATACTTAGTCACCATTCTTGGAAACCTACTTATAATTCTAGGTATAGCCTTTGAGTCCCATCTCCATACTCCCATGTACTTCTTTCTCTCCAACTTGTCATTTAATGACATCGGTTTAAGCACAGCCACAGTCATCAAGATGCTGGCTAATATCCAATCAAATGACCAGAGCATCACTTACACAGGCTGCCTCACACAGCTCTTCTTTGTACTTGCATTTGCATACTTTGAAAATTTTCTCCTTACAGTGATGGCCTATGATCGCTATGCAGCTATTTGTCACCCATTAAGGTATAATATCATTATGAATCCTAAGTTATGTGTTCTACTCTCACTAATTTCTCTGTTCATTAGTATTATGGATTCCCTGATGCATACTCTTATGGTGCAGCGACTATCCTTCTGCAGAGATCTGGAAATCCCTCACTTCTTCTGTGAACTTGATCAGGTCATAAAGCTTTCCTGTTCTGACACCCTCATTGATAACATTGTGCTCTTTGTGGCAACTTGTGTATTTGGTGGTGTTCCTCTTTGTGGAATCATTTATTCTTATTATCATATTGTGTCTACAGTCTTGAAGATAGCATCATTGGAGGGAAAGTACAAAGCCTTCTCTACTTGTGGGACTCACTTGTCAGTGGTTTCCTTATTTTATGGGGCAGGTTCTATGGTATATATCAGCTCTGCAATAAGTGCCTCACCAGGAAAATCTTCAGTGGGTTCAGTGATGTACTCTGTGCTTCCTCAAATGATGAACCCTTTTATCTACAGTTTAAGGAACAAGGACATGAAAGTTGCCTTAAGAAATCTTTTAAGCAGGACAATTTCAGTTGAATAATGTGTATATTGTTTACAGTTTGCAATCCTAGAATTAGTCAAAATGACTAGTGTTTGAGTTAGGGTTTTACTGCTGTGAACAGACACTATGACCAATCCAGGTCTTATAAAGGACAACATTTAGTTGTGGCTGGTGTACAGGTTCAGAGGTTCAGTCCAGTATCATCAAGGTGGGAAGATGGTAGCACCCAGGCAGGCATAGTACAGGAGGAACTGAGAGTTCTACCTCTTATCTGAAAGCTGCTAGCAGAATACTTGATTGCAGGCAGCTAGAATGAAAGACTTATACCCCACACCCACAGTGACACACCTGCTCCAAAAGGGTCACACCTTCTAATCCTGCCACTTCCTGGGACGAGCATATACAAAGCATCACAGCTAAATTTCTGGTAAAGTACATTATCTGAAACTTCTTTTGCTATAACATTCTAAAATTATGCTTCAATTGATTGAACATGTGTTTTAAATGTTACTGAATCCTGGACTTTTTATGTGTCAAAATCTGTGAAACTTAACACAAGATTTTACCTCTTTAAGAACATTTCCATTCTTTAGGATTTGTGAAAGATAACAAGAAAATCCAAAACTAGAACATTTTATTCTTACATATTCTCAGGAAATGTAAAAATTTAGAAATATTAATGTAGAAATTATTTTCAAAAGTTTACTAATGTGTAAAAGATTATCTTAACTAGCAGATTGTTCCACATGCAAAGGCACTTACCTCTAAGCCTGAGGAAATTATTTTGATCCCTGTAACAATCATGGTAGAAGGAAAGGACTGATTTCTGTAAGATGCAACTCATGATCCATATGCACATTATAGTTGTATATGTACCAATCACATACATGCATGCATTCCTATATCTACAGAAAAATAAATAAAAGTATGTAATAAAATCATTAAAAATAGTTATTGATCTTGGTCATTATGGCTCATATAAAATGAAATCTCACAGTAGTTTTGATTTTCTTTTCCCTGAAAAATAAGGTTATATAATATTTTTTTCCATTTCTCAGCCAATTGTGTTCCATCTCTTAAGAATTCTCTGCACTTCATTGTTTAATTACTTTTATTTTTTACAGTCCAATTGTTACTCCCTCTGGTCTGCCCTCTCAGAGTTCATCATCCTATTCCTCACCCAGTCTCCAAGAGGATGTCCCCAGCCCATGCAGTACTAGGCCTCCCCTCTCCATGGGGCCTCAAGACTTTCGAGGGTTAGGCACATCTCCTCTCACGTAGGCCAGACCAGACAGTCCTCCGCTGTACATGTTTCAAGGGCCTCTGACCAGCTACTGAATGCTGCCTGGTTGGTGGTTCAGTGTCTTAGACATCTCAGGGGTCTGTGTATGTTGAGACTGCTGGACTTCCCATGGGGTTACCCTCCTCAGATTCTCTTAGCCTTTCCCTAATTCTACCACATGAGTACCTGAATACAGTCCAATGGTTGAGTGAAAATATCTGCCTCTGTTTCAGTCAGCTGCTTGTTGGGCATCTCAGAGGACAGCCATACTAGACTCCTGTCTGTAAGTACACCATAGCATCGGTAATAGTGTCAGGTCTTGAAGCCTCCCCTTGACATGGATCTCAAGTTGGGACTGTCACTGGATGTTCTTTCCTTCGATCTCTTCTCCATTTTTGTCCCTACAGTTCTTTTAGACATGGACAATACTAGATCAGAGTTTTTGACTGTAGGATAGCAACCCCATCCCTCCACTTGATGCCCTGTCTTTCTACCAGAGGTGGACTCTACAATTTCCCTCTCCCCACTGTAGAGTATTTCACCTAAGATTCCTTCGAGTTCTGAGAGGCTCTCACCAACCAGGTCTCTGGTACATTCTAAAGGGTCCCCCCACCTCCCATTCCTCAAGGTTGCTGTCACCTGAGTTTTTAACCTTAGGCACTCTGATTGTTGTGAGGTGGAATCTCAGGGTAGTTTTTATTTGCATTTCTTTGATGAATAAAGATGTTGAAAGTTTCATAGGTATGCGGAATTTTGTCTGTTGTTCTATTCTATTCCATTAATCAGCTTATATATTTCATTAATACTGTGCTATTTTTATTATAATATCTCTGCAATAACATTTGAAATCGTGGATAGTGATAGCTCTAGCAGCTCTTTTATTATTCAAGATTCTTTTAGCTATGCTTGGATTTGTGAGGGGTTTTAATATAAATTTGACTGTTTTTCAATTTGTGTAAATAATTCTTTTGGAATTTTGATGTGGATTCTATCAAATCTCTACATTGCTTTTGATAGGATGGTGATTCCACAATGTTAATCTTACAAAACCATCATCATGGGAGATCATGCAATTTTCTGATGATCTCTTTATCTTCTTCCTTCAATGTCTTAATTTTGTGTGACTATATTTTTCTTGCTGTGTTAGATGTATTCCAAGATATCATGGGGGAATTTTGGTAATGATCTTGGTTCTCTCATTTTTTGGATTGTTTGCTATTTGTGTCGCTGAATTTTGTTTTTTAAATTCTTTTTTTTACTTTTTTATTTGTTATTTAATTTATTTACATTTCAAATGTTATCCCTTTCCCCAGTTACCCCTCTGGAAACTCCCTAACTCATTCTCTTTCTCCCTGCTTCTATGAGGGTGTTCCCCCACCCACCTATTCCTGCCTCCCTGCCCTGGCATTCCCCAGTACTAGGTTATCAACCCTCCACAGGAACAAGGGCACCACTCCCATGGATGCCAAATAAGTCAATTCTCTGTTACATATGCAGCTGGAGTCATGTGTCCCTATATGTGTACTCTTTGATTCATGGTTTAGTCCCTGGTACTCCTGAGTGGTCTGTTTGGTTGATCCTGTTGTTCTTCATAAGGGGTTGAAAAGCCCTTCATCTCCCTCAGTCCTTCCCTTAACTCCTGCATTTGGAGTCTCAGTGCTCAGTCTGATGGTTGGCTGCCTGCATCCGCATTTGTATTGGTCAGGCTCTGGCACAGCCTCTCAGAGGTCAGCTATATCAGGCTCCTGTTGGCAAGCACAAATTGGCATCAGCAATAGTGTCTGGGTTTGGTGTCAGCAGATGGAATGGATCCCTATGTGGGGCAGCCTCTGGATGGCCTTTCCTTCAGTTTCTGATCCACTCTTTGTCCCTGCATTTCCTTTTGGCAGGAGAATTCTGGATTAATATATTTTGAGGTGAATAGGTGGCCCCATCCCTCAACTGGGGGCTGTGCCTATCCATTGCATATGGTCTCTAGAGTTTCTATCTCACCTCTATTGGGAATTTCATCTATAGTCTTCCCTGTTGGGTCCTGAGAACCTCTTGGGTCCCTAGCATCTGGGATTTTCTAGTAGCTCCCCCTAGCTCCCTCTTCCCCACTGCTACCCACCTACTTTCAAATTCTTGGCCCTTTGTACTTCTTCCCCATCTGCTCCCATATCTAAGCTGTTCCCTTCCCCCTCCTCTCTCCCTCCCAAGTCCCTCTCTCCCTCTGCTTCCCAGAGATTATTCTCTTCTCCCTACTGAATAGTACTGTAGCATCCACATTTTGTGGTGATCTGATAGGATGCAGGGGATTATTTCAATCTTCTTGTATTGGTTGAGACTTGTTTTGTGTCTGATTATATGGCCAATTTTGGTGCAAGTATTGGGAGGTGCTGAGAAGAAGGTATATTCTTTTGTTTTAGGATGAAATGTTCTGTAGATATATGTTAAGCCCATTTTGCTCACAACTTCTGTTAGTTTTACTGTGTCTCTGTATAATTTTTGTTTCCATGATCTGTCAACTGGTGAGAATGGGGGTTAGCATAGTATTGCCTTATGTGGCATCACCTGTAGGAGGATCAGCAGTCTCGATTAATCTGGACCCCTGAGATCTCTCAGACACTGGACCACAAACCAGGCAGCTAATATGAGCCCCCCAACACATATACAGCAGAGGACTGCTGGGTCTGGGTTTAGTTAGAGAGGATGCACCTAACCCTCAAGACTCTGGAGACCCCAGGAAGTTTAGAGGTCTAATGGGGTGGGGGTGGGAGGGTGGGGACATCCTCGTGGAAAGGATAATAGTGTCAGGGTTTGGAGACAGTATATAAGATGGATACCCAAGTCTCTGGATGGCCTTTCCTTCAGTCTCTGTTCCACACTATGTCCCCGTATTTCCTTTAGACAGGAGCGATTCTGGGTTAAAAATTTGGAGATGAGTGTGTGGCCCCATCCCTCAACAGGGGGCCTTGCCTAACCTCTGGATATGTTCTCTACAGGTTCTCTGGGGGAAGTCACCAGAAAGTCCCAGATGCCAGGAAAACAAGAGGCTCTAGGACCTAATGGGGAGGATTTCAGCTGAAAAACTTTCTTCTTACAGACTTGGGTCTAATTTATTTAGTAATAAAAGAGTAGAAAGGTTTTTCTTTCTCATTACAATAAAGATTGGAGCTCAATTTTTGTCCAGAATGAGTGAGTTCTTTCTGCATTCACACTTGGTCTTTTGCTCCTTATGCATATGTAAGTATTGATGTGATTGTGTGTGTAAGATGTAATTATGAAATAAGCATGTTTTAACTCTATGAAGAATTGAGTTGAAATTTTTATGGGATTGCACTGAATCTGTAGATTGTTTTTGGCAAGATGGCCATTTTTACTATATTAATCCTGCCAATATAGGCAGCATACACCAACTGATACAAGGCCCCCAACACATACACAGCAGAGGACTGCTGGGTCTGGGATTAGTCAGAAAGGATGCACCTAACCCTCAAGAGACTGGAGGCCCAAGGAAGTTTTGAGGTCTACTGGGGGGGGGGAGGGGATTGGGGACATCCTCGTGGAGATAGGGGGCAGGGAGGAGATATGGAATGTGGAACATTCAGAGGGTGGACCGAGAGGCAAATAAAATCTGGAGGTTAAAACAAACAAACAAACAAACAAACAAATCACAGAATCCATTAACCTGAGTCTGTCCATGGTGGCTCACAGAGCCTGGGCCAACAATGAAGACGCATGCAGGAACTGGATGTAGACTCCCTCTACATTTGTAGCAAATGTGCAGCTTGGTCTTTATTTGAGTCCCCTAACAAGTGAGGCAAGGGGTGTCTAGTTCTCTGATGCCTGCCACTGAACCCCTTTACACCTACCTGAACTGCCTGGTTGGTTCTCACTGGGAGAGGATGAGCCTCGTCCTGTTTGTACAAGATGCCCCAGGGTAGAGTGGTACCCAAGGGAAACTCTCCCTCTCTGAAGAGAAAGGGAAGGGGTAGAAGGGAGAGGGATTTTTAAGGGTGGGACTGGGCAGAGAAGAAGGAGGGGATCTGTGATCGGATTGTGAAGTGAATAATAGAAATTAAATAAAACCAAAGACACAATGAATTTTGCAGGCAAATTGATGCAACTTGAGACTATTATCATGAATGAGGTAACCAAGAGCCAGAGAGACAGATATAGAAGACATTTTGTTGACAATGTCTAGCCACTGTTCAAAGATCTTAACTCTGAAGAAGAAAGAACGGTTCATAAGGAAACACAAAATTTGTTGCTGTGCTACTGACCACCTTGTTTTTTAAATACCAGACATACATATTATGAATAGGAAAACACCCTCCAGATCTAGTAATTTAACTTTGCAATGTAGCTTCAGACAGGTTTTAATTTGTAATAGCAGTTAAAATGTGCATTATGTGTATATATGGTTTTTCCCTTGTCCTCCTGGTTCTCACATGAGCTACTGCATTAAATTTTGTTGAGAGCATTCCATGTTTAGTTTGACATTATTAATGTGAATGTTCTATAGAAAGCAGACCACATTCTTACATGAATTACTCTTTAAATTCATGTTAAAATGAACATAGAACTCTCTCATATAATACTATTAATAATACTGTATAATAATATACAGAATATATCGTATGAAACCAAAATATTCACATTAAATTAAAATATTGATATGATTAATTACAATATGAACATAAATTATATTTTTAAGTTAAGTTGTTTATGTATATTAATTATATAAAACATATATTATATAAATATCTCAAGAGGAATACATATATAAACCTCACTATCAAGCGCACTCTAAGGACAGTAAGGTCAAGAAGAAAAATTTTGCAGTATATTGTGGTTCAGGTTTTATTCACATGCATTTAATGAAACAGAGCTGTGCACTCAATATTTAAGTATGAATTCAGCTATAATTCGTATTAGAATTAAGTCTTTAGTTGTAGATATATTGTAGTCTTCCATATTTTAGACATGGACTATCAACAAATGGCTGTAATTATAATTTTAATGAGGATTTATATTTGCTTAAGTTTATACTTATGTATTCATTGAATAAATTGTTTTTCATTTCTTTTCTTGATTTTCTTAGAAAAAGATTTATTTATGTGAGTACACTGAAGCTGTCTTCAGAAACACCAGAAAAGGGCATTGGATCCCATTACAGATGGTTGTGAGCCACCATGTGGTTACTGGGAATTGAACTCAGGAACTCTGGAAGAACTTAACTCTACTGGCTCTTAACTGTTGAGCCATCTCTCCAGGTGGAATAAATTGTTTTTCTGATATCATTCTGTCATTTAAATTTTGTACTTATAAGACTCATTATGTAGAAATAGATATAGATATATAAAACTTTTAATATAAAGAATATTAAAATATATGTGATATAATTGTATAAAATAATTTAATATAATGTTAGCATGACATTACCTCCTGTGCTATAATATTATGCTTTTTCTATGTAGATATTTGCTTTATCATTTTTAATATACTATTAAAGTTCTTTGTTAGACACTAAAACATCTCTCCATTTCTTAGCCACTATATCTTAGACTACTGGTATTCTCTGATGTCTTTTTCTCTGTCTTTAAACCCATCACCATCAATTTCATCCTAAATATCAATACATGTTGATAACCAAAAGCTCAACTGATCTGAAGTTCATTCTAAGTGCATATTCTTAACCCAACACTTGGAGATTTTCTTTTACTTATTCTTTCCCCATAAAATAACCCCCTTGATTTCCACAGAAGTTACCATTATAAAAATGAAATTTATGATTCATAAATCTACCCAACCGGAGAACCATATCACATTTAGCACATTATAGACAAAAGTCAAAGTCCCAATCTTATGCCAAATGGTAAATGCTTTTTCTTTTTCTTTTTCTTTTTTTTTTTTTTGACTTTTCTTCTTTTTTACTTTTTACACTCCAGATTTTATTCCCTTCCTGGTCCATCCTCCAACTGTTCCACATAGCATACCTCCTCCCCACCCCTGTCTCCATGAGGATGTCCCCACTCTGCCACCTCCACACACCAGACCTCTAAACTTCCTGTGGGCTCTTGAGGGTTAGGTGCATCTTATCTGACTAAACTCAGACTCAGAAGCCCTCTGCTGTGCTTGTGTTGGGGGTCCTCATAAGAGCTGGAACAATTATGGGTCAAAGTTCTGAATGAGAGATGGCAACCTCCTCTCTCACTCAATGACCTGTCTTTCTGCTGGAGGTAGCTTCTACAAGGTCCCTCTCCCCAATGTAAGACATTTCATCTAAGGTCCCTCTCTTTGAGTCCTAAGAGTCTCTCACCTCCCAGGTTTCTGGTGTACTCTTGATGATCCCCACAACGTCCTACCTCCCAAAGTTGCATGCTTCCCTTCTTTCTGCTGGCCCTCAGGGATTTCTGTCCTTTTCCCCTACCCAATACCTGATCATATTCCACTCTCCGCCCCAAGTCCCCTTTCTCTCCCAGGTTCCTTCCTCCCCACCTTGTGGTTGGTTTCTTCTCTCCCCCAAGTGGGACTGAGGCATCCTCACTTGGGCCCTTCAGCTTGTTGAACTTTCTGAGTTCTGTTGGCTGTTTCTTGGGTATTTGTCACTTTTTTTGACTAATATCCACTTATTAGTGAGTACATTTTCTTGTGGTGTCTTTTACTCCCCCAACTTGCTCTTTTCTATCCCTGACTCTTCCACAAAACTCTCCATGCTCCACCTGATATTTGGCTGTGGATCTCTGCATCTGCCTCCATTCACTGCTGGATGAAGCTTCTCAGGATACAGTTAGGCTGGGTTTTTGACTTTAAGCATAGGAGAATATCATTAATAGTGACAAGAGCTGGGTTTCTCACATGGAATCTGTCTCAAGTTGGAGCAGTCATTGGTTGGCTGTTTCCTTGGACTTTCCTCTATCCCTGCACATTTTGTAGACAAGACAAATTTTGGATTGAAGATTGTGTGGGTGGATTGATGTTCCTTCCCTCTTTTGGAAGACCTTTCTGGCTACAGAAGGTGGCCACTTTAGTCTCTATATACCTGTCTGGTAGGAATCTCATCTATGTTGACCCCATAAACTTTCATTACTCTCTTCTATCCCCAGCCCCCATCTAGTCACCAGAGAAGAACTTCCATTTATTTCCATTCTCATTTTCTGCCCTCTACCTTCCCCTCCACACACCTGATCTCCATCCTTGTTCCCCTCTTGGCTGCTTTTTCTACTCTGTTCCCTCTCTTCATCCACCTCCAACGTTTATTTAATTTCTACTCCTAAATGATATTCCCACATCCTCCCTTGGGAACTCTTGATTACTCAGTTTCTTTAGATGGTTAGATTACCATGGTTGTCCTGAACTTTATGGCTATTGTCCACTTATAAGTGAATATGTGTCTTTCTAGCTCTGAATGAGTGAAAGCTACCTCACTCTGGATGATACACTCAAGACCATAAAGTAGAATTTAGCTATGGTAATGATGCCTTCAAACTAACTCAAAGATAAATAGTAGTTTAACCAGGAATATTAATAAATAAGTAAAGCTTAGGTCACTAGAATAAACTTATATAATTTTTTTCTGCCAGGACTGGAATCCCAAAACAATAAGAAATAGCCCTGACTAGCAACCAGCCATTAGTAAGAGCTTTAAGAGGTAGCTGAAAGGAGGCAGCACTGGGTGACAACCTGCCTGTAATACTATACACCTCTTAAGAAAAAACTTATTTTTCCAAGTTGGAAAAAATGACCTGGGATAGCAACTATTTTTAAAAAAGAATGCTGATTTACATTAGGTCCTTACATGTTAGGAAAATATTCTGTTCAAGGTAGATTACTCTTTGGTATTTACCAGAATTGGATGCCTGTTATTATTAAAGTTTTCTCTTTGTTTAGCCTGAGGATGTGGAGTGAGTTTCCTCCTGTTAGTTGGGGGCATATTTACTTGTTTTGTAACTGTCTCAGGAAAGATGTAGAAAAAAAAAAAAAACATTTGAATTGCTGTATACTTGGCAAAGTTTTAAGTCTAGAACACACACACACAGAGAGAGAGAGAGAGAGAGAGAGAGAGAGAGAGAGAGAGAGTGAGAGGGAGCCCATTAAAACTAGAACTCTTTGCAAGCTTGTTATTAGGTATCAAAAGAGAAATGAGATCAATTTACAGTATTTACTTGGACAAATAAGGATTGAAATATGTAATAAGTAATAGGTCAATAAAATGAGAGATGACTCCACTATCTAAAAAGTCAAACATAGTAATTCAAATGTGTTTAGAGTATCACATAAATAAAAGCGATAATTTAGAACTATCAATACAATTACAAAATTTGCACATTAGCAACAGGTCATTAATCTGTGATACAGGTTTCTCTGTCATTGTTACTGAAGTTATTGAGGGTTCTGATTTAGTTGTCCAACGTGCTGTAACAATGAAAGAAAGACATCTTGGTACAAATAAATATAAACCAATTCTACTATCTCAAAAAAGTCAATTTATAAGCTGATGGAGTACTCATTCATGAATGGTTTCACTTAAAATGCATTGATGACCTAGTGAAATAAAATCAATGTGTATTGATAAACTATATAAATCAATACAGATTTTTCACATCAGAGAAAGGAAGATCTATTGCACCTAATTACAAGGTCAATCATAGAGGAAAATGGAGATTTTATTAATAATATTAACTGAGTACTAGTTCAGAGGGTAAACACCAACAGAGTTAAATATGTTAAAACTAAGCACTTGCACATATGCATTAGCTACATACTGTAAATTAGTTTTTAAAATGACATGTTTCTATAGATTAACACTATGTACAAACCACAATGCATTAGATTACATGCCCTCTTGATGCTTTTCTTCCTCTCTCAGAAGTCATGCCACACTAGTTGCCCTGGTCCTTAGACACAACTATTTTAAACCTTGGTTAGTGTCTGTCATTGCCTTCCAAACTTTTTGGTATGTCAACTAAGTCATACTAAGTGATATTTTGTGAGAAATTGCAACATACCCTTGAAAACCTATAAAGTAAAAAGTTTCTTCTGATTTTTTGGTTTGATTTGGGTTTTTTTGTTCTGTTTTGTTTTGTTTTTCAGGAAAATGACTGGCGTGTTTCTTCATCCAAGATGCCTCTTATATACTTCCCACTTCAGCTCTCTCTCCTAATATAGATCCTTTCTGGGTTTTTGAAAGAAGACTTGCTGTATCTTTTCATGGCTCTCATCAAGCTACCTCTCCAGTAATCGTTTCTCTCTCCTAATTTCATTTCCATGTGAAAACCAATCATGACTCAACTCACTATATTCACAAGACTTTTTCTTAATAAAGATTAATCTGAAAGATATCTAACATTCGCTTACTTCCAGACTACTCCTTTTCTGTCCTAGTCTCTCTGTTTCTGTCTGTGTCTCTGTCTTTGTCACTCTTTTATCTTTTAATGATTAATTTTGAACTCTGACAGTTTTATACACGTATACAATAAATTCTAAAAGTTCTCTTCCCCTACTGTCTTTTATCTTCGTTCCATCCAAATCAATTTTCCTATTCCTCACATGACCTTGTCAAGATTATAACATTCAATTTTACTTGGTGTTATATTTACTTTAAAGTAAATGTAACTTTTATTTGCCAGAGTGTGTTGTACCCAAGGCTTACTTTTGAATAAGCTCACAGTTTTTAGTTCTTTTTGAACTCTCAATGGCTGGTTCAACTAGGTAGTTCTGTCTCAAGCTCCAAGTTCTCCTCTCCATGCTGTCGGATTCAATTTGACTTCTCTCATCTTCTCAGTGGATTGCTCTTATTGGCCTCAAATTAATTCTGGTAATTTGTTCAAATCCTCTGGGTTCTTTTCATTCTCTGCCTTCATCTGCCTCTGCTTACATGCACTGAACTACATTAACTCATTAAGGAACTCTACTCAGTTTCACTACACTGCACTGACTGCACTGACTGCCAATTGACTCAGTTCCACTGTTTGAACTCAGCTGACTGAATGAAAACAACTGAATGGTCCTCCAGTTTGACATTCCTTCAAGCATCTCAGCTTCCTTCTACAAACTAGCATTGTACTGCTTGTGATAAATGATGTATACTAAGGGTGTATCTATATTCAACCCAGATCTTAATCCAGGGTGTGTCTGAATTCTAGCCAGATCATAGAGAACTAGAAGAACTTTGGATGTAATATCAGAGCAGCCATGTTGCTGTATTAAAACTTCTCTACTCTTTAATGCTGTGAGTTCCTTGGAATAGAAATATCCATTGCAGCCTGGTTGCATCATCAGTGATATCAACTAATGCAAATAAAGCCTTCCTTATTAAATTATCAGTAACAAAAAGTTCAGAAGTCAACGTTAGAGACTCATGAAGCCATCTTACATTGAAACCTAATTGATAATGAACCATTATTATGATGACCCAGTTCATTCATCTTCAATAGCCATTATTTCATGGTTCCAATGGCTGTGTCTTGCCCAAAAGATACTATTTCTTGGCTCTTCTATCATCTCCTCTTGCATGCATTTCATGAAAATCCACTATTATAATCAGATTAAAAACTACCATTTATTAATTTTATTTGCAAACCACATAATCACCTCAGAACTATAAATTTATAAATATCAGTAGGTGATTGTACTTGGCACTAAATATGTGAACTGTATCTTACCTCAAAGAAAATGATGCATGTGACATTTAGATGTGATTTTACACCCCCAATATTATCAGAGTAGAAAAAATATGTGAATAATAATTTGTAAATCAAAGAATTTCTATGGGTTTTCTGTACTGTTTTATTCATAAAAGCTTTGGAAATACCAAATTGAGAGAAACTTAACTCCTACTTCCAAAATAAATGTAAATTCTGATCCCTTCACAATACATTGAGAAGAATTTTTAATAACTGTACTCATAGTAACAGAAACTTAATGATCCACCTTTATCACTATCAGAATAGTTCTTTCTTTAGTGTCACCAAATGAAATGTGAAACTATACTGAATTAAATACACAAGGTAACCATTTAAATAGACAGTTTGACTCATTTAGATACTTAAAAATGAGAATCACAAGTTTTCATTAAAGGTGTAATAATGTAAATAGGAGCACACTGATAAAATGATGTAATTATGTTTTCATTTTTAAAATATAAAAACAATATCAGCCATTGCTTTCTGATTCTTTCTGACACTATTTAAACAACTCCAGAATTTAATTCACAGGGAACTTACTATGAAATCAAATGAAAATCATTCTCAAAATGTCACTAGAATTTTGATGAAAGATAATATGTAATATACTTCTGAGACTTTGCCCAAAATGTTTTTTTTTTTAATAAAACTTTAACCTCAGTTTAATCATCTTCTTCTGAGGATCCTAACAAATATTCTTTTCTTTATGAGAGCATATATTAAATTTCAGAGATAAGCATACAAAAATGACTGGTTTCAAATCAAATTTAAATGTACATCATTTTTATTCATATTACTTGTTATATAAAACGGAAAAGATAGAGATGAAATATCTTGAATCACAAAGTAGTATGTAAGTTTTCCTTACTCTAAAAACTGTGATATAAATGGTGATTTATTACAAAATATGTGTTAAACTACTAATGATTTTTCTGAAGGCTTTTCAAGGCTTTGAAGCCTTCAAAGGAAGGCTTTGTTCCTCCGGCTGTAGAAGGGGTTCAGCATCTGAGAGACAACAGTATACATAACTGAAGCCACTACAGTCTTCCTTGAAGAGTCAGTGAATGCAGAGTTTATGTGTACCCCAAAACCTATGCCATAAAACAGAGAAACAACTGACAAATGAGACCCACATGTTCAAAACTCTTTATGTATTCCTCCAAATGATGACGTTCTTAAAACTGAGGATACATTGTAAATATAAGACAAAATTATCCCTACAATATGAGCAACAAAAAATAAGACAGACACTGTGTATAACATCAGATAGCTGATAAAATTATCAGAACAGGCAAGTTTGATGATATGAGCCAGCTTACAGAAGAAGTGAGAGATTGCAGTTTTTGCACAGAAAGTCAGTAGTAACACCATCAAAATGTCAAACAAAGCATTACAATGCTAAGGAACAGAGAGAAGAGCAGCAGCATCACACAGAAATATTGATTCATGATAACTCTATACTTCAGAGGGTGGCAGATGGCAACATAGCAATTATAGGCCATCACTGCAAGTAGACAACTTTCTATGCTACCAAAATTCACAATGAGGTAGACCTGAGAGAGGCATCCTATCTATGTGTTGGTCTGATTATGGGCTTGGATACCCATCAACATCTTTGGGATTGTGGTTATGATTAAACAGAGGTCATTAAAAGACAGGTTGGAGAGGAGAGAAAGAAATACTGGTGTGTGTAGTTGGGAGTCAAAGCTAACAGCCAGGATGATGAGCAAGTTTCCTAAGGTAGTGATCAGAAATATAGACAGGAAGAGACTAAAGATGAAAGACTACAGAGCTGGATCATCACTAAGCCTCAGAAGGATGAATTCTGATATAGTTGTTTGGTTGACAGCTCCCATATTGTTGAGAACTCTGAAAGTAAAGGGAATTACAAGGGTAAAACATTTCGACCATTAACTCCATAACCTTGTTCTTTGAATTCTAGACTTTGTATTTATAAGTAAATACATTTCTTCTATTAATCCATTTATTCTCTAACACTTGCTTACAAAATTCCTAGCAACTAATCCTTTAATGAAATCCTCCTCCATGTATGGACAATAATGAAAGCATGACTTACAAGATTTAGTAGCAAACATCATTTTCTAAAAGAAACATTATTTTGTTCAGCAGGAAATTGGTGCTGTTCTTCCATAGAGCATGGATCCAGCCAAATGGAGGCTGATCAGCAGTACTGCAGATGTGTATAAGCATGTGTCAGGTTGAGAACAGTTATTGGTGAAAAGTATTCTTTGTAGGGATAATCGTTTTTTACACTGTATAAATATTATTCAAATGCTGATTTACATGCCAGCAAAGATATGATTATAAGCTGAACCTTGGTATTATCGTTATTATGAAGAAAATCCTGCCTTAATATATTGTAAATAGTGTTCTTCATCACCTTCTGATTGATAAGTAAACAGCTGAATGGCCATTAGTTGGGTTGGAGAGTGAAGGTGGGACTTTCATGCTGAAAGAGAGGGTCTCAGGTTGGAATAAGAGGAAAGAGAGACAGAGAGGCCAGCTGGATACTGATGAATAAACAGTTGCCAGGGTAAGACTAAGGTGGGCAGGTAATGGTTCACATGGTGGAAAGTAGACTTTTCACTAATTACCAAGGTGGTAGCCTACTGATCAAATTTAGCTACTATTCCATATATTTGCAAATGGATTTTAGCTGTCTGGTTAGAATAAAGAAAACTCATGACTAACATCTCACCTGAATGTTGATCATAGATGTGTTCTTGTGAAAGTCATAAAACACCACAGGTCAACTGACTTTACATTAAGCAAGGCCATTTGTAGAAAAGGGCTTGGTTATGGTGCTATAGCTGGCATAATAAACCTAAAGGAATCACAAACAGACTTCTATAGTTTTTGTGCCTCTTGGGGTCAGGAGTCAAGGTTTTTAATTATCCTAGTTATGGCAATGCCACAGTGATGCCAGGTGTACAAACACTTAATGCGCATGGCTACTGAAAAAAGAAATCAGCTTTGATGGTTTCCAAACAAATTCTCAAAGAGGCCATGTTCTCATTCTATTCTTACCATTGCTTTTAATTATATAAATTATTGACCTTGCATTCAAAATATGAATGTCTTTTCTATAATATGAAAATATAGAATGTCTTTTCTATAATAAATCACTATGTTGCTTTTAAGATACAAAGAAAGGAAACTATATAATAATTAGGTTTAGAAGAATTGATTCCAATTATTTTTTAACATCTATTTGGTTCTTTGTGATTTTTGCATCATCCACCCCAATCTAACTCTCTCCCTTCCCTCATACCTGCCATGCTCCCTTGCAATTCACACCACAATGGAGAAAATAAGGCTCATTGTGGAAGCTGCAGTGTGTCACAAGGTGTTGCACAATATCACCTTATAGCCACACTTCTTTTCTTGCGAATCTTTGATTGAAATGACTCATTGGCCTGGAACAAGTCCTCTGGCTTCTGCTACTCTATCAACACCTGACTCTTATTGGGACTCCTTTCTGATATCCTGTTGTTGCCATGTGTCATAGAGATCCTGTAGTTTTGGACCTATAGGACCAGCCTGTTCATGTACTCCAGAAGTTCATCAATGGGGTAAATGTTGGGGTGGACCAATTCAAAGCCTTGGATCTTGGCCTGAGAAGTTTCTGAGATGGTCAGTCCACTGCTTTGCTCATTCTCATGCCCGGGGGGCTAGAGAATCTGCAACTCCTGCAACCAGGGTCAACTCTATCCCGTTGCCCAGGTGAAGTGCTGGGTCCACTCTTCTGTGAGTTTCAGCTTGTGAGAGACATGGCTAGTTGTCCCATGCTCATGAATCCAGGGCCAGCTCCATCATCTACCATAGGTGGTAAAGACCAAGGGTCAGGAGAACTATATCTCCAGTGCCATACCCCTTCAGGACCAGATCACCTGCAATGACCACATCCATTTACTGTAATGCACAGGTAAGGTTCAGGGCCTACTCTCCTGAGTACAGCAGGTAGGGAACAGGGCTAGCTCTCTTGATTCCATGACCCCAGTTCCAGCTCTTGACATACTGTAGGTGGCAAGGGGCAAGGATATAGAAGGACATCTCTTTCTCACCAACACTTCTGATGGCAGGCAAGAGGCAGATCCAACTCTGAGGGCCAGCTCACACACAAACCCTCACATCCTGGGTAAACTCTACTGTACTGCCCAGGCGATGTTGAGGGCATGTTCTACCAACTACTGGAGCTGGTGTAGGGAGGGAACAGCACTCCTTTCATGCCCCCAGGGTTAGTTCTTCCATGATGCCTCAGCTCTCAGACATCAACACGGCCCCAGTAGCAGACAAGACCAGGTATATCTGCCTGGTCTTTGGTGGTAAGAGACACATGCTGATGCAGGGCCAAGGACCCAGACATTGCCCCTGGTGGCAGCACAAGCCAAGAACAAAGTCACATCACCAGCTACTTAAACCATACTGTTCCTTACTACCCTTGAGTCTCTAGTTGTTCCTTTCTTCATTGTGGCCATATCCTTCTGTTTTTCTTTCTCTCCATTTTTCAATTATTTAAGGGCATTTCTTAGTGGCCTGCAGGGTCTCTGAGTGTCTGAGGACATCTCAGGAGTGGTCTCAAGAGTAATATCCAGTGCTCACACAATATAGACACACAGTGTCTCTTCTGGACCTTCCAGACCTGTGTGGTGCCAGACTGGACTCATCTCAGCCTAGATTCCTTTCTAGGCACCATGGCAGTAATCTGGTAGACTGGTTGGACTTGCTTCTCACCAGGCCCACCAGAGTCACCTAGTTTATCTTGGTCTCACTCCTGCTCAGTGTCTATGGTACCAGGTGGTATTCTTCCAGTCTCTGGTTTGCTTCAAATCCTGGGAGCTTATCTGATCTTCTTGGCACTGAATTTGTCAATTTACTTTTATTCCTGAGTGAATGATCCTAAACCAATATAATATCTAATAATGATCAATTTTATACGTATGTTAAAGTGTGGCTCTTATATCCCAGAGAACAAGCTTCTTTTACAGTTTATAGAAATACACAACTGGTAAAAATAGAAATAACAAATAAGTAATGACCATGTTCAGAGTCCAAGGTGACCACTTCTACAATGCAACTCCTAATCCTGAGTCTCAGGCAAATTTGCAGAAGTGCAGAAATATACTTATCAGAGAACCAGGATGACTGCTGCCACAATAGCATTTTCTAGACATGGCTGGGAAGTTGCATCTATGAAACCTTAAATTTAATGAACGAAAGACCACAAGAAGCACACACAGAGAGAGAGAGAGAGAGAGAGAGAGAGAGAGAGAGACCAAATCCATACAAAAATAAAATTTAAAATGATAATATACAATCAAAAAGCCAGTAACATAAATGACTGAACAAAGCAATATGTGACAAAAAGTCAATAAAATACCATTGAGTTTATTTTGTGTTGGCCGTCTAAGTGCTTGACAAAGAACTCCCCTTAAGTGTACAAAATATACAGGGAGTCTCCATTGAAAACTGTTTTTTGCTTTGTAAGCAGTTGTTTATAGAAGAAAACATTTTGGTTAGGGATGGAAATGTATATCCACGTCTCCCTTTCAGTGTTAGGACCCCATCTGGCTTAAACATTTGCATACCCTTTGCATGTTTCCAAAGTGTTTGTGAGTTCATATGTACATCAATACTGTTGCTTCTGTGTCCATGTCTAGTGTGTTGAGTGGTCCCGAGTGAGGGCAGCATTAATCAGGACACAGGGGATGCACAGTGATAGCACATCAATGCATAGTTTATTGAAAGTTTCAGAATCTTTTATACAGAAGGCAGAATAAAGATTCTCCCACATTTTCCAGTTTACCCCAGCTGTGGTTTACCTAGCAATAGTTTATCTTGGTTGAAAGTGACACAAACCTCCTTGTGGACTAAGAAATCTGGCAGCAGTCCAATTCTTAGATGTGTTGCTTCTTATAACTCAAAACAAATTTACTTTCTCATTAAAAAATGAACAGGAAGGTTGCTTCCTCAGGTTTGCAGCTTACTTGGCAGAATACCAGGATTGTCTGCTTGAGAAAGTATGCTTCCTCGGTCTCGGTCTGTTGAGAATGACAAAGACCCTAAGTTGACTGGAAGCTGGCAAGCTGGGAGTAGTCTCCTAATGCCATTTCTCAACATTTCTGGAAGACACTGTTTCTTTTGTCTCATCCATCTCACTCAGCTCTCCTAATCAGTCTGCCTCCACTTCTCCATAGCTTCCTGAGCTCTGAACAGAGGGCTTTGATGAAGACATTCCATTTCATGATTAACTGTTTTAAAGTATCTCACTTTATACAGTATTTAGTTCTGGGTCTCTATGTGAATTTCCATACTCTGCAAAAGAAAAGCTTTTTGATGGTTGTTAATCTAGACACTGATTTGTGCGTATAACAGAATATCACTAGAGGTTACTTTATTATTATGTTCCTTCATTATAACAATAATATTTTACCTCCTTCTAATCCTATGGGTTTATTTAGCCTCAAGTTATTGACTATAAAAACAACATGAGGCATGGGCCCCATCTTGTGGATGGGGTCTTAAATCCAAGCAGAGTCACTGAAAAAAATTAGATCCTTTCCTATAAAGTACATTAAAATATTAGAGTTTAGTAACATCCTGGGATATTTTGAGAAAGAATATTTGTAATGTTATAGCATGGTAGCTAATTTAGTTTTTTACAGAGACATATTTTCAAAGCTCAGGTAAAAACTGGCTCTGTGTGGTCATTATTTAGAAAGTGAAAGATTATATTTCTATATATAAAGCATCAACTTAATTTAATATTCTATATTAATATATTCCAGGTGCTTGGAATGAATATAATAGGCAAAATAAAGAGAGTTTTATGATGCTAAAAATCAACATTCACTCAGGTGATTACCAAGGACCCATATTACTTCTTCAGTAAACATCCAGGTAAATGGTTAAATAAATTTCTTTTGTCTTGAAACTATTGAGTTTAGAGATTCTAATCTAAAAATATCACCCTGAGTGAGATAACCCAGACCCAGAAGGACAAACATGGGATGTAGTTACTTATAAGTGGATCTTAGCCATAAAGTACAAGATAACTATCTATAATCTATATACCCAAAGAAACTAAGTAACAAGGAGAGCCAAAACTAGGATTCTTTAATCTCATTGAGAAGAAGTAAAACCAACATTGGGGGTGACCTGATGGAGGTAACTGGGTGAGAGAGGGGGATCAGCTGTGGAGAAAATAGAGAGAGACAGAATTGGAACTGGTGGGGGGCATTCTCTGGGGTGATCTAGAAACCTAGGTCTATGGAAATTCCCAGGAACCTATGAGAGTGACCCTAACTAAGACTCTTAGCAATAGGGGATGTTAAACTTTAAATGGCTACCTCCTGTAACCAGGAAAGACTCCCAATGGAATGGTGGGAACACCAACACACCCATAAAACCTTCAGCCTACAAATTACCCTACCTACAAGATATGTAGGAATAATGATGGAGCAGAAATTGAGTGAGTAGTAAACCAATGACTGGCTCAACTTGAGACCCATACCATGAGTGAGTCTACCCCTGGCACTATTAATGATATTCTCCTATACTTGAAGACAGGAACCTAGCGTAATTGTCCTTTGAGAGGCTTCACTTGTCAGCTGGTTGAAACACATGCACAGACTCCACAGACAAACATTAGGGATATCTCAGAAAATCTCATGGAAAAGGGGGAGGAAAGGTTGAAGGCACCAGGAGGGTCAAGGACACCAAAAGAAAATCTACAAAACCAACTAACTGGGTCCGTAGGTGTTCACAGAGAGAGAGCCCCCAACAAAAGAGCATGTATGGTGCACATCTAGGGCCTGTACACATATGTAACAAATGTGCAGTTGGGTCTTCATGTGGGACCTCCTAACAAATGGAACAGGGTTAGGGTCTGGCTCTGGCTCTGTTGCTTCCCCCTGACCTCTTTCCCCTAACTGGACTGTCTTGTCTAGGCTCAATAAGAAAAGATGTACCTATTTCTACAGCAACTTGTTTTGCCATTGCAGGCTGATATCAGTGGGTGTCATGAAGTTGAAAGGCTTCTGTAAGGCAAAAGATACCATCATTAAGACAAAATGGCAGCATACAAAATGTCAAAAGATCTTCACTAGCCTCACATCTGACATGGGGCTAATATCCAAAGTGCATAAAGAACTCAAGAAACTAGACATCAATAAACCAACTAATTCAATTTTTAAAATGGGGCATATATCTAAATAGAATTCAACAGAGGAATCTCCAATAGCCAAGAAGCACCTAGAGAAATTAACATCTTTAGCCATAAACAAATGGAAAACTAAATGACTCTCAGATTCCATGTTTCACCTGTCAGAATGGCTAAAATGAAAAGCACAAGTGACAACTCATGGTGGCAAGGATGTGGAGCAAGAGGAACACTCCATTGTTTGTAGGTGTACAAACATTCATAGCCACTTTAAAAATCAATATGGTTGTGCCTCAGCAAGTGAAGAATAGATCTACCTCAAGATGTTTTTATACCATTCCCGAGCATATAACCAAAAGATGCCCCATTATCCCACAAGGGCACTTGTTCATCTATGTTCTTGGCAGCTTTATTTATAATAGCCAGAAACTGTAGGCAACTTAGATGTTCCTCAGTAGAAGAATGGATAAAGAAAATGTGACATATCTACAAAATGGAATATTATTCAGTTTAAAAATATGTAACCTGAAATTTGCACACCAACGGATAGAACTAAGAAAAAAATCATTGTCAGTGAAATAACTCAGGCCTAGAAAGCCAAACATGACATATACCAACTTACAAGCTATTAGCTTTAAGAATAACCGTGCTATAATCCACAGATCCAGAGAAGCTACTTAAAAATGGGTGCTTGGGGAGGAATGCAAGAATCTCCCTGGGAAGGAAAAATAGAAAATATATCATGGGTAGACAGTTTGCGGTGGGGTTCTTGGGTGGGAGTTGGCAGGGACTTGGCTTAGGAAAAGTAGAGATCAGGTGGAGGAAGGATAGAGGGAGAGAAAATTAGAGGAGACAACTGCAATGGGGAGACAGTCTGGGGACAAGCTAGAAACTTAGTACAATGGAAACTTCCAGTAATCTACTAGGATGACTCTAGCTATGACTTCTGGCAATGGAGGATATGAAGCCTGAACTGGCCATCTCCTGTAACCAGGAGAGTCTTCCAGTGTATGTTTTGGTACACCAACCCAGTCATGAAACCTTTGACCTACAATGTGTCCTCCCTATTGAATACGTTTGGATAAAGATAGCACAGAAATTGTGGGAGTGGCTAGCCAATGAGTGGCCCTTATTGAGACCAATTCCACCAGAGAGCACACACCCTTGACACTGCCTGGAAGTGCAGGATCCAGAGCCTGGATTGCCCAGAGACCTAGGAAAAAACCAAGCATGGTTTGGGGTAAAAAGTCAATTAAAAGATTTCTAATTGTACTTTGCTATACTCATAGATTGGTACCTATCCCAATTGTCAAATGAGAGGTTCTGTAATCAACTTATGGAAACAGATGTAGAATCCCAGAGCCAAACATTAGACAAAATTTGGGGATTCCTGGAGCAGAGGAGGAGGAAAGACAGTAGGAGCCAGAGAAATCAAGGTCACTACAAGAAATCCCATTGAATCAACTAACCTTGGCTAGTAGAGTCTCACAGAGAATAAACAAAGAACCAGAGTACCTGCTGGATTATATCTAGGCCCTCGAAATATATTTAACAAAGAGCTTGTTGCTCATTGTGGGACTCCTAGCAGTGGGGGCAGAGGCTATTTCTGACTCTTTCCCCTGCTTTTGGGACTCTTTTTCTCCTCCTGGGTTGCCTCCTCCATCCTTTATATGAAAGGAATTTCTTAGTCTTACTGCAACTTGTTTGATATCTATGGAAGAGAAACACAGAAAGAGTGGATAGAGGTGGGTAGGAGGGGTTTGGTGAAGAGGATCAAGGGGAGACTGTAGTTAGGATGTAATATATGAAAGAAGAATAAATAACAAGTAAGTACATAGGTGCATAAATACAGAGATACATAATTAAATACATACATGCATACTCACATAAATATATAAATAAATACAGAAATACATAAATAAAATAGTACACAGAACTATCTTTCCACAAAACCAAAGTAAGGTGGGCTCTATTTTTAAGATCCTTCTTGAATTAGAGTGGCCTTCACTGTCCTTTCATGGTCTGCAATCAAGGATTTTGCATAAAATATAAACAGTTATTAATAACTAAATCAGGATTAAGAGTATTTTCAGAAAATATTTAATGTGTTAATATCAATAAATTAAAATTTATAAAAGCAAATATAATAATTACTTAAGTAGTAAAATTATATGCCAAATCCAAAAATAACAATAGGTGAGTAAGTGTTGGTTGTACCTTTCAAATCTCAAAAATTGTATATTTATATATGTATATATACATATATATATACATATATATATGTATATATATATAAAAGGTCACTGCGTCCCACCTAAAAACACTCGTTCAAACATGTACATTGCTGTTTTTTAATGATAGCCAGAAGTTGAAAACAAACTAAATGTCTCTCAACATAATAGTTAAAAGAAATGTGTTATATTTACACAATGCAATATTAGACAACTGTTACAGATGGAATTATGAAAATTTCAAGAGAATGGATTGAACTAAAATAATCATCATGAATGAAGCTATTCAAATCCCCCCAAAATCAATATATGTATTTACTAATATTTGTATACTATTTGTTAGGACAAAATATCCAAGCTACTATCTGCAAAACGACAGATGTTAGTTACTGGATAAAGAACTGGGTGTGAGAGCAGATATACCTCCCTCAGGAAAAAAAATAGACTAATTATGGAAGGATGATGGGCTCAAATGGGAGGATCAAGCAGGGAGAAAGAAGGGAGGGGGAATGAGGAAGGGAATGTGGGGGAGAGATAGCTAAACTGTAAGGGGAATATGGGGGGGAGATAGCTAAACTGTAGGGCCATTTGACGGGTAGTATTGGAACCAAACACAGTAGAAGTTCTTAAAATGTATAAATATACGAAGACATCTAAATGAAATTGCCAAATAATGGAGAGAACAGGGACCCCTGTCCCCAATGGACATCTCTTGCCACAAACAAAACATCCAGTACCAAGATTGGATTACATGTAATTGAGTTGTTGGCCAACAAGGTCTTATTGGAACTCCCAAGCAACCCAGGCTGTTGCCAACACCACAGGTGGCTCTTCAGTAATTTATAACAAGGCCCTGTTGCTAAAGACAACACCTACACCACTCATTGAACATGATGTCTGTATAGAGCCTTCATACATATGTATTAATATTTATGATACAGAGAGATACTCTGCCTTGTATCAAAGGAGTTTCAAGCATCAGGATGCTTTTTAAGCAGCGCTCATGATTATTGTGTACCTCGAAGGGTAAAAAACAGTCACATAGTGGCCATAAACTGTAACTCCAAGGAAAAATTTGCCCAATATAGTGCACACTACATCAGAGAATCCTGTCTGAGGCAATTCTATAAGTGAAGATCTTATTCTATGTGTATGTTTGGCAATAGCTCTGGAACTGTGGTGCTATTCAATATGTCATTAAAAGACAGATAACAAAGAAAGAAGTGCATGAGAATGAGGATATGAAAGTAATACTAATGACCAAAATTATCAGAACCCTTCCCCAAATGGTTACCACGTATACGTCAAGAAATTGATGAAAAAGTCAGATTACACCATTTGTAATCTGTCATTACCAGTAGAAAAATACAGAAACAAGCATTTTGTTCTTAGCTTTCAAGTTACAGATGATTCTGAAGGGAAAGACTTGGTAAGAAATTATTGAAAAACATAATTATTGAAAAACTTTTAGCAGCATTGTAATGTGAGATATTTTAGAAAACTTTCAAGTAGTTGTCTTTGTAATTCTAATTTACCCTTCAGAATTGAAAGTAAAAATTTTGCTGTTTTCTCACCTAATTTGTGATACTTGATTATTGAAGTCTAGCAGCAAATATAGTCCCAAAACCAACAAAAGAATACATTTCGATCTCAGCATACCCTGTGATAGTCATTAGAGTTGTGAATGGGCTTATTTCTATTCTGAATAAAATTTCACCTGCCACTGCGATAATGAGAATAGAAAAATTGAGAGGTGGGTGAGGACCAGAGTGAAGTTGTATGCTAATGTCTCAGTAAGATAGTTCCTGACAGGGAGGTCCTAGGGCCTTTTTATTTATGCCCCTCTTCTTACTGTTTTCAGAGGATGATATTCTTCATAACCACTCCCCCTTCCATGAGTTAGAAATTTAGCTTTGGATTACATCTATGTCTTTAAGAGAAATAATACAAATGTCTCACCTGAATACTGAAGATGAAAGAGTTATACTGTAGATGTGCAAACAAATTATTGGAAAGAATGAGTCCTTGCCTATGAGATAACATCTCAGGGCTGAATCCAATATGTTTCTTTCTATTTGTGAAAGACTGTTAAATAGGTTACAGTCTAAATCCTGTGTCTCTGTATTCCTATGAGTTCAAATTTCAAGACTTCTTATTATTCAACTATATTTTTATTATTCTAGACCTATGAGGTCATATGCTCAATGGCCAAGACTATGGTGGTTAGTTATTTGGGATTGCTGATTTCTTGACACCTGAGAGAAGATGTAAGTAATTGAGTTCAATGTCTTGTTTGTGCTCACCTGTGTTTCACAGAATTGTGTATATAATGCCATTCACTTTTTAAATTCCAAATTTTTTTTATAAATTACAAACTATAGATTTTAAAATCTACTTTAGGATATGTGTAGTCTGGATCCTGTTTTGCTTGTAAAAATACATTCTATATATGTACATGAGATTATTTTATATTTATAATATTTAAAAATAACTATAAAATATATGTATATGAATATGATTCTTTGCATTGCTGATGTTGACTGAATCTGACTTTATTTAGTATTGAAGACTAATATATTTCTTTGATCACAGCATAAAGTTAAAAGCAAGTGAACAAACAAATGAACATCATCACATTGATTCACTATGCTCTTAATGATAAATATGTTGTGACTATTTCTATGTGCTGTTGATGGTAAATATTACTCTTTCAACAGATTGTGCAAATTTTGACATTATGACATCAAAGTTCATGCTTGAGAAAAAAAAACAACAAAGATTTTTAAAAACTTGTAGAATACTGACAAAATATTAAGTAAGCTTACAATATTTTGTCTTGAGCAATATTCATAAATTTCTTGGGGCATCCTAAGGCAGAATATTGGACATGTCTGACTTTGTTTTAACATTTTAAGTGAAGCTTTGATTTTGTCACCTTTTGTTCCTTCCGGCCTCTGCTTCTAGTGCCAATATTGTACTTTATCCAGATTTTCTCAGGAAACTTTGATAGATATTAGATATATTTATAAACAACAATCATGATATGGTGAAATTAGCATGTTTGGCACATCACATTAACTACAGATTTAAATGTAAATCTGATAAAATGGTGTTACATGAGATTTCATTTCAGTGTTTAGTTTCTTTATATGAAAGATAACCAAATTATGTAACATAAAATCTCTATATATAAATTTATAGACCTATGTAGTCATAAAAAGCCCTGGTTTTCTTCTTCACAAATGCATAATAAAATAAATATTCATACTGTCAGAAGAAATGGTTAATGGTAAATTATAAGACAGAAAATAATTTCTAAATCATTATCTTTAAATTAAAAGTTCTGAACAGTGATGATTGATGTAATTGTATGACATGAAAGACTTAAAAGGATAAACGAATGATGAATGTGGGGAGATGCAATTGGCATTGGGAACATTGTAGTGCTGTGGAAACTCAGTGCAGAAAAATGTTTCTGGAGTTATGAGTGTAACGCTAGCGAGGACTCTTAGCAATGAAGGATAGGTAGTCTGAACTAGCCATTGTCTATGGCCAGCCAAGGCTTCCAGTGGTGGGCTTGGTTATGTGCAGTTGAATTTGTTGGCCAAGATACCTCACAGAAGGTCACTATCTAATAACTGATAGTGGGGCCACATGCTGAGGACAACATCCACACAACTCATTAAATGTTTAGAAGCCAAGTCGGTGTAGGCAGGGAGATTTCCCCTCTATGTTCTATTACTCTGCAGGCTATGGAAAGATTAACCAAACCTTCCATCTACAATCTGTCCCGCCTGCAAAATGTGCTGGGGCAATGGTTGTGGCAGAACTGTTGGGAGTGGCCAAACAATGTTTGGTTTAACTTGAGGCCACACCCATCCCCTACATGCATGGATAACCAGGAACCAGAGACTGGATACCCAGAGATCTAGGGTAGAATCAAACAAAACTGCCCCCCCCCCATTATCAATGAAATGATTCCTAATGATAGTCTTCTATACTCATAGATCAGTGCCTTGTACAATCATCATCAGAGAGGAAGTGCAGCAGATGGGAGTGGGTGCCGAGACGTGCAGCTAGACATTATGCAGTGAGTCCAATTTGAAGTCTCCACCAAAGCCCTTTCCTTGAAGATTGGAAAACCTCATCTAAGAGAGGGAGGAGATATTAGATGAGTCAGAGAGGATAGAGGATACCAGGAAAATGTTGCTCACAGAATCAATGAAGCACGGGTCATATGGGCACACAGAGAAGGAAGTAGCAAGCTTGGGTCTGCACCATATCCTCTTTGTATATGTTATGGCCGTTAGCTTGGGGGTTTGTTGGACTCATAACAGTAGGAGTGGGTGAATCTCTGACTCTTGCCTGCTCTTAGGATTCTTCCTTCTATTGTGTTGTCTTTTCCAACCTCCTTCTAAGGTATTTTGCCTTGTCTTATTGTACCTTTTTGGTCCTATTTGGCTGTTGTCTGTTAGAGGCCTGCTCTTTTCGGACAGGAAATGGCAGGAGAGTAGTTCAGAGTAGAAGAGATCTTGGGGATCTTGGAAGAGTATAGGGAGGGGAAACAGTGCCAATACTGTACTAGCACATCTTGCAAGCAGGTCATTATTGTACATCAAAGGGCATATAGCTGGGTTGGTGTTTCCCTTTCTCCCTTGGTAGTAGTATGCAGACTACCTACCAGTCCCATGAGCACTGGTTAGTAGGGATGAAGTCTCTAGGTATATACCAGTTTGACATGTCTTTGTTCAATAAGTTGTGTAGGTGTTGTCTTCAGCAATAGGACTATACCATCAGTTCATGAATACCAACCAGCAACCTTGACAATAACCTTGGTTGTTTAGGGGTTCCCATGGGGGCCAAGAGCTAGATTAAATGTAACCTAGATACAAAATTGGAGACTTTATTTGTGATGAAAGATGTCTCATTTAGGGCTCTGTCTCCCCCTTTTAAAGCAATTTCGTTTACATGGCCTTTATATGTTTATATATTTTAGGAAGCCTTTACTCTATTAGGTTTCTGTATGTTCCTTCTGATGGTCCTTAGTTTTAGCTGCTCTTCTCTGTTTTCTCATACTCTCCGTACTCCCCTCCCTCCAAGTTTGAATCTCCTATTCCAGCCCCGCCCCTCATCTATATACAACATTGCATTTATTTGCTAGGGAGCTCCAGCACTCCTTGTTAGGCTCTTACGCTACACCTAGTCTCTGTGGTCATACGAATTATAGTTTGCTAACATCCATACATAAGTGAATATATAATATATTTGTCTTTTGAGTTTTGGGTTGCCTCATTTAAGATGATTTATCCTAGCTCATTCATTTACCAGCAAAATGCCTGAATACATTTTTTAAAAGAGCTGAGTAGTATCCCATAGTGTAAATGTACCACATTTTCTTTATCTATTCTTCGGTCAAGGGACATATATGCTGTTTTCAACTTCTGGATATTATGAATAGAGCAACAATAAACATAGTTGAGCAAGTGTCTTTGTAGTAGGATAAAGCATTTTTAGGGTATATGTGCAAGTATAGTATAGCTAGGTCTTGAGCTAGCCCTATTCTCATTTTTCTAAGGAACTGGTACATTAAATTTCAACAGTGACTGTAAAAGTTAACATAGCCACCAGCAACTAGAGGAGTGTTCCCCATATTCTACATTCTCTGTACCATAAACTGTCATTTGTTTCATTGTTCTTAGCCATTCAGACAATAGAAGATGAAATCTTAAAATAGTTTTGATTTTCATTTCCCAGATGACTAAGAATGTTGAACATCTTTTAAATTTTTCTCAGCATTCATTCTTCCCTGTTTTTTGGATTCTCTGTTTAGATCTGCACTACATTTTAATTGGGTATGTAAGTTGCTTTCTTGATGTCCAGATTTTTTTCCTTTTTTAATTTTACTTATCTATTTCATATATGAGCCCCCCACTGGATGTTTAAATACCTAAACAATTTTCCATTCTGTAGTCTTTGACTTTCTCCAAATTATGTTCCTTTGGGATACAGAAGCTTTTCAGTTCATGAAGTTCATTTATTAGTTGTTCTTATTGCTTGAGCTATGTTTTTTCTGTTCAGAAGTCTTCTCCTGTACTAATGAGTTCAAGAATATGCTCTACTTTCTCTTCTTTCAGAGTCAGTGTACCTTATATTGAGATTCTTAGTCTATTAGGAGTCACGTTTTATGCAGGGTTACTTGTATGGATCTATTTGTATCTATATGTATTATATCTATATTGTATCTATATGTATTGTATCTATTTGTATCTATATGTATTATGGATCTATTTGGCTTGTTCTACATACAGTCATCAAGTTTGAACAGCACCATTTGTTTAAGATGCATCTTTTCTCCAATGTGTATTTCTTTCATCCTTATAAAAAATAAAATCAGTTGTCCATAGTAGTGTGGACTTATGTCGGGGTCTTTAGTTACAACCATCAATTTTGTGCCAGTTTCATGCTGTTTTTATTACTAGAGCTCTGTAGTATAATTTGAGATTAGTGAAACCAGCATTTCTTTTACCATTCAGGGTTGTTTTAGGTATGAGAAATTTCATATGTGTGTTTTTATATGAAGCTGAAAATTGTACTTTCAAATTTGGGGAAGAATTTTGTTTGAAATTTGATAGGAATTTTACATTGAATCTAAAGTTTGCTTTTGGTAGGATGGTTATTTTTACACAGTTCTATTAGTTACTTGCTTTATTGTGACAGCATAAATAACAGGAAGTAACTTACAATTAAAGAGTTATTTGTGTTTATAGTTTGAGAGACAGACCATTCTGGTTAGGAAATCTTGGCAGCGGGGAAATAGGGCAACTTGTTATAAAACATTTGTAAATAAAGTATCAAAAAAAAAAAAAAAAGAAGCAGTGAGTAAATAGAACTGGAACTAGACTCTCAAACCTCAACACCCACCCACTCTAGTGACTCTATCAAAGCTCCAGTTCCTAAAGGTTACACAGATTTCCTAAACAGATGTTCCTGTATTGGTCAACTATATAAGCTTGTGGCTGCCACTTTACCTTCAAACAGCAACAGAGTTACAGCAAGAGCCTGGAAATCATTACTGCAGGTCTCAGATGCTACCTGATGACATTTTTGGCTCTCAGTGTGGTAGATGCTAGTGTTAAATAGACATATTCAAGGCAAAATGAGTAATATTTTGTGAGTTATTAAATGCAGGTTGACAAATAGAACTATAAATTTGTTGACTGCTATTATCTGAAATTTCCCTATTGACAAAAAAAGAAAGAAAGAAAGAAAGAAAAGAAAAGAAAAAATAATACAAATGCACACCAACTTTGAAGATTCTTCAATCTTTAATAAGATTATGATTTTCAGCTTGGTCATGGTCCATTCTGGGAGGACAGGTTGATAATGCAGAGATACTTTGGCTATGAGAACTTCATAACTTCATGTGAAGTTCGAATACTATCAAAAACCAAATTACCTTGGGCAACTGTCATTATCCTCGCTTCACTTCATTGCCCTGTCCTGTATTTGTCTGAACAACATTTTATAAGACCTTTAGCATGTATTATTAACAGATGAATAATATCAATCAATCCTAAAACTAAGAATGCTACCAGATAGCAACACAGACACATATCAGAGTGTTTTCTTCCTGCTTTTTTGCAAGATACTAATCTATCACTCATCATATTTATTAAATGTCTTGATCTTTCTCTTTCTTCTTCCTACAACTAATAAAATTCCATGTGTGCAGTTTTGTGGTAGAAATTTGTCTTTTGTGTCACCCTCAGTTAGTGTTTCTAGGTCATGGACATTGGTATTTGTTTCAGAGCAAATTTATCTATGGCAAGAGCAGTTTTGTATTGATGCTGATTTTGAAATGAACAAGTTGATAAAGCTGCTATTTGAGGTTAGGTTGGGTATGTTTTCAGTATTTTAATATGTGCATAAAATATCTAAGTAAGGCAGTCTGGCTTTTGGGGTAGACGTATGGGTTATGAGCGGAGCATAGTGATTGCATACCACCAAATATTTAAAGTAGGAAGAGTCATTGCTAACAGGCTGATGATTTTAGAAAGAAGAACAAGCTGAGGACAGGCCCATAATATTCTGTGGTGCTGAAGAAATCAGCTCTGTAACTTTGGAATATTCCACCAGACCCCTCCCCTCCTAGAAGAGAAAGGTCACAGTAGGTAGGCACTTCTCCCTTTTGGAAGAGAGAGGCTAATTACACTTCTCAGCCCACAGGTGGGGGACAATATCCGGCCACATGCAGGAAGGGGGAGGCAGGTGGGGGTGAGGGAACGATCATCCGGCCACCTCTGGGTAGGGTAGGGGAGACCGCCCAGAGCATGTAAATAGAGTCTTCATGAAGAGCAACCATTGGTCATCTACAGACAAGGGAAGTCCTGACCACCTCATTCCCTAAGGACCAATCAGTTTAAAAGTCACATTGTTCTGCCAATCACATTGTGCCTAGTGGCTGTTGCTCTGAAAACTGTACAAAGGCTCGCCAAATGGGCCTCGGGGGGTTGGGACCTCTCCTTCAGGTGCCGGACAGCTCCAAAGGAATAATAAAATCCTCTTGCTGATTGCATCGATCCCTGACTCCGTGGTGTTCACTCGGGGGCGTCTCCGGAAAGCTAAAGGCTCCCCAGAGTCTTTACAGTGCAATTAGAACTTGGAAAAATACTCCTGATATACATACTCTACTTGAACATCCTTATCAAGGCCGTCAAACTTAGAAACTACATTTCCCATAAACCATTTCGATTGTAAATTCTCATTTAGAAGCTATCAATTGGTTTCGCGAGAGTTCCCAGTTCCCCAAGCAAGCAGGCTCATTGAGGCTATCAAACTCCATTTCCCAAGATGCACGCCGTGGAGGTTTCACGTTATAAGTGGCTAATGAAGTTTCGCGAGATTTCGAAGGCAGAAGTGAAGTAGAAGCCATTACTCTCAGGAAACTATTGTCTTAAGAAATATGTATGAAAGTATGGTTGGTGTTTCCCCTGTGTTTGGTGGGGACCCTTCTGGTCCCCAAAGCGTTCTGAAGCGTTCCGGGCCTTTATGTGAACTTCTAGTTCTTCCGCCTTAGCTGGGGAGACTTCCTCTTCCTGGATTCCACCCTCAGTGGTAAGCCCATGGTTCATCGCTTAACCCCTTAAGCTCCAGGAAGAGGAGGGCTGTGGCCGGGCTGAGGACACCAGAAACCTTAGGAAGCGTGCCTTTCGGTCGCTAGAGCTGGCGGCCGAGGAGATCAGAACCCTTCATAGTTGACAAAGGGAGGTTCTGCTGACCTGGTTTTAAAATCTGCAGAACAGGATGTTCACGGGTGACGGAATGCCAGGGATTGCTCTTAGCATGGGTTGATATATGCACACTTTTTTCTTCTTGTTGTCCTTAAACTTGATTGATCCCTTTTCTCTTATGTTAAACCATCAGTTACTTCATGCGTTCGTTAGCTGACAGTCCTCGTGTGAATAAATTGCTTGTAAAGACAGTTGTAATTCAGTTTAGCATACTGCTAATTTGATTCGAAAGTTAGTCTAATTAATGCTGTATTCGCTAATGGTCTGCCTCGAACTTTTACCATAATATTTTTCCATGTTTTTTTTATAATGACCATAGCTTTCATATTTAAACATAACTAAAAAGGTGGCAAGAGCTATATTCTTTGCAGAGGCCAAATTTTTGTTTGCAGTCAGTGAGGTGACAGTGGTACCCGTAAATAATAAACATTAGTTTAGAGGTCAGTGGTAATGGCTATACAATGTCGGTGAAATTGTACACTTAAATTTAATTAAGACGGCAATTTTTATATTATGAAAACAATTTAAAAGATGACCATTTAGTGAATTTATAAGCTGGATTATGGGGAGATCATTAAGCCTTAAAGACTCGAGTGCTCTTGTTATAGTGCATATTTTCTCTGTAGTTAACTATATGGATTTTACTGTTCCCCAAATACGTATCGCACTATTATATATTTTAATAAAATCATTTTTCTACCGATACAAGTATGCCATTGATGTAATTTAAAGATTTCTAAATATCTTGAACGCAAAAGGTAGTCATCGCTTTCAATATATTAAATATATATTATATATTAAAATGAGATTATAAAACCCACATACTGAATTTCTCTTTACAAGGTGTGTTGGATCTGTATTTATGTCTTTAGAATTTTGACATTTTTATCCCATTGAATTTAATCTGTTTCATTGAAGTTAATCTGTTTCAGTTTCTGAGAACTTTGATTTTGAGTGTTCAGTTATATTTTCTTCAAACTGTTATATTTTGACTTTGAGAGCAAAATTCTTGCTAAAGTATATATTTCTACTAATTTAGTACAATATTTGGATGTCATTCACAGGCAGTTTTATCACCTGAATAAAATAAGTATATATGTATGCTTCGTTTGAATTATACACACTTGTTATATATCCTGGTTTGGATGGAGACTTGAAATATCAGTAATGAGTTTGTCAAGCACAATCATAGGTGGTCCTGCTTTCCTTCTGACTCTAAGTAAAATGGACTTCCCATGTGCTGCTGGAAGTTTTTCTTTCTATTTTTATGTCAAGGCATTTGTCTTTTTCTGGAGGTATTTTGTTTTGGTTTTTCGTTTGTTGTTTTTAATTGTTGCTCCTTTGTGTTTTATCCTCTTTTTCTTTTCTGGCTGCAGTGCTGGCGTCTTCTACCAAGTGTTTTCTTTTTTTCTGGGGTGTGTGTGTTTTCCTTTTCTATTTCAGGCTCATGCCAGCCATCTTCCCAAAATGTGTCAGATGCTTTTTGTCCTCTAAATTCTGGAATATTTTTGGTAAAAATATCCCTGGACATGTTGGTGGATAATTTCAGGACTCAGGAAGCAGAGGCAGGAGGATCAGGAGTTCAAGGCCAACATGCATATACTGGATGCATGTCTAGTTGTAGGCCTACCTGGGCTGCATGAGACCCATCTGATAAGAACTAGAAAGAGGTCCAATAAGATGGCTCAGTGGATGAAATAATTTACACACTTTCAATGACTTACAGCTTGAATACACATGTCAAATCCCATCACTCCTTTAAGGAAAATGGAAGGCTCACACAAAAGAATATGGACTAGAAGCAAGTATGTATGGGGGCGTGCAACTGTTCTAGAAAGCTCAACACCACAGAAATAACGAGAGACCCTGAATCAACATGGTGGAAGTACAAACCTGATTCTCGGTGGTTCTCTGGCCTTCTTGAATGCCCAGACACACATATACACTTTTTTGTTTGAAAAGTACAGTCTCACTTTGTAACCTCCCAGTCTTCCTGCTCCAGACGCTGGAGTGCCCTGCTGGTATCAAAGGGTTGGAGTGCCCTGCTGGTATCAAAGGGCTGGAATGCCCTGCTGGTATCAAAGGGCTGGAGTGCCCTGCTGGTATCAAAGGGTTTTGCCATCTCCCTCAGCTCCAGAAAATTTTATTTAAAGCTGTTCTTGAGTTCCTGGAGGATAATGTTGCATCCTTGTTTTCTATTTTGTTATGGTAAACATTTCTTTAGGAAGTTATTACTTCCTCATAATGCTTAAATTATATAATCCGTGTTTGCTCACAATCACTTATGTCTTAATGTGTCCTACATATTCATTATATTTATATAGTTAATTTATTTATTTATTTTTATTAAAACAGATTCTCACTATGTAGTCCAGAGTGGCTTTTCAAACTTGTAATCTTTATGTTCCTATTTCCCTCCATGCTGAGATTATAGAGGTGTGTGTACCATGCCTGGTTTAGATACTATTTATTTATTTTATAACAAAACCATCAGAATTTTGCTTGTCCTAGATAACCCATTTTCTAATATGTATTTTCCATTTTATAGGTTTCTGGCTTCTTATCTGCTTTGTGTGGGAGGGTCAGGGTTGTGTGAAAGCCTAAGCTACCTGAAATTCCCAGATAGCTGAGGATGACTTTCAGCTCTCCAGATACTTCTTCTAACTGTAGTTTGCTGGGATTTTAGACCTGCTCTGGCTGCATTATCATTTTCTTTATTTAATTTTGTAAGAGTGTTTCTTTCCCCCTGACTTAGGTTAAATGCCTGTCATATTCCCTCAAATGGAAATACTGTGTTGGGGTTTTTGTACAGTTTTTGTTTTGTGACAGTATCTTATTATGCAACCTTGGATGGCCTAGATCTTACTCTATAGACTTGGCTGGCCTCAAACTTAGAGAAATCCCTCTCTGTCCCTCCCCAGTGTTGCAGTTAAATTAGTCCCTCACCATTCTCAATAAAGCATAGTTTGCCATATGATTATCAAATATTATTTCTCCTTTGATATGTGAATTAATGTAGAGGTTTCTTCTGAATTTCATTCCTCAACATTTTGTTGGAAATAAATCTCACCCTTCTCTTCTAGCCCCTGGGGCATGGCCTAGATAGGAGAGGTATATTGAAATATTTATATTGATTTACTGAGAATGCAACTCATGTTGTTTCCAGCTAATAATGAAGAGAAATGGATCTAAATAGTAGTGGAATTGCTTTGTATATGTTTGTATCCTGAACGACACTAGTTGAAATAAGCCCAACAGAGGCAAGCTCAAATAAAATGCTGCTTTGTTTGTAATAGTTGCAATTACATATGAATGTCCTGCCTGCCACTGTGTTATGAAGTCATATGTGGAAATAAAGTTAATCATCGGAAGAATTGCAGCACAGAAAAGGAGTTCCCAATGGACGACACTTTGGATGCACAAAACCAAATCTGAATCATAAACTTTCATGTTTTATGTGGGTGGTGAGATCTGAAATCATGTCTGTATGTGTGCATGTCAGGCGCTTTACCCATTCCAGGAAAGTTCTCTATCATTGAATTATGTCATACCATTTCTTCTTATTTTTCATATTAATAGGCTAGCTATAAAATTTTGTTCTGCTCTTAACCATCTATTTTGTATTCTTTGCTTAGTTTGAATGATTCCAAAACTGTAATTCATCAGCTTGGAAGTCAAGTGTTTTCCCTCGTGTGTAAGAAATATGTAAAGGAGATACAGGAAGATGATTTCCCAAAACTTAACAAAAGACTTAAACGTGTTTATAAATATTGGTCAAGCATTTTACTATCTAGAAATTCATTCAATGGCGAAAAGAGTTATGGAATTTTAGCTGTAAGAAATTATTGGAGGTGTAGGTTTTCTATTTGTGAAATGTAGAAACATTCTAATTATTGCAACATAGAACACAGAACATTTAGTAAAGTAGATGGCTTAGGGATGGTTAAAGAAGATGGGCCAAGAGTGTAAGAGCCAGAGAACAAGGACCCTTGCTTCAAGATAGTATATTCTTCTTAAAAAGGATGACAAGAATTAGAGGTGGGTAGGGAGGACGAGCAGTGGGGTAGTGTGGGAGTGAATAGATCAAAATTCTCAAAGAATTAATAAAATGTTGTTAAAAACGAGAACCATCAAGGATGTTTTACTTTTTTTTTTTATTCTAAATGCCATTGTACTACTCTGTTGTCTTTCAGACAAGTTTGGGATCCAGTTTCCAGTCATCCTTGTAAGACCCAAATCAGAGTTTCTATAAGGTCCTATGGCTGCTGGAGACAGGATCCTGGGAGAAAGAAAGGAGGCAGGTGTGCAATTGGCCACAGAGTGTTTCAGGTCCAGGGCACCAATCAGAATACCTGAAGTCCTCCACAGTGGTCACAGGTAGCCAGGCCCACACAGTAGGTTCTGACAGCAAATGGGGATGCCAGAGTCACAGGGAAACTCATGGTCAGGGGCATCTTCGCATAACTCTTGTCCTTTGGTCCACATACTGAGGTGCTGTGTCGTACTTCACACAGACCAGAAAGGTTTGATGCTGGGTTTCTCCTCTGCTTCACTCCAAGTGTATTTATTGTTTGTTTAGTTTGAGAGTGCACATACACAAATGCATGTTTGAGATTGCTCTTGTCCTCCCATTTATTTGTTTACAATTTTTCATTGATTCTTTGTGAATTTCACATCATTCACCCATATCCCACTCATGTTCCCAACCCTCTCTTGCACCCACCCTCACAAAAGAAATCAAAAGCTAAAAAATTTAAAAGAAGAAAAATCTCTGTGGAAGCTGGAGTATGTCACTAGGTGTACATTTTTGCCCAGATGACTTTACTTGCAAATGTTCACTGCAGTGATTCATTGTTCTGGTTTGAGGACTCTGGCTTCTGCTATCCCATCAATACTAGATTCTCACTGGGGTTCCTCTCAGATAGCCTGCCATTGCCCTGTGCCATGGATCCTGCAGCTTTGGTTCTACAGGACTGGCCCCCTTCCTCTCTTCCAGCAGTTCATAGATGGGGTAGATGTTGGGGTGGCCCAACTCAAAGTCCTGCACGTGGGCCTGGGTGGTGGCTGTGCTGTTCAGCCCACCAGCTCTCCGTCAGTGCCCAGAAGGGGTAACCATCCCCCAATTCCCACCCCACCACCCTGCCCAGTGCTTCAACTTGTGAGAGACAGGGCCAGCCCTCCCTAAGTCACCAGGGTCAGCTCTACTCTATTGTGTTCCCCAGGTGAGTTGCAGGGGCCTGCTCTCCAGAGAGTGTGCTCTTCTTCCTCTTCCTCCTCCTCCTCCTCCTTCTCCCTCTCTCTCTCTCCCTCTCTCTCTCTGTGTGTGTGTGTGTGTGTATGAATGTACACATGTATCTGTATTTATATGTACTCATACGTACATATACATCTAATCCTTACAGTAGATGTATAATATATTAATTGATTGGTACTCTAAACTCAATATTGTATCTATCATATTTATTCTTAGTTACCCGTTTATAACATTTCTTTATTTGTTTATTTTTTGTGTTTTAAGATGTTTCATTATAAAGTGGTTTGTAATTCTCAATCCTCAAACCTTTCTATGAGGGGTTACTGGAATGTGTTGCAAAGCTTAGCTTCCTCGCTAAGTTTTGATTGCCACTTAATGAATTATTGGAAAGTCCATGCATAATCATTTTTTTTAAACTTGTAAATATTGGCAAATAATTTCTACAAGAAAATTTCTACAAAGAATCCAAATGACAGTGCAATTCCATAGCACACAAAAGCTATTAAATATGAATATGTACCTTTTTCTTAATGTCCAAAGATGAATCATACATATATGATAACAGTTTTGAACAGTAGTTTTCACTGAGACCATCCCAAATAGTTGGATTATGGATGTGTAGATAGTTGAGTACAATATATACTTTATGTATGTGCTAATATTAGTATTTACTCTTTTCAGTGTTTCTTCCCATTTCTAGCTCATATCTTCAGAGCTTCAACTATTCTTAAGTTTATACCTCTCTGCATATATCTCTTTCTCCTTGGGGTATTGCAAGTGCTTTACCATTTAGGTAGATACTCCTCTCTGTCTCTACAAAGTATCAGAGTGAAATAAAGTTTACAGTGATTGCACAGGTATTGGGGCAGGTGATGATTTTCATGAATATGTGTAAAATTTTAAAAGTCATATTTTTAGTGTGGATGCCTTATGAAAAAAAAAATCAGGTTAATCTGGTTTTTTGGTTTTTTTTCTTTTTTTTTTTTGCCACTGTGTTATCAAATCAGTTAGGAAAGAATTAATGAAATTTAGGAAATTTGATGGCAATAAGGTAGCTCAGGAGATTAAGTAACTTGCATGTGTCTGAAGATCTGAGTTGGATTCCTAGTGTCCACATGGAAGAAGGAAAAAACTATATCCACCCATATAATGAATAAGATAGAGATGATAGATTAGATAGATAGATAGATAGATAGATAGATAGATGGATGTAATAGAAAGAAAATACAAAATGATTAAGTGGTGAAGCAAAATAATTTGGTGGGCTTTTGCTCTGTTTTGATATATAGGTCCCAAAAAGAGACCATAAATTTGAAAGAATAATGGGGATTTAACAGGAGAGATTGTAGGGAGAGAAATGATGCAAATACATTAATATTTCAAAAAAATAAATTTAAATTCAATTTCAATTGGACATATCATCAGGTTAACATGCTATATATCCAGAAAGGAATCCATGCTTAAGTCTGTATTTCTTCCAACATTTGTAGTAATTCTGAAAATGTCTAAAAGATTTCCTTTTAGGTTTTGAAATGTGCAGTCTTTTTATTGCTATGTCTTGTCTCCTGTGCAATAGGTTTTAATAGGTTTATTTTGAAGTATTGAGATAAAATAAGTGACTGGAAGTATAGTTCAGCAGTAAAAAGCACTTGGTATTGCCACGGACTTTTATTCGGTTCACAGCATCCTTGTGGCAGCTCACAACAGTTGTTTCTCCATTTCTACAGGATATGACATTGTCTTTTGATCTCTGCATCCACCAGGAATACACATGATACATATACATACATACAGGCAAAAGACATAAAAATCTATCATTTTTAAATTGAGATGAAATAAAACAAAACTTAGCCCTTATTCCTCAATTCAGTGATGATCCGTACATTTGTAGTGCATTGCATTACCACTCTGTAACTCTTGAATGTTTCTATAACTTCAAGCTGAAAGTGAAAATCCCTTAAAGAATTACTCCTCTATTCTTTTCTCCAAAGCCCCTGGCAAAAGCATTCTGATTTTTGCCTTCGTGAATGAATCTGACTTCTTGAACCTCATGTCAGTGAAGTCACATATCTGCCCTTCTTTGTTTTGCTATTTTCTTTTAGCACAGTTGTTTATATGTACTGCAGCGTCTATCAGAACACAATTATCTAAACCCTTCAAGGCTGTTGACGTTAAATCTTTATGGTTGTATTCTTGGTATCCAATTCATCCATAAAGGTGTTTTGATTTGTTTGTTGTTGTTGGTGGTGGTGGTGGTGGTTGTTTTTTAACTTAAGACCATTTCTTGTGTCTATATTGAAAATAAAGATCAATGTACTTTTTAAATTCAGAGTTTTAAAGAAGTGATCATAATGGTTCTTTGATACTGAATTGTTTTGTGCCCTTATTGAAAATTGTTTGTCTACCCATACCAGATTTCTTCCTAGCTCTTTGTTTTGACTTTTCTGTGTATACTTTCGTCATTTTTCATACTGTGGAAGTCTGGAATTGTGACTCTTTTAAGTTTGCCCGACTAAACATTGTTCTTAGAGTTCTGAATTTTTTTGCGCTCTCTCTCTCTCTAATAATTTTTTACTTTTTCCTCCTTTTCTTTTTCCCATTTAGTGTTTGATCATCTACTACTGAGGCCTACCCTTAAGGAATAGTTAGTTTTTCCATTGAGATACTATTGGAGAAAACTAATTTTCATGTGTAAGCAGTTATCAGTTGAAGATAGCTTCTGGGTTAGAACTGGACTTAGGTACATTTTCCCTTCCAGTTCTGTTCCCATTTTCTGGCTGTTCTGAATAGAGCAGCAATGAACATGGTTGAGCAACCGTCTCTCTAATAGGATGAAGCAGCTTTTGGGTATATACCCACATAATATACATGAATTTCAAGATAGATCTACTCCCTGCTTCCTGAGCAGCCACCACATTGACTCATTCTCATCATTGCTGTACATGCTTGCATTCCCCTGAGCAATAGTTGAGTGTTCCTTTTACTCCACATCCTTACCAGCGTGGGCATTCATTTGTTTTAGTGATCTTGGGCATTCTGGCTGGTCTATGGTGAAATCTTAAAGTAGTTTTGATATTCATTTCCCTGGTGACTAACAATGTTGGACATTCTTTAAGTGCTTCTCAGACATTTGTGTTTCCTCTTTTGAGAATTCTCTGTTTCGATCTGTACCCTACTTTTAAATTGGGTTATTTATTTTCTTATGTCTGTTTTTTTTAAGTTCTTTACATAGTTTAGATATTAGCTCTCTATCAGAAATATAGTTGGCAAAAATCTTTTCCTATCCTGTGGCCTGCTACTTTCTGCAAATGATTTAGTCCTTTGTCATGCAGAAACTTTTCAGTTTCTTGAGATTCCATTTATTAATTGTTCTTTTTGGGTCTTCGATTTGATTCCATTGATCAATGTAGTATTGCTTCTGCTATTGTTGTTCTGTTCAGAAAGTTTTTTCTCATGCCAGTGAGCTCAAACTATGCCCTATGTTCTCTTCCACCAGATTCAGTCTATCTGGCCTTATGTTGAGGTCCTTGATCCATTTGGAGCTGAGGCTTATGTAAGGTGAAAAGTATCTGTCTGTTTTCTTCTACAGGCAGCCAGTGAGTTTGACCAGTGTCATTAATTGAAGGTGCTATCTTTTTTCCCGCCTTTTTTTTTTTTTCAAAAATCAGTTGCCCATTGGTGTGTGGACTTATGATTGGGTATTAAATATGATTCCATTTATTAGCGTGCCTGTTTTAATGTCAAGCCGTGCTGTTTATTCAGGATATTTTATATTCAGTATATATATATACATATATATATATATATTTATATGTGTATATATATGTGTGTGTATATATGTGTATATATATATATTCAGAATCATCATATGTATGTATGTGTGTATATATGTGTGTGTGTGTGTATATATATATATGTATGTATATATATGCTATTGTAAAATGTATTGTTTTCCTGAGTTGTGTTTGTGTGTAGAAAGGCTACTGATTTTTGTGTAGTGATTCTGTATCCTGCTACTTTACTAAAAATGTGTATCAGCTGTAGGAATTTCCTAGTGGAGTTTTTAGGATCGCTTTCATATATAATCAAAATATCTGTGATTAAAAATCTGTAAACTCTGTCTTTTTTTGTTTATATTCCTTTGTTCTCCATCAATTGTATTATTGCTCTAGCTAAAACATCAAGTACTGTATTGAACAGTTATGGATAGTGGCCAGTTTTGCCTTGTTCCTGATGTTAGTGGAAATACTTTGCATTTCTCTTCATTTAGGTTGATAACCTGTCTGATTATTAGTCAAGAGGAAATGTCAAGAAAAAAAATTCAGTGTTCTCCTCACTAAGTAAGAGAGACAGCCTTTGAAGACCCCCTTGTGGCAGTTGTCAGCTTGGAAAACCAGTGTTTCTTCAAGGACTCCCACATTCAGCTAAGGTTACGTGTGCCCCACAAATGGCTACCTTCAGTCTGTCTCCCAAGTTTGGTAAGTTCTTATGTTCCTGCCCTCAGTAAATGTGCTTGTATGTTTCCTACCACTTGTAAGATAGAGGAAGTACATATATATAAGCTGTTGTGCCAGGATGAGTGAGCTGAGCAGTGGTAGTCTATGCTATTGACTAAGGGCGTGTGTGGGTTTGAGACAAAGAAGAGCATGTGTGTAGTTGGCACATATAGTGAAGAAGGTAAAGGTGAAGGCTAAATAACCTTATGTGATCTGTTGTTTGCAGAAATTTGAGAAAGGCAGAAACAGGGACTGTGTAGAGGTTGAATATCCCTAATCTGAAACCAAAATCTGAAACTCTGTGAGGGTAGCCATGATGCCACTTGAGGAAAGTGTTATACTTTACCTCATAAGACAGGTTAGTCAAAGTAACTGTGTTGTAGAAGTACCTAAAATGATCTTCAGCTATGCGTGTTAACTGTGAAGCATAAATGAATCTTGTGTTTATCAATATCATCCCTAAGATACATATATTTATGCAAAGATCCCACAACTTAATGGATCTAAGCAAGTCATGTGTAGGATATATCGCTGCTCATGCTTGTGTATTACCAACACCACCTTCTCTCTTCTTGTTTGTGAATATGGAGAAGACTGTGTGAGTGTTGCCATTTATTTGAGTATGTTTACCAAGTGGGTAGATGACTCTTAAGGACTTTATTTTCTTGCCTTAGCTATGTCCTCTCTGGGCTCTGCAGATAACCAGGAATCAGAATTTCCTCTTCCATCAAAATATGATTCTTGTCAGCAGAATTTGGGTTTGTTTGCTTGCCATGCTCCAGAGCCTGATATACCAGCTCGTGTTTCTTCTCAGGTACATAAGATCACAAGACCCAAGGGTGGGACAAGTACATTTTAGGACACCACCACCACCACTCTGTGTTGGAATTCTTGTAGATATTTATCCAGGTCAATGAATGCCTGGTCAAAGACCAGCACACCAAGATGGCAGGAATCATTGTTAGGGAAGTCAGAGGTTGTCTGTGTAACAAGTGCTTCTTTCATGTTTGCATAGTGTTCTCAGAGTCAACTTGTAGAGACAGAAAGGAAGTAAGGCTACAAGCTCGCAGCTACCCTAGATATGGAAAGACACTTTCTTCTTGTCAGAGTTGTATCTGAAACAATGAGACACGTTAAGGTCAACTCAGAAGAGACACTGTCTGGGACTATCCTTCTAACACATGTATAGAAACCTTCAGCAGACGATATCTGGAAAAGCCACATCATATCCCTGGGCCCATATTCTGCCTCCGTTGTCTTCCTATGAGCTGATTTCTCATTGCTCTCAAATGTGTATGGTATTCCAGGAGTTCGTGACATTTCAAGATATTGCTGTGGACTTTACTGAGAAAGAGTGGCCTCTGCTAGATTCTTCCCAGAGAAAACTGTACAAAGATGTAATGCTGGAGAATTATAGCAATCTAAGTTCACTGGGTAAGGCTATCATTGTTCCTTCATCTATTCCGGAGTAAGATGTTTTATGTAGTAGTACTTGCTGTGACCCAAACCTAGATGGGGTTTGTAATAAAGTTGAGAACAAGTACAACTGGTACGTAGCCTCATTGGTTCTCTGGTACTAGGTCATGGCCCATTACATTCAGCTCAGAGGTTTTTAAGTGTGTGACTGAGCTTAACCATAATTGTCTAAAATAAAAGGTCCCCATTCTTGTCTACAGGGAATACTCAGTAAATATAAGAAGTTACTGTAAAAGTATTATATGACCAGATTTCAAATTCTTAACAATAACATGCAAAGCTGGATGTTGTTGTAGAGAGCATGCAATATCCAAGAGATGTGGGAGAGGGAAATAGGAGAAGTGCTAGAAACGTTAGACAACAGCCTAGTTCCAAGGTCACTGAGAGACTTTCTCAGGGAATGAAGTAGAGTTATAGATCAGGATGCCCAGTGACTACACACACGCGCACACGCACGCACGCACGCACAGAGAGACAGACAGACAGACAGAGAGATTATTTTATTAAAATTAATTTTAAAAATAAAATTATAATTTAACAAGTTTTTATTCTTGTCTTGGGAGGTATAGGTAAATAGCAGAGTACAAGGCCTTGGTTTTCATTCCTAGCACTTACAACAAAAAATTCACGTTCTTTTGGATGGCAAAATGTATGAGTGTTTGTGGGTTTGTTTTTTATGGAAGACTTTTACTGTGTTCTTTAGAAAAGTGGCACCATCATTTTGCTGCTCCTAAGTCAGCCTTATCCACCTACAGAAAATCCTGAAGACAAAATTGTTAACCCCAGTCTAATGGAAGGCTTGCCCTCTGCATGGTCCTCTTTCAACATGTGTCTTTCCACATGAGTAGGTTATCCGGTTGGCAAGCCCCGCCTCATCTCACACCTAGAGCAATTTGAGGATCATAGAATGGAGGAGAGAGGCATTCAGCAGTGTCCTTCTCCAGGTGAGTGAGCACAGGCATGAAGGTGTAATTTTGGCTGTCAGTTCTTTTTCAGTGATTTCAGTGGGGGTGTACATTGCTGCTTTCCCGTTTCTGTTACAGAACATCCTTGATGTGTATTTAGCTCACATTTGTATCAATTCAGGAACTTGGTGCCATCATCCTGGCATAGGCTGTATCATAACATAGCAGGTTGCATTTGTATAGTAGGTAGAAAGTAACTTAAGGGAGAAAGAGTTTATTTAGTCGCAGTTTCAAGCTAAAGTCAATCATGGCAGGAAAGACCTGGTAACAGGAAGGTGAAGTGACTGATACTTTAGTGTGTGTCTTCCTGATGTAGAGAGAGATATACAAATGCTGTACTCAGCTCGATTGTCCTTTATGCAGTATGTGCCCCCACCTCCACTTAGTTCATGGGATGCTGCAACCCACATTTAGGATGGGTTTCCCAGGTCCGGCATAAGCTTTGTAGGGGTGGAATGACATGGTTTCTGCCTCTGGAACAGGGTCCACAGGACACAGGCCTCCACAAGTTATCAATGGCAGCAGTGGGTGTTAGGCTTGTTTGTATAACAATGTACATATTTTCACATTCCTTCAAGGAGTGTCCTCTCTGTTAACATTAATGACTCCATGATGATCAGAGACAGAGGAGTCTGGGAGATGAAGGTATGGCTAATGTGTTAGGAAAATGGTAAATGCTGAGACCTGGTATAGCCCTTAAGGCTATGGGAAAGAACTCTAAATACATGAGTTTGAAAATATCTAATTTCTAAACTATGCCAAAAATAAAAATGCAATATGAATTATATGAGGTGCTTCACGAGTCTAAACGAACAAAGGTAGCTACACTATGAGCTAGCTTGTCAGAAAGATACAAAGACAGACACCCCTGCTATCAGAAACCCTCTTCAAGTTGAGGCTGGTCCTTGGCACCTCACGATAGGTCCCGCCCCTTTAAAAGTTCTGCCACATCAGTTTCACTCTACCAAGGACCAATTCTTTAACACGTGGATTCTTGAATAAATACATTCAAAACATGAATATGGAAGTATATCTGATGCTGAGAACTAGGAGGTGAAGTGTTCTTTGTCTTACCACCATCTGTTGTTTCATAAACCTTTTCATCAGGAGATTTCACCTGTGTTCCTTTAGCTTTAAATGTGTTGTTTACCATTTTATTTGTTTGTTTGTTCTTCCTTTTTGCCTTGCCTTTTCTTGTGTACCATGAGAATTTACAGAGACATTTACTTTCCATTCCCATCATCTTACTTTCTTTTGAATGTGTCAAATCTTCCAGTTTTTTCTTTCAGATTGGGGAACTACATCTAAAATCAAATGGTCCATTCTTATGGAAGATGTTTTTGGGGAGGAAGCATCTGATGGTGTAAGATTGGTAAGATTTCCTTAGGCTAAATGTGTCTTCTGCATTGGAGAAACTCAATATAGCCACTAGTCAGCTCAGTCACGAACCAGTCAAATGACATACCCTAGGGGAAATAGGAGTTCCACACATGCTAAGTTACGGTTGTTCCTTGGTATCTGAATTCTAAGGAGCTGGCCTCCGGGAGCTCCCTGTGGATACTGAAATCTAAGAAATATTTAGTTTCTTTGTATAAAATGCCACTTTGTATTGTCTGCATTAAACCTGTGCATATCTTTCTGTATACACTACATTATCATTATGTTGCCCATAATACATAATATAGTGTGGTATATAAAATGTGTAAATAGCTTTATTATTGTATTACCTAGATAATAGTGACAAAAGATTGTATGTGCTTGGCATAGATACAGCTGTTTTTGTCTTTAAATTGTGACTGAGATTGCTGAAATCTGATATATGGAATGCATTGATATGGAAATGATGCCCACTGTATCATGAATTTGGGCAAGGTCCCAGCCCCAACATTCTCCTTTAGAGTTCAGATAAGTAAATATTTCTATAATGCATGATGGGGCTTAATTTAGTTTTAAACAGTGAACAAAGCTGCATGAGAAAAAGGATTGTAGCATAGTGCACATGGATCCTTACAGCACACAGCCAGTATTCTGCTTTTACTTTATTTTTAACTAGGCAAAAGCTTGTATAACCCAGGCTAGCCTGGTACTCCTAATCGTTTGCTTTAGCCTTCTGAATTGGCATTACAAGTGAGTGCCTACAACCACTTCAAGCTTCCTTTTCTCTTTCATGAAGCTCAAATGAAACAGGAACAATGATATCATAGTTTGGGCTGCTATTACTCTATAAAACAGTAATTTGGGAAGGAAAGGTTTTATTTGGCTTGCACTTCCACATTCATAGTCTGTCACTGAAGGAAGTCAGGTCAGAAACTTAAATGGTGGGGACCTGGAGGCAGGTACTGATGGGAGAGGTCATGGAGAGATTCTACTGATTGGCTTCCTCAGTCTGCTTTCTTATAGTCCCAGCAGCCCAGGGATGGCCCCATCTATAATGGGCTGTGCCCTCCCTCCATCAATCACTAATTAAGAAAATGTCCTACAGGCTTGCCTGGGACATTTTCCATCCATAGCCCCGTCTCATGGAAGCAGTTTGTTAATTGAGTTTCCTTCCTCTATGATGAACTTAGTTGGAATCACTTGTCAGTCGTTATAAGACTATTCAACACAGTTATGGTGATGTTTCTATTCGTGCTCATTTATTCAGAGGTAAGATTTAAAGAGGCCGGGCCTGTACACTAATGTTAAAGGCCGTCGTTCTGTATGTATCAGGCTTCCTTTCGACCATCAGCACCAAACTCATAAAATGAAATAAGGGATGTTATAAATGTCACGGTTAGCTCTCATCTCTTAACCTACAGGAAACATCTCATCTTTTGGAGAAATCTTCTGAATTCACCCATTTGTTTGAAGTCTTTAATATTGGCCCTCACCTTACTCAGCCAATAGGAAGGCCCACAAGCAAGAAACCCTATCACCACAACAGCTGCGGAGCTGCGTTCAAGAACAGGGTTCACTTGACTCAGCACATGGGCATGTATGAAGGGAGAAAAATGCACAAATGTCACCAGTGCCAGAAAGCCTTCACCACCAGTGCTTCTCTCACAAGGCACCGTAGAATCCACACTGGGGAGAAGCCATATGAGTGCAGCAGCTGTGACAAGGCCTTCAATGACCCATCAGCTCTACGGAGCCACACAAGAACTCACTTGAAGGAAAAGCCCTTTGACTGTAGTCAGTGTGCTAATGCCTTCCGGACCATCTCTGCTCTAAGGATACACATGCGAGTTCACACTGGTGAAAGACCCTACAAATGTGATGAGTGTGGCAAAGCCTATGGCAGGAGCTGCCATCTCATTGCCCACAAGCGAACACACACTGGAGAGAGGCCCTATGAGTGTCAGCATTGTGGAAAAGCCTTCCGGCACCCCTCCCACCTGAAGGAACACGTCCGAAACCATACTGGGGAAAAGCCTTATGTGTGTACACAATGTGGCAAAGCCTTCCGATGGAAGTCCAACTTCAATTTGCATAAGAAGAACCACATGGTGGAAAAAACTTATGAGTGCAAAGAATGTGGAAAGTCCTTCAGTGACCTCCTATCAAGAAGGAAACACATGAGGATTCATATTGTAAAGAAACCAGTCGAGTGTCATCAGTGTGGGAAAACCTTTCGAAACCAGTCCATCCTGAAAACACACATGAACTCTCACACTGGGGAGAAGCCCTATGGCTGTGATCTCTGTGGCAAAGCCTTCAGTGCTAGTTCCAACCTCACTGCACACAGGAAGATTCACACTCAAGAGAGACGCTATGAATGTACTTCCTGTGGGAAGGTCTTTGGTGATTACCTGTCACAAAGAAGGCATATGAGCATCCACCTTGTCAAGAAGCGGGTGGATTGTAGACAGTGTGGAAAAGCCTTCAGGAACCAATCCACCCTGAAGACGCACATCAGAAGCCACACAGGTGAGAAGCCATATGAGTGTGACCATTGTGGAAAAGCTTTCAGCATAGGATCCAACCTTAATGTACATAGGAGGATCCATACTGGGGAAAAGCCTTATGAATGTCTTGTTTGTGCAAAAGCCTTCAGCGACCATTCATCCCTTAGGAGTCATGTGAAAACCCACAGGGGGATGAGCTCTTTACACCATCTGTGTGGGAAAGGTTTCAGTGAATACTCAGATGCAGAGGAAACCTGGCAAGCATAAGGAGTCACAAATCTTTCATGGCCTCTCCACACAGAAAATGCCACAAAAGATCGCATGGAACTTAAGAGAAATCCAGTTTGTAGAATGATTGAGAAGACCTAAGTTGATATTCAGCAATTGGAATCTCTATAAGAACCAAGGGACTGGGAAAAAATTGTATTGAGTAGCAAGAAACTTTCAACATACATCGTGCTCTCAAACACACAAGAACTTAGGCAGAGTCTTCAGCCTGGGCATTTAGTGTTAAAGTCAGGATTCGTGGGCACACCAGAGTGAATCCTATCAATACAGTGATTAGGGAAATCTTTCCTCATCTCCTGGGAGAAATCAGAGTAAAGAAAAAAATCTCAGAATTAAGAAACGTGGAAAAGTGCATTAAAAAGTGGAGTGCAAACTGGCCATCTCTTTACTGTTATTGGCTCACAAGCCAAGATACTTCTTTTTAAAAAGAAAAATCTGGCAGAGGCAGTACATGGCACTCAAATTCTGATATACATGCTGTTTATAGAAATTTTCTTTTAAGGCTTTGGTCAGTAGCATTGGCTCTCAGCCTGGAGCAGTTTTGCTCTCCAGGGCATTTGTCAGTATCTGGCAAGATTTGGTTTTGAAAATGGAGGGAGAGGTGCTACTGGCATAGAAAGATGACATCACAGATGTTATCAAATACCCTATGATATGCAGAAGTCTTCCATATCAAAAATTATATGTACTATTATAAAAGTTCTGAGTTTGAGAATAATCTCATTCATTCCTTGGTTATTGTGATTCCTATGAACACTCACATGCGGAGAAATTTTTTTTACAGCTATTTAAAAGAAAAACCACAATGCAGTTCTCTCTGAAAATGTATGAAAATATACACTGCTGATAACTCTACGAAAATGATTTTAGCCACAGTCTCTTTGTGTATGAATGTGGGTTGTAGTTACACTTCTTTTTTGATGACAACTGACTCCAGCTCTTTAGTTTTCTTGATCTTTCTATTTTTAGGGTTATGGTTCTTTGAATAACTGTTAGTCCCTATCATAAATAATTGAATATTGTTTGGTTTTTTTTGTTTGTTTGTTTGTTTGTTTGTTTTTTGTTTTTTTTTTTTTACTATCGCTTTGTAAATTGTATCTTTATTTCACTTTAGTAACCTTAACCTGACCGGTGGCCTATTTAGAACTGTGATGTTATGTACTGGGTAATGTGGGTATTTTTGAGTACCTATGTCACATGCATTGTGGTCAAAGCATGAAGCTTCCTAGCAGATCATTCAATTGGTTTTAGTTTTCTATCCAAAAGAATAACAAAGACCTGTAGGATTTCCCACTTCCATTTAAACTCCCTCTATAGCAGAAGAATCACAGTTTTATCTGATTATCAAATAGCGCCACTATTAGAAATCTTTTCCGGTCATGCAGCTCATACTCTCTACATGCCATAACCCTGGCTATTGACTTATCAACAGAGATGTGTGTGTCATTCTGAGAAAAAGCTCTTGGAAAAATGTCTGATTTTTGTCTGAAAGAGTTTACATTGGTACTCAATTTATTAAATCTAGATTTTCTGTTCCCTGAGAAGACAATAAAATTAATTACAAGTTTCCAATGGGACTGATCTTTCTTTCCTGTTTGCTTTATTGATTGGAAGTGAGTTTCCTGCCCTGTTGGATGCTGTCTATAACTGATAGACCCCTTTCTCTAACTTGTTAATCACTGCTAACTTTATGTACAGGCTTAGTGGGTTTCCTATTAGATACAGATTTTTAAGTACTTTAAATCAGTATTCATGTGACATTTCAAGTTGATGTGTTATTATGCTTTTGATAGCTGTATATAGACACACCTCAGATTACTGTAGGAGCACATTCCAACAGAGTACATCCCAATAAACCTATCACTAGTCGAAAACAAAGTAATTCTATCACTAGATCCAAATTCCCTCCATAGTGGAATAAGGTTCTTCTGTTTTTAATGTAAATTTATAGACATGAAGATCCTAACTAGACCTAGCAGGTATCAGTTTTTCTAAAACCCCAAGGAAGCAAGTACTATTATATCCGGTTCACACCTATGGCGTCTGAGACAAGGAAGTTTAGGTAGCCTAAAATCAGCTTGCCAGCCAATACTATTGGGCTTGAAACAATTCAAAGTAGGGACTCAACATTTTACTGAGGTGAGGCTTTTCTTCTAGTTGGTGCCAGGGCATCTGAGGCATTTGTTTATTATGTATCAAATATTAGCTAAAATGAAATCCTTAAACATAGAGCTGAGAGGAAATGTGGAGTTTAGCACTTGAAATTGGAAAATCTTTTGTTTAAGGTTGAACAAAGATGTGGTAACTATCTATCTTGTAAGCTGAAGAACAGAGTCCTTGGCAGTTCAGAGCATTAGAGTATTATTCTTGGCAGTTATTTAGCAGCCAAGGCATGGTAGCAAGCTTGAATACATGGTGTTAGGGTTATACCAGGAACTTCGTCTTGAAGATGGCCTGTTATTCTCAGTGAGTTGGGGAGTCAGTGAAGGGTTTAGTTTTGGTTTATTATTTAAGACAGTGTCTAGCTGTTTTGCCCAGACTGGTTTTTGAAAGACTGTTAAAGTGACATTGTCCTTTGTCATGATCCCTGAATAGCAGACCATAGTGGATTGGGGGATTTTGGATAGGAGTCTTGATAACTTTACATTAATTTTTTTTTTTTTTCAAAGCATCATACTGGCTTCTGAGTTGATAAAGTAGAAGGGAACAGGGTACCACCAAAAACTTGATTTAAAGGCTTTCAAACCAGATTAGGATAAGTGACAAGGAGTACGTCACATTGGCCAGTGGTTTCAGTTTCCACTTGACATAGTAGATCTCTATTATGAAATTGCTGGGTCCTGGCAATAAAATACTAAGGTGTCTCTCCCTCCCCCCCCCCCTCTCTCAAATATTTTATGTGTTTGAGTGTTTTCCTTCATGGATGATTGTGCACCACGTGCATGCCTGGTCCCTACAAGGCCAGAAGAGTGTTTGTTTCCCTGGAACTTGAATTACAGAAGATTAGGAGCTGTTCTGGGTACCAAACCCAGATCATCTGTAAAAGCAGCAAAGTAGAACAGTTGAGCCTTCTCTCCACTTCTGCTAAGACATTTCGATAGTGATGATGTAAAAATACACTATGTTTTACATCAAGTTTTGGGAATTCAGGAAAGCTCAGTTTCAAAGTGTACATCTGAATTAATCATTACACAAGCATATCTATGGTTTCACCTGGTCAAGAAATAATTACCAGAATCTCTTCTTACCACTTCCAGTTAGAAGTTGTGCTCAGTTTTCCTTAGTTTTCTTTAATGTTTGTATCATAAATGATGCTTTGTCTCTCATTGTTTATATTTACTTTGTATGAGAATTTAATCTGTATTTTAATTGTGTAACATTCACTGCACTCATTTTAATTGATTTTAACATTGCTTCTTTGAGGTCTTCCATAAATAATACTCTGTTGAGATAACTTGTTTGCCAATATTCTTCACCTACAGGTTTTGTCGTCTAGCTGTGTAGGCTACTGCTGGTAGCAGAGTGTGAATCTTTGCTTACAACTGAGACATGTAATTAAATCCTCCCAAGTAACCTCCACCTCTGATTCTTACTCCACCAGGAGTCTGGAAACCCTTTGTAAGATACTTACTAGGTGTCTCAGATACCCATTAACAACTAGCTAGGTCAGTGCTGACACCAGATGCCATTGTGAAGGGAGTGTCCATGCTGTTCCATAAAATCAGTTACTTAACTCTTGACCTTACTACAAGGATTAAGCAGCAGCAACAACCTCCATACATCCGAAGACTTCTAGTTTGTTTGTTCACGGGGATGGAGGCCCGAAGATAGCTGAAATCATGAGCACATGAATCTACACTAGCTTTGGGGTTCAGAATACAAGCAGATATACATAGCAACATAGTGATAAATGCTCTGAGGAACGACAACGTAAGGGTTTACATCTAAAGATCTAGAATGGTAAACCTCTGCTATGGGTAGTAGATATGCCTGCTGACTTGCCTTGTCAGGAAACAGTGTTACACAGAAGTCTACAGGAAATAAAGCATTTCAGCTTCATAGTCTTTTAAAATACATCAAGTGGAAGAGGGTTTGTTACGCCTGTTGAATAGTGGTATATGTCTTTATTTGGCTATGGCAGAGCAGTTCCGGCTCTCTTTTTCTTTTTCTCTTTTTCTGCATTTGTTTCATTCTTTTGATGCAGGGATTGGAAAAGGTTTGCTTAACCAGGTCAAAACTTAACTTTCCTTGCTGTTTTTAAAAGCACCTGAATCTATAATTACTTTACCTTTTTTCTGGTGCTAGAGATAGAACCCAGGACTGTAGGCATCCTGGGTAAGTACTGTGACACTCCAGCCCAGACCTTCATAAATGTTTGCTCTCTGTTTTGCTTTGGTATCTTAAATTTTACCTTTTTTTTTTTTTTTTTTACCCCCCAACCAAAACAACAACCTTCAGTTTAAGCGGTGCGTGGTCTTTCAGTTTTGTGTCTACAACTGTCTTGATTCCAGAATAAAAGGCAATTTTAAAATAAATTTAGCGGGCATCTCAAATAAATATGCAAACATTTCTTAGACAAATTCTGACCTTGGACTTTGATAACAATCTCCACAAAAATGATCATTATTAAAATATATGATAGGAAGAAAATGGCAGACTTGGGTTCTTTTTTGTGAGCTAATCTGATCTCTAACAAGCAACTCTGCAACAATGTTATTCACTGTTTACAGGACAAGAAGAGATGGAGGCACAGTCATCTAACTGGAAATGAAAGATGAGCAAGTGCTCACAGTTAATCTTCATGTCCTCCTGTCAGTGGAGCACTTGGACTAATGTGTGGTGGGCAGGAGTTTTGACATCACTCTGAGAATTCTCTTGTCTGGAGTCTCTATACCCTCTTCTCCACTGAACATTCTACTGCACTTCTATAGTGCATGTATCTGGGTAGACAATTTTTTTCTCCCTGAATGAAAGTGCTAACTATTTAGTAAGCCTCAGTCAAAAGTTTACCTAAGCTCATTAGTGAAAGAATTACTGTCACTTAATGGTTCTTGCCTAATGTTAGAGAAAAGAATGCATATCCCAGAGGCTTGACCTAATGGAAGAAAAAAACTTTCTCAGCTTTTGTTTAATTAGAAGACTTGGGAGTGCAGCACTGCTTCTCCCTTGTGCCCAATTCTTCCCCTCCTCGCATCAGTAAGGCTAGGCTAGGCTAATGAATTCTCATGGGTATATAAGTGGCTCAGGGCTCTTGCATCTCATTGCTCTTCCCTGCCAATTCTCAAAACAAAGTATCTTACATGTTTGCTCAAGGGGGAACATCTAATTGAGGGCTAATATAATCTTGCTGTGTGTTTTTATTTCCTGAGACATCTCCAGCATAGCCCCTCTGCCTTGTGTAACGTTAGTCCAACTTTCAGTCAAGCTGAACTTTTTCCTTCTCTTGGGACTTCAGTATGAACACACACTGAGATTCTTTACACTTAGCTTTGGGGAAAGAAAGGTCAATAAGGCACTGCCTTGTCCTTAACTGAGTAAAGGGTAGGGGGAAAGATGCCAACAGGTTAGCTCTTAGGAAGCACCCAGGATAGGCAAGAGAGGAGGTATTGAACTTGGGGCTGTCAGATCCATGGAAAGGTGATGCAAACATTGTGTGTAGAAAGCTTATTAAACTTAAAGAGAAATGGCTGAGGAATAGGTATATAAACACTTTCCTAGCATGCATGTGTACTGGTGAAAACAAACAAAAACCAAGTCAACCATTTACAGATACAGAATTGAATAAGTATGTCAGTGTTGAATGCAGAGATGAAGTATTTAAGGAAGTCACATTGGTGTAAATAAAGAAAGAAGAACTGTAATGTAAAGCTGGAATGATGTGGGACAGCTTGCACACCATATCAGTGTGCTAGTGCTAGTGCAGCCTCTGGTTATTTAACATTTTGGTTAAGAGCTACAGAATATAACAAGCTGCACTGCTATTCAGATGTTTGTTTCTGTCAGTTTGTTCATACCCCATCAGTCATCCACTCACATGACTGACCACAGAATGGACCTCTACTCAGTTTCATGAAAGTAGTGTAGACACAGAGAAAGGTTTTATTTTTGTTTTCTCACTTCCCAAGGGCCAAGGTGACAAGCCCACATCTCTGCCTAGTCACACAATGCTGGGGATGTAACCCAGTTTCAAGCATGCAGTAATGAGTCTATCCCAAGCTTTGTGGTAGCTGTTCTTAATGCATTCTACCATAAACCATTTTTTTTACATTGTGAATGTCTAAGTAAGAGTGCATAATTTTACAGAGATACCTTTGGCCTAAAAGAAATTACACATACTTTTTAAGATCTCTATGCCCATAAAACCATCACTACTGTCAAAATAGTCTCCAAAAAGGTTTGTGATTTGCCTATCATTCCTCATTGATCCCTGGCCAACCAATCATTTGCTTTGGTACAAGCATTTTATGCTTCTGTGCTGGCTCTTGTTAGGGAATATATATACATGTCTACTCACACACAAAGGATCTGTAGGGTGAAAGGATCTGTAGGAGGGAGGGAGGGAGGGAAGGAGACAGAGAGAGACAGAGAGACAGAGAGAGAGAGAGAGAATAAAATAAAAAGGCCCAGACAGCACATTGTGAGACAAAGACCTTTCAAACATGTCACTGAGTCTGTTTACTGTTTCAGAATATGCATTAAGCCTTTGATCCCTCACAGAAAAACACTAAGGTATTCCCTAACAAGATTCAACATAGAAATCTGATCTGCTTGTACTCAAGCAAATGGTATCTCAGTAAAATTATGCACTCTTACTTGGACATGTATAATGTAAACAAAATAGTTTATAGTAGACTGCGATAAGACTATGTGTGTATTCCAGTTTAGTATTTTTTTTTTGGGGGGGGGGTATTCCTGAATGCTCAAATAGGTGGTTCTCTTAATCTATATCTGTTTCTTGTGCCTTTTCTTGGGATTTTTTTCTGCTTTCTGTTTGTTTTGTCATATTCCAATATTTTTGTATTATTATTATTATTAATTATTCTTCCTTAGATGCCAGAATGTGGGTAGATTCAGATGGGAGGGCAGGCTAGGAGGAATAGCGGGTGGGGAAATGATAATTAGAATATATTATATTAAAAATACTTTTTCAATACAGGGTGAAATCTTGATTAGGACTTGTTGCAGAAAGTAGAATTTAGTTATAGGAGCATTTCCTCCATATGACTGGAAGATAAGTATTTACCAGGCATTTTAGAAAGTATAAGAGAAGTACGGACCATAATTGAAGTTTGGGATTGCTGAGCAAACATTTCTTCTAATATTTGATCATTAACATTGACCTCTAGTTAACCTCCATTCCTGTAACAGAAGGCGAGCCTGACTTTCAATTAAAGGGAGCAGTGTAGGATGACAACATCTTTATTTCTTTGTCTACCATTATGTCCTGGTTCAGAAAAAGCAAAATTCTGCCAGAAGGTAGACAAGATGACTGTAGGTAACAAGGATTTGAAAAGAACAGCACTGGTATGTTTCAGAAGTAATTCTAGCAATATCTTTCTTGTAGCAATGTGCTACTTGGCTAAGCTGCCATTTGCAGAGCCTATTTCATTTTAAACTACTCTGCTCAATGTTTAGAATGGAACTGTGACCTGAAAGAGGTTTACAGATAATTTCATATGTGGAATGGCCTATATATGCTGGTAAATTTTTCTGTCCAAAGCTGGTGTTCTTTTGTGACAGAAGTAGTTCTTTTAGCCAGAAGTAGTCACATGCTACTATTAAATTGTTTTTCCATCTTAAGCTTTCAGATTCTATAAGTGATTTCTCACTGGGAAAGCACATTAATTCTATAAGACTTTGCCATTATTTCTAGATCTCAGCCCTTCTCCAGACAAGGATTCCTGACAAGAGACCAGTATCTTGGTTTCTGTTTTGGATCTCTTGTTTAGATCCTCTGTGGTTTTTTTTTCCCCCCCTTGTCCCTTTTTTTTTTTTTTTTTTTTTTTTTGACTTTTAGTTCATGATAGATCAATAGTTATTATCAAAGGAGATTTTATTCTGAGAGTACTCTAAAGATATTTTGGGTAAATGGCTATAACTTCATGGGAGAAGAGCACATGTTAATGTCATAAAATGAATTGAGACTATAAACTATGTTAAATAGCTAAATATCATAGAATCCTTAGAGAAGCCTGCACCAAATGGGGAATAATGTGATCTGGCTTCAAATACCCATAGAGTCCTGGTTCATAAACCTTGTAGTAATAACTTCTAAAACAGCAAGCTAAAAATAAAGGTAGCAATCCACTACTGACCCATGCTCATGAGGGTGTACATCTTGCACACTCCCTCCAACACATATACCTCCAACTTCCAACCAGTTAACCTATGCTAGAGATCTGTTTAAATGGTACAATATTTTACTGCACTGAATAAAACTTTTCTCCCAAGGGCCAGTCAGTTTATGTCTTACGCTCAGGTGTTTCTTGGGTAATGTAGCTGCGCACAGCTTTCAGGAGTGGAGGGTCTGCCATTAGAACAACTGCCTTGTTGACATGGGATAGGGTGATCAACAAATACAGTGTACACATGCACACACACTCACATGTGCGTGCGTGCGCTCTCACACACACACACACAAATGCCTGCCACTTACCTGGTGTCTAGGTATTAGTCACATAATGCTGATTTCTAATCAATCTGGTAATGCCAAAAGTCAGGAATATTTTGTTAATAAATGGTAAAGTTACAAGTAAAACTTCTGAATTCACCCAAGCCTATTTCTACTTCTTATCAAGTGGGTGATCCAGCATTACACAAGCCAACCCATGGTAAGTTTTAGTTTTGTGACCTAAGTCCTATAACATTCCCCTATGGTGTTAAAGACATATGTAGAAGATGCCTTGTCTATCAGCTCATGGGTATAGGGGAATCCTTGTATGGGACTCTTTAAGTTACACTTTTAAACATATTTTTTTTATTTGACAACTTCATACATTTGTCAATTATATCTTGATTAGACTATCCTGAAGTCGAACTCTTTCTGTCTCACATCACCAAATTCTCCTCTACATGTCTTCCACCCATATGAAAGTCTCTGTAAAAATAATCCTTGACTTCACATAGTATTACATACATGCCCATGCATATGGGACCACCCTTTGCATGGGCAAAGTTGTAATGCCCAAACCACCAAAGAAAGAGGAAAACTCCCCTGACCACAACATGTCATAAACTGCAAATAGCTCTTCAATTTGGGGTAGACACTCAAAAGTTCCTCCCCAATCCATGCTGGAATGTTAACTGGCTCGAGGTAATCAAAGCTCTTGTAAGTTAATAAGTGCAAGGCAACTTCTATTTTATGTTTGTGAAAAGGAACCAAATGTGAAGATTTGAGAAAGCTAGGCAAGGACAATATATTGAACAAATTATTTTGTATGTTTTATATACTGCTATGAAGTTCAGGCTGACTTTGATTCCTGATTTTCTGCCTCCACCTTCTGAATGGTAGGCAGTTTGTGCTTTTGTTTCTTATCTATTAGAACATGCTGATATATATGCATTTATATAACATATATTTCTACATGTGTGTGCATGTGTGTGTGTGTGTGTGTGTGTGTTTGAGAGAGAGAGAGAGAGAGAGAGGGGGGGGGGGGCTTGTACTGGCTTCAGCCCCAGGATTTTGTATTAAAGCAAGTTTCCAATGGGATTCTCACCATAGGTCAGCAACAATCACCAATCACCATCTACTTTTTTTATTTTGAGGTACTAGAGATCAAGCTCAGGAACTCTTGCACAGTATAAAAAACGCCCTGCCCCTGAGCTACACCATCATGACTAATAGTAATGACCAAAGCAAGGCTCAGTAAATACATTTTGTGGGGGAAAAGAAAAGTCATTTTGAGACATTTTTAATATAGTTTATTTCCGGACAAGACCAAAGAAACCATCCAGCAAGCATTGTCCTGGAGACAGTGACTTAAGGAGTTGAACCAATAATGTATGGGCATATGTCATATCTCTCTTTTTACTGGCTGTGTTTTCTACCTTGCCCCCTGCCATGCTTGTAAGTATATATTCTTGAAATTATTTGCATAAGGAATCTAGTACTGACTACTCATGATTCACTTTGTTGTTTCAATTTTATCTATTGTGAAATATTTTATTCTTGTACTTTATGAGTAATATTTCTTCACTGTGTCTTAAGAATATAGAATAATGTAACTTGTGCTAAAATATTCTAATCATCCCCCTTCTAAATTCTATTATATTACTGAAACCTGTCTCCTCTGCTATGAAAAAGTCTTCTAAGAGCCTGTTTCAAGTCCTTGTTCCTCAGGCTGTATATGAAGGGATTTAGCATGGGAGCAACCACAGTATACATCACTGAGGTGATTGAACCCTCTCTTGATTTATAGGATGTTTGAGAAGTGAGGTAGACACCAAGACCTGTGCCATAGAACAATGAGACCACTGAAAGATGAGAACCACAAGTAGAAAAAGCTTTGTACTGCCCCCTAGCAGATGAAATGCTCACTATAGAGTTGATGATTTTAGAGTATGAGTAAAGAATCCCAGACAGAGGAATGATACCTAGCAAACCAGTTACACAGTAAAGCAAGACATCATTGGCATATGTGTCTGAGCAGGCAAGCTTGAGGATCTGAGCAAGTTCACAGAAGTAGTGGGGGATTTCTGTTTTCTTACAGAAAGACACCCTCAGAAACATTAAAGTTTGCAACAACGAATAGGCTAGGCAGATTAGCCAACACAGTAGAAGTAGACTACCACAAAAGTAAGGGCTCATGATAATCATGTAGTGCAAAGGGTGACATATGGCCACAAACCGGTCATAGGCCATTACAGTCAGTAACAAACTATCCAATCCAGAAAAAAACATAAAAAAATACATCTGAGTGAGGCAGCCTTCATATGTTATGGATTTATTCTGTGCCTGAATGTTCAGCAACATCTTGGGGACTGTGGTGGATATGAAGCAAATGTCTGTAAAAGATAGGTTAGAGAGAAAGAAATACATTGGAGTCTGGAGGTGTACATCAGAGCTAATGATCAGGATGATAAGCGTATTTCCTATTATGCAGACCAGGTAAATGAACAGGAACAGCCCAAATAGAAGAGGCTGGGTATCATTTTCTTTTGAAAGTCCCAGAAGAATGAATTTTGAAGTATCTGTGATGTTTTCTGGCTCCATATAATTTACAGACTTTACCTGGAAATAAGCAAGCATAGTTACTACAAATGCATCATTCATTTCAAAATCATTCATGGAGAATTATATTCTATCCCAGTTTCCATTTGCTTGACTGCCCCAAACTGCTGTTTCTACTGTCACTACCCACAATGCCTTGTCCATTGCAACATTCCTGGCGGATAGTAATCGATATTTTCTATATAATTACTGAGAACAAACTCATTTTCATGAACATCTCCCCTCTGCTTGATAGTAAATGCTGCTAAGAGTCCCAGGAAAATGTTGGACAAGCAATTATTGGTTGTAGAATTTGAAGATATTTTATTACCTTATGCTTTGCCAGACTATCCCGTTTCATTTGATTCAAAGAAGGATATTTTGAAAATATTTTATAGGAAATCCCACTATTATTATGTTAAAGTTGACAGTCCTCTCTAACCTTCTAACCATATCATAGTATGCTTAATCCCAAAGATCAGTTCAAAGCTCAATCATACATTTACATTTCCCTTGCATATTTATATTCTTCTCAATTTTTCTTATATTCAAGCGACTGTGTCTTCTTTATTCCATATCATATTTCTTGCACTGCATATAGTATTAAACAATGAGTGCTATATTTCATAGACTCAATGGACCACACATCAAAAGTGTCTCATTTGCTTATCGTGCATATGACTTCATTATCTTCAACAATTTGAGGAGAAATGCAAAATAAAACAAAAATACAAATCTAAAGCAAAAAGAGAAAAACAGACTAGCATAATAATACATTTTCTAATTGCAGTACTGAAGTGAGCGAAGGAGAAGGATCTCAAATTTGAGGCACCCTGGGCTTCTTATAGACATATCACCAAGAAAAATAAAACTCTGAAATTATATATATAATTACATGATACACACACATTTTAGATAGATAGATATAGATAGATAGATAGACAGACATATGTATCCTCTCCCACTGAGGCCATTTTTATTCACAAAACCTTTAGTAAGGCTAGAGATATAGCTAGGTTATTGGATACTCAGCACATATATGACTTTGAGTAAAATCCTTAGCTCTGTAGAAACAAACAATAACCACAAGTAACATATATATATATATATATATATATATATATATAGTAACACATATATACAATATATATTATATATAATACATATTATTTCTTCGATAATAGATACATTTCTTGTAGTTTCTTCTCAAATCACAGTAAAACTTTCATGATATTTACATTATTTTAATAGGCTATATGTCACTTAAAAGTTATTTAATATATACAAAAATGTATGAAATTTTACAGAAATACTGTACTACTTCATAGAAGTGACTTAAAGAGCCATAGATTTAAAGTCATCCCATGTCTGCAGATACAGAAAAATAGCGATAAGAAAGTGCTTCTTCTACAAATATCTGTTCATTGAATGACAGTTCTACACCTTAGCTAGTTCCTTTCTACATTCAAAGTTGAACTAGAAGCATTTTTTACTTTTTTCATTTTATTTTCATTTATTTGATTTAAATCCTGCTCACTGCCCCTCCTCTTGGTCACCTCCAACAATCCCTCCCCTTGTGCTCTGAGAGGGTGGAGACCTCTCTGGGTATCCCTCCATCCTGACATATCAAGTCTCTGCTGGGCTAGGAGCATCGTCTCCCACTGAGGCCATTATTATTCACAAAATCTTTTAGTATGGCTAGAGATGTAGCTCAGTATTACTGGGTATTCAGCATATATATGGCTTTGAATTCAATCCCTACCTTCATAGAAACAAACAAACAAACAGCAACAAAACCCATCATTAAAACCTGTTTAGCCAAAAACAGAGGTGAATATATTATTATGATTTTCAGTTGAACATAAAGGGAATGGCAGTTTATCTCAATTTACTGCATTTTGAAGGTCTTAATTTGTGTTTAGATACTAATTTCTGGATCATGGTGGAGTTTCTCAGTTTCAGTATGGCTGTATTCAGTTTTATCCATGCATTATATAACAGTTTTCTTCCTTTGGGTTAAAATGTCCTTTGCAACATTCATGGTCTTCCTTTCAACCCTCATGAAGAATATTTATCTTGACTGAGAAAGTCTATAGACAATGGGTAGCATGTATACTGACACTTCATCTACTCCTCCTTTTCTTAACTGACAATTATTGGATTCACCAGGGCTTGCCAGGCCATAAAATAGGACTATGGATAGAGGCCAGGGACCAGGGACAATAACGGAGCAGAGGCTGAATGGAAGGCCATCCAGAGACCTCCCCACCCTGTAATACATTCTATCAGCTGATGCCAACCCCTGACACTATTGCTAATGCTAAGATGTGCTTGCAGACAGGAGACTGGTATGGCTTTCCTCTGAGAGGCTCTGCCAGCACCTGACTAAGACAGATAAAGATACTTATAGTCAACCATTGGACTGAGCCTGGGGACCCCAATGGAAGAGTCAGGGGAATGGCTGAAGAAGCTGAAGGGAATTGCAACCCCATAGGAAGAACAACAGTATTAATTAACCAGATCCCTCAGAGCTCCCAGGGACTACACCACCAACCAAAGAGTAGACAAGGGCTAGTCCACAGCTCCTGCTGCATATGTAGCAGAGGATAGACTCATCTGGCATTAGTGGGAGGAGAGGCACTTGGTTCTGTGGAGGTTTGATGCCCTAGAGAAGGGGGGTGCTAGAGGGGTGAAGTGGGAGTGTTGGGGGGAGCACCCTCTTAGAGGCAAAAGGGAGGGGATGGGGTGGGGGGTTGTGGAGGGGAGATTGGGAAGGGGGATACTATTGGAAATGTAAACAAATAAAGTGATAAATAAATAAATAAATAAAGGTAAAAGACAACTATACATGCCATACACCTGTAAAGTTTCACTTGGGAGGCTAAAGTGGGAAAATAGCAAGTTTGAACTTAGCTATAGACACTGGCTTAATACTTTGGTCCTTTCTGCCTTTCTGCAGCTTTAAGTGATACAAATATAGTCTGACTTGCTTTCAGTAGTTCTACTCAAGATCCATATGAATCACTTTAGCAATAAGATTCTTATCTATGTTAGGAATAGTAATTGTTCAACCTGAAGAAATTCTGTATCAGCTTATTCAAATGCAAATTAAGATTGTTTTGAGATTCCATCTTTTCCCCAGTAAAAAATGTATATCATCCGGAAAGCAAATGTTCACAAAGAGCATAAGGAAAGCCAAACCTTTATCTTAAGCATCTATTGTGGACATCAGTGTAGAAGTTTCTTAACTAAATATGGAGCAACAATATATATCAGTTTTACTAGTCTTACATATACTTAAATGTCTCTAGATTTTACCACCAAGATCTTTGTATATCAGTGCACTTTGCTATTATATTCATAATATCCAATAAATAGAATCAAACTCAGAATTCATAAACTGATAAAAGGATAATGAAAATGTGCATTTGCATACTAGAATTCTATTCACCATAAAATTATTAAAAATAGATGGAATTTCAAAAATATTAAGTAAGGTAATCAAATTTCTAAATATAGATATACCCTGTTTCCTATGACCTCATATATGGATCCTAGCCGTGTGTGTGTGTGTGTGTGTGTGTGAGTGTGTGTGTGTGAGTGTGTGTGTGTGTGTGTTTGTGTATTTGTATGGATGCATGTTTGTAGAGGCCATGAAACTAGAAAAGAAAAATGAGAGGAAAAATAAAGAGTTCTTAATAGAAAGGAGCAGAGAGGGTAATAAATAAATGTCATATGAAAAATAGAAGGATAGAAGGCAAAATACTGGGGTGGAAAGGGTTAAGTTGGAGGGTAGATGAAATGAAGAAATAGGGCGGTGGATACTAGAAACAGCTTAAGTAAACAAAAAGACCACAAAGTAACTACTTTATAAAGCAATTAAGGAAAAATCCACCCAGTATCTTAAAGTCCTAGAGTATCATAAACAATTTCATAATTCAGTGCTTACCTACATCCTTCTCCTGGAGTCTCCACTTAATTATCTAGGAAAATTCTGGATAATTTCACTTTTGTTTACTATTATAATGCTGGAGATGGAACCCAGGACAAGAACTTCACCACTGAGAGACATTCCTGCACTCCTTCTACACTTTAAGCTATACTTCATGGATACTCCCAATTAACATGGAGGACTATTTGACTATACTAGCAAGAATGTTCCCTCAGGTGGGAACATTTCCACTCAGTGTGGGAACATACACTCAAGTGAGTTTGCAAACAGAGTTTAAAAGGAGGCCCTAAATCTTTGAGGAAAGTGAAAAGAGAAGAGACCTCAAGAGAGAAACAAGGCTGTGGGGCTTAGTAGAGCTTGGATATTCCTGTCCTGCTGTTTATTTGACTTTGGTGCAAGCGATCTATCTCAATATTTCTTACAATCTATAAGGAAACGGCACACATGGAAACTTTGATGACCTTCTTACCTTTGCTTCATCACTTTCTTTTCAAAGCTCTGATACCACCATGGAAATTCTGAAAACTGGACTTTTGCTATCATTCCTTTTTCTCAATGGATAGCATTATATGCCCAGCAGAGAAGATTCAAGAAAAGTTCTGGATGAAACTGATACCTAGGCAGGGCTATTATCCCTGTGCATAGTTACAGAGCTATTATTTGGAGAATTACTTATCTCACCTCTCATTAAATAAATCACTGTTTTGATTGTGTGTTTCTATAGTTTCATACTTTAGAGTAAGGGAAGTGATTTATTCTTCTATGTTTTCCCTGTGGGAGTAAAGTTTGAACCACATAGAAGAGTCATCTTCTTCAGTGGCTCAGTCCAGTTCAATTAGCTTTTTCTTCTTAAAGTAATTTTCTCCTTCCATATGGTCTCTGGAGTACCTGTTTTCCCTTAGGTAAAGCTCATCCATTCTGTCTCTAGAATCTCTACAGTGCTAACCAGTTTTTAAAAAGAGCTTGGGAATCATGATCCTAAAGAGTTCTTTAAGAAACCAAGAGAAAAATATATAATTTTGTATAAATTATAATGAACACCCAACAGGTATGCTTTAAATTCAGTGGAACCTACAGGTAAACTCAGAATAAAGGACAGACACTAAATGTTTATAAACAATAAAAACAAAAGTGTTAGCCTTCCTTTTTGTGACAAAGTTTTTAAATAAAGGAAGAAAGATTATGTAACATTCTGTAGTATCTGCTCTTGGCTAGCTGACAAATTGCCTTTAGACTATGGTGCAGCACCATAGTATGACAGAGGACTTATAGGAACCAAGTTGTTCACTTCATGCAAGAGAAAAGGAAAGAAAGAAAGAAAGAAAGAAAGAAAGAAAGAAAGAAAGAAAATAAATGAGAGAAAATAACTTGGAGAGTTTAAGATAACTTTACAGGGTCTACCCAAGCAGCTCACTTTCCCAATCATGTCATATATTCTATAGTTTCTACAAACTGGTAGTATTCTTCTTAATTATGCACATACCCATAGATCAACCAATTGATAAACTCAGAACCTTTATAATCTGGAGACCTCAGAATGCCCCACATCTGGCTATTGAATTGGGGCTCAAATCCTAAAAACTTGAGCTTTGCAGAATGATTAAGATCCAAGCAACAACAATACAAATCTTATAAATTTCTCAATTCTAGTTCTTAATGTGAAAATTGGTGACATTCTTTTGTTTGATGATGTCATTTCATAGATGACACCTTCTGTTCCCCTTTATAAGTACAGATTGAAGTTTTTTAATATTAGTGTTATTTGAAAAGTGATAGCTGCTTTTTAAAATTATTGAAAATATTTTTTCATACACTGCATTCTAACTATAGTTGTTGAGCTAGAATGCCTGCTTACCCCTGCACAAGCTGGGAAACCCTGTCTAACATCTTTCTCTCAACTCTACCAGAATGGAGAAAACTCTAACTCACAATGAGAAAACTCTGCGCTGGCATGTCATCTCCACTTTCCCAGCAGCTCACACAGCAGTGCCCACCCAGAGGGTTAGTTTTGACCATGTCTGGGCACATCCCAGCTCCTAGCAGTGCCCACCCAGAGGGTTAGGTTTGACCATGTCTGGGCACATCCCAGCTCCTAGATGACTCACCCTCACTACTCACCTAGCTCTACAAAACCCTTCTGCGTTAGCCCAAATGGGCAACTTCATTGACCTCCACCTGTGAGGTGAACCCGCCAGAGAACTGCCTCCTAATAAACCCATCTTTATCTACTTTGAATTTGGTCTAATCTGCCCTATCTCTAAGTCACCAAGGGAAGGAAAATTCCTATCAATAGGTTCTCCTGTCCCAAATCCTCCCAGTTACTACCTGCCTCCACTCGATTAAGGATCTACCCCTTTCTGTCTCATTTTTAAAAACCATCATGTATTAAGGGATAATAATAAATAATAATATAGTTAATAAAATATGATATAGTTAATATAATAAATCAATATAAATAATATGATCAAGCAAACTAAAACAATCATAGCAAGACAGGAAACAGAAATTAAAGGGCCAAAGGAAAAGCATAAGAAATACATAAAGACACAGAGTCACACATCTGCTAACACAGGAATCTCACAAAACCCACAAAACTGGAAGCCATAATATATACACAAAGGATCTTGGGGGAGGGGGCAAGAAAAGACAAAAACCTTGATAAAATATTATGAAATAAAGAACCTCCAAATATGTCCTAGTCATCATTTCTATTGCTGTAGTGAAATACCATAATCAAAAGCAATTTGAGGAGGAAAATTCTTTCCTTTGACTTACACTTCCACATCATACAGTCCCTCACTGAAAGAACTCAGGAGAGGAACTCTATAATCAGGAAGGAGCATGGAGGAAGGAGCTGCTAACTGGCTCATTCCCCACATATTGCTCAGACTGCTTCCTCACAGAACCCAGCACCACTAGCCCAGGAATAGCAACACCCACAATGGACTGATCCTTCCTCAATCACTAATTGTCTGACAGCTTAATCTTTTTTGTTTGTTTGGTTGGTTGGTTGGTTTTTTGAGACAGGGTTTCTCTGTATAGCCCTGGCTGTCCTGGAACTCACTCTGTAGACCAGGCTGGCCTCGAACTCAAGAGATCTGCCTGCCTCTGCCTCCCAAGTGCTGGCATTAAACGCTTGTGCCACCATTCCCCGGCAGACAGCTTAATCTTATGGAAGTATTTTCTCATTTGAGGTTCCCTCCTTTCATATTTCAGGTTGTGTCAAGTTGTCATAAACTAACCAGAATAATTGACCCCTTGGAAAATTGAAATACAAACACATCGCTCTTAAGCCACAATGTTTTCTTCCCTGTTAATCTCCAAGATCACTCATTAATATCAATACCACAACACAGAACACTTTCAAACATAAAATTTCCCAGTCTTCACAAATTCAAACACTTTAAATTCAATCTCTCTTAAAATACAAATTTTTTAGTAAAAGCTAAGATCTTTTAAAAAGTTAAGTCTCTCTGAAAGGCTCTGTGTCACCATTTAACTAGCTTATCTTGAAGGCAGAACACAATTGTAGATCAAAGGGCTTGTAGATGATTTGCTGGTTTCCTTTCTCCTGTGGAGTAGTTTCCCATATTAAGAACATTAGCCCATGTGCGGTGAAAGTTCCAGGTAGATTGCATCTTGACTTACCCTGTTCAACCACTTGTATAGGTTTTGTTTTCAGCAATCTGGCCTTGCTGTTAGTTTGTTGAGAGCAACCTTGGCAAAAGCCTGGATACTTGTGGGATTAATAGGAAACATTTGGCTAACAGGACAACTAGATGTAGTTCATTTTCAGTACTGCAAACTTCTTTTGGAAGCAAGAAATAGCCATTTGGGGCTTTTTCTCTCCCATTATTTGGTGATTTCATTTATTTTGCATATATATATGCTCATTCTACTACAGAGACACATTTGGTCAACCAGGTCCATTTTCCTCTATTACTAACAGCCAGGAATTAGAAAAAAATAACCTCTGACTTTCATGATTTTATTTTCATTCAATATACTACATTTTCCCTATCCATCCATCTCTTAATGGATATGTAGGATGTTTCCAATTCCTGGCTTTTAGCAATAGAGCAGCAATGGACATGGTTGATCAAATGTCTCTGTAAGGTAAATCAATTCCCATTATGGAACTAACAAACTGATTTCTGTAAAGACTGTACAAGTGTTCTGTTAACCAGCGATGGGTGGCTGTTCCACTCATTCTATATTCTCACCAGAATCAGCAATGTTTATTATTATTATTATTATTATTATTATTATTATTATTATTAATTATTGGCTATTCTGACTGGTATATGATGAAATCACAAGGTAATATTGATTTCCATTTCCCTGATGACTAATGTTCTTGATATATATCATAAATGCTTATGAGCCATTTGAGTTTCCTATTTTAAGAATTATCTCTTTAGGACTATACCTCATTTTTTAAAAATGTTTGGGTTCTTGTTTCCATGATGTACAGTTATTTTGTTGTTTTATATAGTTTGGATATTAGTTCTCTACCAGATGTGTAGTTGGTAAACATATTTTCACATTCTGTAGGCTCGCATTTTTCTCAGATGGTCAAATAGGATGTATACTGTTGTGTCAATTTTTTTATATTCATTGAAACTTGCTTTGAAACCCCTTGTGTGGCCAATATTGGAGAAATTTCCAAGAGCTTACTGAGAAGAAGGTATCTTCTTTTGTGTCTGGGTAAAATACTCTGTAAATATCTATTAGATCTCTTAGGTCTGTGATGTAAGTTAGCTCCAACATTTATATTTTTAGTTTTTGTCTGGATGATCAGTTTACTAGTGAGTATGGAGTAATGAGTATGGAGAGTCACTCACTCTCCATGTTGGAGAGTCAAACTGTAATTTAAGCTGTATGAACTTGGATGCTTTTGTGTGGATGTGTTTACAACAAGAATTGTAATATCCACTTGGTGGATTTTTCCTTTCATCTGTATGTAGTATCCTTCCATATATCTTCTAACTAGTTTTGTTTTGAATTCTATTTTTACAGATATTAAAATGACTATACTAGCTTCCTTCTTAGGTCTATTGGCTTATTGGCTTAGAATATCTTTAGCATCATTTTATCTTGAGGTAATGCCTATTCTTGATGTCATGTGTTTCCTGGATGAAGAAAGAATATGTATTTTTATGTTTGAATCCAGTGTGTTGGAGAATTGAGAGCATTGCTGTTTAGAGTTATCAATGAACAGTTTTTATTGATTCCTGTTATTTTTTTGTGATGGTTTGTGCTTGTACTTCTTTGGTTTGCTTGTTTGGGATTATGTATTCTTTTTGTTTTCTTGGGTGTGGTTAGCCCATTCACATTGAAAGTTTTCTTCTCATGTTTTCTGTAGGCCTGGATGTGTACATAGATAATGCTTGAATATAGTTTTTATTATGGACTGCCTTTCTCCATATCTTGTGATTGAAATTTTTGCTAGGAATAGTAGTCAAGGATGGTATTTGAGGTGTCTTAGAATCTGTAGAACATCTGTCTAGCCCTTCTGGTTTTTAAGAGTCTCCATTGATAAATCATGTGTTAGGCTAGTAGGTCTGCATTTATATGTGTGAATGAGGACTATTAGTATCTCCTATTGGTTGGATTGCAAAATGATCCCACATCTATTGCAATTAGTGTGAAAAATTCTCACAATAATAAAATATCAATCTACCATTTGACCTGGCTCCACCACTCCTGGGCATGTGCCAAAGGACTTAGGACCCTAGTTCACATACACTTAGTAAGCAATGTTCATTGCTGCTTTATTCACAATAACTAGGAAATAGAATTCACATAAATGCCTTTCAATTGATTAATGAATAATAAAAGTGTGGTAAGTAAACCCAATGAAATACTACACAGTTGTAAAGAAAAAAATTGCAGGGAGATGGGTGGGATAAGAAAAGATCATATCTAATGAAGTAACCCAGTCCCAGAAAGACGATCATTGCGTAATCTCTTTCATTTAAGTCTTCTAGCATCAGATATTCAAATGTGAGTACACATTCTGGAGAAATTGCCGAAACCATGAAATTAAATGTGGCTATTACCAGAGTGGGAGTTTGGGATAGCTACAAAGAAGAAAAGAGCAGAGTACAAGGGACCTGATCAGGAAAAAGGAAAATATGGGCTATGTCTTTAAATGCTGAAGATTAATGGAAGAAGATTTAGAAATGGAAAGGATATCTGAAATTTTTATTAAACAAAGCACTTCTGATTATATAAACTTCTAATACACACAATTCTGTATATATTGAAATATATATTGAGACAGGATATACATTAAAATAAAAATTAATTTCTTACCTGGGCTAAGAATTTTCCCTTACAGAGCCAGAGCCACCTAAGAAAGTCCCTAACATGAGATATGAGTATCCCTTTTTAGTTGTTGATAAGGGTTGTTCACCAAAAGCATTCAGCCTAATGCTACTGCTCTGTGTTGTTTCCCAGAGGTAGCTGGCATGCTTCCTCTCACAATAATAATGGACTAAACATTTGAAACTGTAAGCCACCCCAAATTAAATGTTTTTCTTTATAAGAGTTTCTGAGGTCTAATTGTCTCTTTGCAGCAATCAAACTCTAAGACAGACATCAAGCAAGTCATTTGATAGTTTGGTAGATTCTCTGCAAAGCACCCTAATATGTTGGGTTTTATACATCAGAAAATATTGAAAATTGCTCTGGAGCTCCATTGTCTGGCCATTTCTAGGCCAGTATCTATCACACCTGCCAAACAATGACCAACCAGAGTAGATCTCTCACCCCCCATACCCCTTCCTGTACCCAAGGGCATGCCTAGCTGCTCTGAGCTACTTGAAGTCTATCACTTGATCTCCATTGTCTGGCCACTGCTCTGCCAGCCTCCACCAGGCAAGCCAAACAAGGAACATTCAGGCCATCCCAACAAGGAATAACCAAGTTAAGCCCCTTCATCCCTATTTCTTGGCCAATCACCTGGGAAATGCTGAGCTGCCCTAAGCTAGCTGTGGGCTGTCTTCACATGCTCCATTGTCTAGTCACCACTCTGCCTGACTCTATCAAGACAGCTGAACAAGGAACACCTAGATGCACAAAAAAGGCCTGCTCCACCAAGAACATCTAGTTGCAGGCTTCCCAACAGGGTCCTGCCGCATGGCGAACACTCAGAATAGGACTGACACCAATACCTGCTACAAAAAGAACATCCAGGGACAATCAGATGGTGAAAGGCCATAATAAGAACAGAAACATGAAGATCCAGGGCAACATGTCACCTTCAGGGCAAAACTGTCCCATTGCAGCAAGCTTTGGATATCCTAATACAACTGAAACACAATAAATATAAACTTATAATCATGGCAACAAGAATTAACAATTGTCAGTCTTTAATATCCCTCAATCCCAAAAGACTAGTTTTCCCAGTAAAAAGACACAGGCTAACAGAATGGATGCAAAAACAGGAGTCATCATTCTGTTGCATATAAGAAACCTACTTCAGCAACAAGGATAGAAAGTTTTTCAGAGTAAAATGTTTCCAAAGTAGAGCTGGAGTAGCCATTCTAATATCAAATGAAATAGACTTTGAATCAAAGTAATAAAAACAGATGGGGAAGGACATTTCATTTTCATCAAAGAAAGATATCTACCTAGATGACATCTCAATTCTGAACATCTATGTCCCAAGCACAAGGCCTCAATTTTCATAAAAGAAACATTACTAAAACTTAATCAAAACATTGGACCCCACACATTTTAATAGTGGCAGACTTCAACATTTCCCACACCAATGTACAGGTCATTATGACAGAAACTAAATGAAGAAAGGAGTCTAACAGAGGTTATGAATCGAATGGATCTATAAGATTTCTACAGAACCTTTAACCCAAACAGAAAAGAATATACAACCTTCTCAGCACCTCCTGGACCCTTCTCTAAAATTAACCATATAGTCATTCTCAAAGCAAGTGTCACAGGTAAAACATAATCAAAATAACTCCGTATATCTTATCATACCAACAAGAATGAGAGCCAAACTTCAATAACAACAGAAATAAGAGAAAGCCAATAAATTCATGGAAACTGAACAACTCTCAAATTATGATTACTGGGTCTGAGAAGAAATAAATAAACAAATTTCTAAGATTTCAAGGACAATGAAGACACAACATATCTAAACTTATGGGACACAATGAAAGCAGTCCTAAGAGGAAAGTTATACAACTAAATGCCTTCATAAAGAAATTAGAGAACACTCAAACTAGCAATTTAAAGGTACATCTGCAAGCTCTAGAAGAAAAAGAAGCAAGCACATCCAAGAAGGGTAGAAGGCAGGAAATAATCTCAGAGTTGAAATCCATCAATTACAAACAAAGAGAACAATTCAAAGAATCAATAAAACCAAGAGCTGGTTCTTAGAGAAAGTCAGCAAGATACATAAACCTTTAGCTAAATTAACTCAAAGGCATGGAGACAGTATCTACAGTACCAAAATCAGAAATTAAAAGGGAGACATAAGAACAGACACTGGGTAACAACCTCTGCTTGTCATCTGCTGAGAAGTCACCTCCCTCAGTTATAAGAGGAAGATAAAAGGCTCTGGTTCAACAGGGAAATACATATCAACCACTGGTTGTTTCCATAAAGAGGACTTAACAGAGAATGGAGATTGGCTCCAGTTCTTTTAGGCATGGTGTGGTTAAGAAAGCTTGTTCTCCAAGGACACTGCCCCTCAAAGTTTTCTGCCTTTTCTGGGATCCAGAGGGAGTTACCTAGAAGCTGGCACTCCTAGTCATCATGAGTCACAAAATTGGACTCAACACTGCACAACAGAACTGCTTATCAGGTGTGTGGCCAGAAAGTTCCTTTATTTGTGGATGCAAGTGACTTTTAGAAGAGTGACTCTCTCTAGAGCCAGGTTTTTCCATGAGCAGAAATACTACAGAAGGTTTTTGGAGAATGGAAGGAAGAATGGTGGGTCTCCCAGAAGGAATGGAAACTCTGCGTTCTAGCTGACTGTCACTACAGATACTACTTGTACAATCTGATTTTCCAAAACTGGAAGACCTTTGTGTACCAGTGATGGGAAGAAGTTCCAAAGAGATGAGCATTATGATACAAAGCAGAAGATGCACCAAGCCTGGAAGTCTTGGTTGATATGCATGGTTGCTCGTAGGACCAAACTTCATATGAAGACCACTGCTCTAGAATATAGGAGGCAGAGTGTCTTGTTTCTGATGGAGCAAGTAGAGGTGGTGACTAGACAACCCGTTGTAGAGCATGCTCTCTATGCAGGAGCTGTGAAGCACAGGGCCCTGAGCCTCCAGCTGCAGGCTTGGCTACGATGTCAAGAACAGCTTCTAAGTAGCCAGTGAGAGAGGGGGAAGGTAGTTAATGCTGTGTGACACTATCGATGCTGGCAGAAGGAGAGATCTTTGAAGGCTTGGCTTAAATACCTCTGTATCTGCAGGGTAAAGAGATGGCAGAATGAGATGTCTGTACAATTCCAATCTGCTAATGTGTTTCAGATACATTTCTGTGACTGGCAGTGGGCCTGGAAGTGAAGGCAGAGCTTGTCTGCCCACCAGGTCCTGGTGACGAAGCTGGCCAGAAGGATGGTCCTGCAAAGGGCCTTTGCACACTGGAAGCACTACATGCTGCTATAGGCAGAAGAGGCTGCCCAGCGTGAGACAGCAGAACATCACCACCAGCACTATGTGATGTATTCTTGCTTTAGAGGCTTAAAAGACAACATGACCGGAGCCCGATTAAGGTGAATGGGAAAGAACTTTGCTCACCAGCTGAGTGATGTATTACACTGCTTCACACATTCTGGAACCTCTGGCAGTCTCGAATTGAACAGAGGGAGGAGAGGGTACAAGCTCCCTCACTGCATGCAGCCCAGAGCCACTACAGGATGACAGTCCTACACAAGTGTGTCAGGGTATGGTTATAGTATGTGCACAAGAAAATATGTCAGCAGTTACTGCAGGACAGAGCAGATGGTCATTTCCAGCAGAGAGCACTGCCTGCTGCCTTCTACATGTGGTGTATACAGTCTGGCGATGCCAGCAGCAGAGAGGGATCCTCCACACAAGAGCAGCGCATTTTCACAGAGAGACATTAGAGAAGCATGTATTTGCTCTCTGGAGGCATAAGTTGTCTCAGCATCAAGAAAACCACTTGGCAGAGACAATGGCTATACTTCAGGCAGAGCATCAACTTTTGTGTAGGTTCTGGTTCATGTGGCACCAGCAAGCAGGAATGTGTCACCAGGAGCGACAGCGGCAAGCCATGGCTATTGCCCACCACCACACCAGGCTGCTCAGGAGGGCTTTCTTCATCTAAAGGGAAAGCACCCAAGGATTTAGGATGGGGTGGGGGGATGGGCAGGGCACAGGCTGCACACTTCCATTCACCACAGTTCTTGCCTGTGGCCTGGAGCATGTGGAGGGAGTGCCTAGCTCTTAGGATGGAAGAGCATCAAAAGCTGAAGCGTGCGGCCCTGTACAGTCAGCGTACCATGCCTGCTTCACAGGGCTCTGAAGAAGTGGCTGGTTTACCAGGACAGGGTGAGGAGTGTTCTGCAGGAGGTGGCAGCTAGGGAGAAACAGCACAACAGGCAGCTTTGCTATGGTGGGTGTTAAATCGCTGGAGAGAAAACACCATGGCCTGTTTGGATGGGGCCAAAAAAAAAAACCTCTCAAGCAAGAGTCTACTATAACAGGACTCTGTGCTCCAAGGTACTGGTCCAGCGGGGAGAGGTTACATCAGTGCAGATATATTACTGACAAAGGGAGACAGCTGCCCTCAGGGAGGCATGGAAAGCAGGACTGGGATTGTCTCTGGAATTGGTTTCAGCACTGGTGATTCTGCAACCAGAGGGAGGCCCAGCCGAGATTCCAGCTGGAACAAGTGGCTCAGCATCACATCCGGCAGCTGCTGACATAAGCAATGGCCAGGTGGAAGGCACTCCATCTGGGGTGTGTCAGAAAAATATTTTTGCAGAGGCAAGCTGCCCAACTCCTGGCACAGAGACTCAGTCAGGCCTACTTCTGCCAGTGAAGGAAGCAGCTGGCAGTCAGGAAGCAAGAACAGTGGGGTACAGCCCAGTCTCTGTGGTTCTGGACCTTCTCACTACAGGCAAAGGTGTAGACTGCATGGCTGAGCTTCTTACATGAGAAGAGGAAGAAGGTATGACTGGAACAGGCTATTCAAGCCTACCACCAGCAGCTCCTACTGGAGGGTGCCACATGGGTTCTGCACTTCCCAGCTGTTATGAAGGTCTTCCTGCAGCTGCACCAGGCCCAGAAGCAGGCTCAGGCAGCCCACAGCCTCCATTGTGCAGTCTAGCACTGTGCTGAACTCTGGAAAAAGAAGGTACTCCAGTCTAGGCAAGACTTCTCAACCACCAGTACCCATCACACTCAGCAGGAGAGTGACATTTAATGATTCCTTTCTCTCTGGATTTGCTGCTGAGGCTGGAGCTGCTACCCTGGATAAAAAGAAGCTGCACACTCCTCTGTCTCAGGGAGTCCTGGGTGGTTTGGCAATAGCTGCTAGGGAGCCCTGCTTCCTCGACCTCAATGTGGCCTGCTCATCACAGAAACAGCCTCGACGTTTTCCTGCTGGAGTGTTTAGGGAGCCAGAGGTCCCCAGAGTGGTGCACCCATGGGGAGCAGCAGTTAGAGAAGCCTCAGAAAAGGGCCAAAGCATGGCTTTGTTGGAGGCTCTTTCCTGATGAGACCCTTCCTACCTGTGGTCCTGCTGAATGTTTCTGGTCTGAAGCTGCCTCCTACAGCAAGTCCAGATCTGAATCTGATGCCTCCTTCCTCCTTCATGCCCCATGGGGTGGGAGACACTGCCAGGGTATCAACAAAGCCCCAAATCCCTGGACCTCAACCTTGGGGGTACCCATTCTTAACCAGAGGCCCTGATTCACATCTCCTCCCTGGAGGTTTCACAAGCACCAGGACTGGGCCTGGTTATGGCTCCAAGGCTACAGGCCATACAGAGCTTTAGGCTGAGTTGGAGGGGATCCAGCCGCAGTTACAACACTACCAAACCACCAAGCAGAACCTTTGGTCATGCCAGTGACAAACCAACAGCTTTCATAGGTGGCTGGAGCTAAGTCAGGAGGAGCCGAGATCTGAGGGCTCCATCTTCTCATCTAGAAGAGCAGGCGAAAACTGGAGGAGGTGGAACTACAGATTCAGCAGCTGGCTAAGGAGCTTGAGACCCAGCGTCAGCCCGTTGGTAAATGCACTGCTTGTGTTTGTACCCTGAAACGGGCCCTGTGCTAGTGGGCTTGCCCCTGAATGCTAGCCTTCATAAGGCCTTGGACGTCCCATCCTTCCCTCACCAATAAAATACAAAGCTACAATAGTTTTTGTTTTATTTTTTTAATTTCAAAATGTCTTGCAATTAAATGAATTACTGTTCAAAAAGGAAAAGAAAAAAAAAAAAGAAAAGAAAAAAGAACAGGGCTGAGGAAACGCAAAGATTAATTGAGTCTTATTTTAATCTACACTGAATACTCTAAAAGAAATGGATGATTTTCTAAACATAGCCCACTCACCAAGTTAAATCAAGGTCAGACTAAACAAAGAAAGACATCTCCAGACTGATTTGTTTTATGATCTTTGATGCAAAAATACTCAATAAAGTATTCATAAACTAAATCCAGTAACACATTAAATACATTTTCCACCATAATCAAGTAGGCTTCATTCCAGGGATGCAGGGATGGTTCAGTACATGAAAATCCATCAATATAATCTACCATATAAATAAACATGATAATACATATAATACATATAATAATCACATAATCATCTCATTGGATGCTAAAATCCAACACCCCTACAAAATAAAAGTATTTTAGAGATTAGGAATATGAGGTGCATACCTAAAGGTAATAAAAGCAATACACAGCAAGCAAATCATTGGAAATAAAATGAAGAGAAACTTAAATTAATTCTATTAAAATCCAGAACAAGACTTGGCTGGCCACCTTCTCCTATGTACTGAACCTAGTACTTGACATTCTAGCTAGAGCAATAAGACAACTGAAGGATCTCAAGGAAGATACAAATTGGAAGAGAATGTTGCTGGAATGTCTAACCCTAATAAGTCCATATTAAATACACACAATTCAGGTATTATAATTATAACCCATAAACCTAGATTGGTCAGAACTAGCACTATACTAACTTATTCCCCAGCTATAAGACCCATTGCTACATGCAGTTTCTTCCAGCCACACAATTCTGGTCTCTCATGACACCTCCTTCGCTTCCTCCCTCCTCTCTCTCCCTCTGCTATTCTCTTCCTCCTTTCTACATGCCCGCCTAGAACCTCCAATACCATCCTTTCCCTCCACTGCCCAATCACAGGCTCTAGCCTTTCATTGACTCATTAGAATGTGGAGAAAATTCACATGATATCATCTGAGTACATAATGGACTGTTTGTATCAGGAATCCTGTCTTGAAGAAGCAGTATTAACAACAAAATACGAACAGCATCAGGCTAATCAACTATAGAAGTCAAAGGATTGATGTAGCAGAAGATATGATAATATACACAAGCAGCCATGCATCTCAAGGATGCCTATCAGAGGCCTGCCACACCAAGACCATTGAGGTTTACCCCCTCCCAACACCTACTACAAGAACATACAGGGGCCAAATCCATCAAGATAGCTAAAGGCTCTCAAAGGAACCAAATCAACAAAAGCAAGAGCAATATGACACATCCAAAGCACAGCCACCCAACTACAGCAAGTCCTGGATATCCTAACACAACCAAAACGTAAGAAAGTGACCTTAAGCCCAACCTTATAAAGATGATAGAAGCCTTTAAAGAGGAAATAAATTAATCCCTTAAAAACATACAAGAAAATACAATTAAACAGGTAAAGAAAATAAGTAAAACTATGAAAGACCTGAAAGTAGAAATAGAAGCAATAAAGAAAACACAAACTGAGGAAATCCTGGAGATGGAAAAACTAGGAACAAGAATGGGAACAACAAAGCAAGCCTCACCAATAGAATATAGGAGATTGAAGAGAAAATTTTAGGCATAGAAGATACAATAGAAGAAATTAGTACATCAGTCAATTAAAATGCTAAATATAAAAACTTCCTGACATACAACATCTGGGAAATCTGAGATAACATGAAAAGACCTTAACCTAAGAATAATAGCAATATAAGAAGGTGAAGAGTTCCACTCAAAGTCACAGAAAATATTCTTTAAAAAATCATAGAATAAACTTTCCCAACCTATTGGCTTATTCTTGTTTTCCAAGGCTATATGGTTCATAATTAAGTTGTTTATTTAAGGCTGCTCTGATGGAGGAGGCCCCTATGGTTTCCTGTCATGCAGTTTTCATCGTGTTGCAGAGGTTGTTATATATTCTTTTCATTTTCATTCAGTTCCAGAAATTTTAAAATTCTCTTCTTGATTTCTTCAGCAAACTGTTCATTATTAGACCTCATTGTTTAGTCTCTGTGATTTGTGAGTTTTCTTTGTTTTTTCTTGCTGTTGATTTCTAGCTTTATTACACTGTGCTCTGAAAGGATCCAAGAATTTATTTTAATTTTCTCACATATATAATCTATTTTAGGCAGGCCCATAGGCTACTAAAGAGGATGTGCACTCTGCAGTGTTCAGATGAACTGTTCTGTAGATGTCTTTGTTGGGTTCCTCTGACTTATGATGCTATTTAGCTATTGAGAGGACTGAGTTAGCCAGACTCAGGCTGACTCTATGACAGGCTGCAAATGGGCAGTTTGGAAGACTACGCCTAAGTTTTTGTTTCTCAAAAATGAGAACCCAGATCCAGAAACAGGTGGTCAGCTGTGGGCAGCCAATCTGAGGATACCTTGCCACCCTGGAAAGTTCTCAGAGCCCTAACCAATCACAAAGCACCCATACCCCTGGAGAGAGAGCCAACCAATCAAGAAAAAGAAAGGTAAAAGTCACCCACTCCCACCCACACAGCTTTAAATGGACTCTGTAAAGCACACACTGGGGTCTCCATTCTCACATGGGGAGACCCCTGCTTGCAAGAAGTCCTGTTAAATAAATGCTCTTTGCTGTTGCATTAAAAAACTAACAAACAAACAAACAAACAAGCAAACAACTTTTCCAACCTAAAGAAAGAAATGCCTATAAAGATACAAGAAGATTACAGGACAGCAAGTAGACTGGACTACAAAAGAAAATCTTCCCACCAAATAATAATAAAAACACAAAATCTACACAACAAAGAAAGAATATTAAATGGGCCAAGCGGAAAAGGCCAGGTAACAAACAAAGGGAAACCAACCTGAATCACACCTGACTTTGCAACAGAGATTCTAAATGCTAAAAGGACCTGGATAGATATCTTGAAACCTCTAAAACACCACAGATGCCAACCTAGATTACTATACCCAGCATAACTCTCAATCACCAAAGATGGAGAAAACAAGATATTTCAAGACAAATCCAAATTTAAACAAGGTCTATCCACAAATCCATCCCACAAAAAGTACTAGAAGGAAAACTACAGCCCAAGGAGAATTACTATATCCAAGAAAACAGAAAATAAATAATTCTATATTAGCAAAAACAAGGAAAGCGCGTGTGCGCGCGCACACACACACAGTGACACAGACACACATACAACTACTAATATTAAAATAGCAAGAAATAACATTTACTGGTCATTAATATTTCTCAAGATCAATGGAGTCAATTACTCAATAAAAAGATGCAGACTAACAGAATGGATGCAAAACCAGTATCCGTCATTCTGTTGCCTACAAGAAATGCACCTCAGCAACAAAGACAGATATTACATCATAGCAAAGGGATGGAAAAAAGTTTTTAAAGCAAAGGGACCCAAGAAGAAAGTTGTAATAACCATTCTAATATATAAGAAAATATATATTCAAGTGAAATTATTCAAAAGAGACAGAGAAGGACACTTCATATTCATCAAAGGAAAATTCAACCAAGGTGATACCACAATTTTGAACATTTATGCCCCAAACACAAGTGCACCCACATTTGTAAAAGAAACACCACTAAAGTGTATATAGCACATCAAACACCATATATTACTAGTGGGAGACTTCAAGACCCCACTCTGGCCAACTTAAAGGATATCCAGACAAAAACTAAAATTTAAATAATGAAACTTACAGACATTATGAATCAAATGGACCTAACAGAAATCTATAGAATATTTCACCCAAACACGAAAGAATATAACATCTTCTCCATAACTCATGGAGCTTTCTACAAAATTGAAGATACAGTCGATCACAAAGCAAGTCTCAACAGGTACAATAAATTTGAAATAATGGCTTATATCTTATCAGAACACTGTGAATTAATGCTGGACTTCAACAACAGATACGCAGGAAAGCCTATACATTCATGGAAAGTCAACAACTCTTTACTCAATAATCTCTGGGTCAGGGTAGAAATAAAGAAAGAAATTAAAAGCTTTCTATAATTCAATGAAAATTAAGGCACAAACATGTTAATTTATGGGACACAATGATAGCAGTGCAAGAAAAAAGTTTATAGTATTAAGTACCTCCAAAAAGAAATTAGAAACTTCAAAGAATCATTAGGTCTTTAATTTATTTTTATTTTTGAATATTTACTTTATATACATTTCAAATGTTTAACCCTTTGGAAACTCCCTATTCCATTCTCCTCCCCTGCCTCTATGAGGGTGCTCCACCACCCACCCACCCACCCACTCCCCTCTTCCCTCCCTAGCATTCCCCTATACTGAGGCATCTAACACCCTCAAGCATAAGAGCATCACCTCCCACTGATGGTCAATAAGGCCTTCCTCTGACACATATGTGGCCAGTACCATGGGTCCCTTCATGTGTATTCTTTAGTTGGTGGTCCAGTCTTCAGGAGATCTGGGGAGTCAGGCCAGTTGACACTGTTGCTCCCTCCATGAGACTGCAAACCCCCTCAGCTCCTTCAGTACCTTCTCCAAGTTCTCCATCTGGGACCCCTCACTCAGTCCAATGGTTGGCTGTTAGCATGCTCCTCTGTATTTGTCAGGCTCTGTATGAACCTCTCAGGAGACAGCTTATCATGCTTCCATCAGCAAACACTTCTCAAGACCCACAAGAATGTCCTGGATGCCCCAGGTGGGGCAGTCTCTGATTGGCCTTTCCATGAGTATCTGCTCCAAACTTTGTCTCAATAATTCCCCATAGAGGTATTTTGTTCACCCTTCTAAAAAAATCTGAAGCATCAACATTTAGGTCTTCCTTCTTCTTAGGCTTCATATGGTCTGTGAATTGAATCATGGGTATTCCCAAAATTTGGGGCTAATATCCACTTATCAGTGAGTACATATCATGTTTGTTCTTTTGTGATTGAATTACCTCACTCAGGATGATATTTTCAAGTTTCATCCATTGTCTGAGAATTTCATGAAGTCATTGTTTTAAGAACTGAGTAGTATTCCATTGTGTAAATGTAACACGTTTTCTATATCCATTCCTCTGTTGAGGGACATCTGAGTTGTTTCCAGCTTCTGGCTATTGTAAATAATGCTGCTATGAACATTGTGGAGCATGTGTCGTTATTACATATTGGAGCATCTTCTGGGTATATGCCCAGGAGTGGTATAGCAGGGTCCTCAGGTAGTACTATGTTCAATTATCTGAGGATCCGCCAAACTGATTTCCAGAGTGGTTGTACCAGCTTGCAATCCCACCAACCATGGAGGAGTGTTCCTCTTTCTCCACATCCTCACCAGCAACTGCTTAGCCATTTGAACTTAGCCATTCTGACTAGTGTGAGGTAGAATCTCAGGGTTGTTTTGATTTGCATTTCCCTGATGACTAAGGATGTTGAACATTTCTTGAGATGCTTCTCAGGCCTTTGAGTTTCCGCAGTTGAGAATTCTCTGTTTAGCTCTGTTCCCCATTTATTTAATAGGGTTATTTGGTTCTCCGGAGTCTAACTTCATGAGTTCTTTGTATATATTAGAAATTAGTCTTCGATCGGATGTAGGATTGGTAAATATCTTTTCCCAATTTGTTCATTGCCATTTTGTCCTATTGACAGTGTCCTTTGCCTTACAGAAGCACTGCAATTTGATGAAGTCCCATTTGTCAATTCTTGATCTTAGAGCATAAACCGTTGGTGCTGTGTTCAGGAACTTTTCCCCTGTGCCCATTTGTTTGAGAATTTTCCCCATTTTCTCTTCTATTAGATTCAGTGTATCTGGTTTTATGTAGAGGTCCTTGATTCACTTGCACTTGAGCTTTGTACATGGAAATAGAAATGGATCAATTTACATTCTTCTACATTTTGACTGCCAGTTGAACCAGCACCATTTGTTGAAAATGCTGTCTTTTTTCCACTGGATGGTTTTAGCTCCTTTGTCAAAGATCAAGTGACCATAGGTGTGAGGGTTCATTTCTGGGTCTTCAAATCTAATCCATTGATCTACCTGCCTGTCACTGTACCAGTACCATTCAGTTCTTTTTATCATTACTGCTCTGTATTACAGCTTGAGGTCAGGGATCCTGATTCCCCCAGAAGTTCTTTTACTGTTGAGAATAGTTTTTGCTATCCTGGGTTTTTTGTTATTCCAAATGAGTTTGAGAATTGCCTTTCCTAATTCTATGAAGAACTGAATTGGAATTTTGATGGGGATTACACTGAATCTGTAGATTGCTTTCTACAAGATGGCTATTTTTACTATATTAATCCTGCCAATCCATGAGCATGGGAGATCTTCCTTCTACTGAGATCTTCTTCAATTTCTTTCTTCAGAAACTTGAAGTTCTTGTCATACAGATCTTTCACTCATTTGGTTAGAGTCACACCAAGATACTTTATATTGTTTGTGACAATTGTGAAGGGTGTTATTTCCATAATTTCTTTCTCAGACTGTTTTTCCTTTGAGTATAGAAAGGCTACTGATTCGCTTGAGTTAATTTTGTATCCTGCCACCTTGCTGAAGTTGTTTATCAGCTGTAGCAGTTATCTGGTGGAGTTTTTTGGGTCATGTAAGTATACAATCATATCATCTGAAAATAGTGATATTTTGATTTCTTCCTCTCTAATTTGTATCCCTTTGACCTCCTTTGGTTGTCTAATTGCTCTATCTAGAACTTCAAGCACTATATTGAATAAATAGGGAGAGTGATGGCACCGTTGTCTAGTCCCTGATTTTAGTGGTATTGCTTAAAGTTTCTCTCTATTTAGTTTGATGTTGGCTACTGGTTTGTTGTATACTGTTTTTACTGTGTGTAGGTATGGGCCTTGAATTCCTGATCTTTCCAAGACATTTCTCATGAAGGGATGTTGAATTTTGTCAAATGCTTTTATAGCATCTAATGAAATGACCATGTGATTTTTTTTCTAAGTTTGTTTATGTAGTGGATTACATTGATAGATTTCTTGGTATTGACCATCCCTGCATATCTGGGATGAAGTCTACTTGATCGTAATGAATGATCATTTTGATGTGTTCTTGGACTCGTTTAGCAAGAATTTATTATATATTTTTGCATCAATATTCATAAGGGAAATTGGTCTGAATATTTCCTTTTTTTGTTGAGTCTTTGTGATAATTTGGTATCAGCATAACTCTGGTCTCATAGAATGAATTGTGTAGTGTTCTTTCTGTTTCTATTTTGTGGAATAGTTTGAAGAGTATTGGCATTAGGTCTTCTTTGAAGGTCTGATAGAATTCTGCACTGAACCCATCTGGTGCTGGGCTTTTTATGGAGGGGAGACTTTTAATGACTGCTTCTATTGCTTTAGGGGTTATGGGACTGTTTAGATGGCTTATCTATTCCTGACTTAAGTTTGGTATTTGGTACCTGTCTAGAAAATTGTCCATTTCATCCGTATTTTCTGATTTTGTTGAGTATAGTATTTTGTAGTAGGATCTGATGAGTTTTTAATTTCCTCAGTTTCTGATGTTATATATCCCTTTTCATTTCTGATTTTGTTAATTTAGATACCATCTCTGTTCCCTCTAGTTACTGTGACTAAGGATTTATCTATCTTGTTGATTTTCTCAAAGACCCAGCTCCTGGTTTCCTTTATTGTTTATATAGTTCTTTTTGTTTCTACTTGGTTGATTTCATCCCTGAGTTTGATTATTTCCTGCCTCCTACTCCTCTTGGGTGTATTAACTTCTTTGTGTTCTAGAGCTTTCAGATGTGCTGTTAAGCTGCTAGTGTTTGCTCCCTCTAGATATTTTGTTTGTTTGTTTGTTTGTTTGTTTGTTTGTTTTTTGGAGGCACTCAGAACTATGAGTTTTCCTCTTAGCACTGCCATCATTGTGTCCTATAAGTTTGGGTATGTTGTACTTTGATTTTCATTAAATTCTAGGAAATCTTTTATTTCTTTATTTCTTCCTTGTCCAAGTTATCATTGAGCAGAGTGTTGTTCAGCTTCCATGTGTATGTGGGCTAATGTTCCAATTCTTTTTTGTGTAAATTTGTTAAGACTATGATGATAAGAATGATTAGAGAATTTCTTAGGATACAAACAAGATAATTCTTAAGGACTTTTTTATAGTGAATATTCTTATGTTGTACCTGAGATACTGAAAAGGCAATGGTGGTTAATTTCAAAGATACTCCCATGATTCATGTCTACATTTTTCATAAACTGGTACATTCTGATTTCTTTGAGTTTAAGTTTAACCTAATTTCTTGCTTCCAGTAAAAAAAAAAAAAAAACAACAACAACAATAACAAAAAAACGATTGTTATTTCCAAAAGTGGCAGAATGAAATACTCAGAACTCTTTTGTCAACAATATCCTTGTCAATAGATGAAATTGCTTCAATCAGTGGGCATGTACGGGGACTTCCAGGTCAGAGAGAGGAAGAGAGGAAGCAGGAGAGAGAGAAAGAGCTTTTGGAATGAGGAAAGCAGATAGGTAAGATGTTGCTGCTAGAGTCTCCTGGTATGTCAGATTAGAAAGGATTTGACACCAGAGGAATCAGATTTTGATAAGGCTAAGAAGATTAGGTTTTAGTTGATGTGCCCAGAGTTTGAGTTACCATTGTTTCTGAACTAATTTTGTGTTGCATTTTCCTTCACATGGAAGCTCAACTGTGTTCAAGAGAGAAAGGTACAGCAGCAAAGTGTGGGTTTGCCTGATGTGCTCCACAGAGGCCATGGGAGATTTGAAGCATGAGGCTGGTGTGAGAGTGACCCGCCAGTGGGAACTTAGTGATATAATGGAGAGATTGTGGAGCTGAGCTGAGAGCATATTGGCCATTGCCCACCAGTGCATGACTGGCCAGCCAGCCAGGATGAGAGAACCAGGGAGTAGCATGGGAACATGGGACATATACCTTCTTATTTAATATTTCCCGTGACAAATGTTCTTATATTATACCTGAGATACTGAAAAGGCAATGGTGGTTAATTTCAAAGATACTCCAATGATTCATGTCTACATTTTTCACAAACTGGTACTCTCTGATTTCTGTAGGTGTGAGTTTAACCTAATTTCTTGCTTCCAGTAAAAAAAAAAAAAATAATACAGCATCATTTCCAACAATGGCAGAATGAAATACTCAGAACTCTCTTTGCCAATGAATTTATTGTCAATAGATGAGATTGCTTCAATGAAAGCATCTGCCATCCTGTCCGGTGCTTAATAAAAAAACTCATGTCTCAAGAAACCAAGAAAATTGTTTGACCCTTAAGAAATTAATGTTTGTCATACCATACAAACTAGTTTGTGGTAGTTCTAAGCAATGATTGTGATGGTTACAACCATCTACGTTTTTTAATTCCAACATCTTTAAGACACCTTGATATGATTATACAGGTTATTTGGCCTCCATGTTTAAGTATGTTTTGAAATATATGTATATACAAATATATATGTAACAACTATTAATAAAATAGAGTCATTGAATTTGAAAGAGAGCAATGAAAGGTATAAGGAAGGTTTGGAGTGAGCAAAGACAAGGTAGAAATGATATAATTATATTATAATCACAGAAATGAAAAAAAATCACTGCCTACAATGTAGACATATATAATTTGAAATAAAAGTAGAACCTGGAATTTCATGTAAAATAATGAAAAACATACATCTTCATAGCATAAAATCAGAAACTCAAGTACATGACTATAGAATGTATCAAACCAAATTTCTTCTCAAAGATATTAACTGAAAAAAATAGAAATTGTATCAGATACTTTATATGGAAAACTTGATTTTCTATAAGTTACATTCATCATTTAATAAAATTGCACATATCAAATCTCATAGTGCTTCATTTAATTGAAAGTATATGCTTTAGTTTTCTAACATCTCTACAACCTGAAAGTCAAAAGAGTACCATTAAGATTCTTCCTGAAATAGTAAGGGTTATACCTTTCCCAACATATTCACTTTTCCCTTTCTCTTCTACATAACTGTTAATAGATCCTTAGAGACTTGAATAGCTTGATGGATAATTATTGGCTCTGTGAATTGAGCCTCAAAATCATAAATTTATACTCTGTGTTCTAGCTCAAGATTTTAGTAGATTTGATCCAGAATACCTTACATGCATGTTTTCTTCTCCTCTCAAATTCATCAGCTGCTTGAGAAGTGTCATGATTTATTGTCTTTCTACCAGTCCTGAACACAGAACCTTGGCCAGCATCACACACCCAGAAAGAGTGCAAAAGTATATCAGTCACATTTGGTCATTCTTGAATGGAAATATTTTACAGCCTCGTAAGTGCTAATCTATGCAAGAAAGAAAAGAGAAACAGCAGTGTTTTTATTGTTGGCACCAGAAAGATAAAGATATGTGGTGTGTGGTAATCAAAGACAAAAATGCACCAATAAGCAAAGTCTTATCTTATAGTGAAATTAAGTTTACTTTTTTAGTTTAACTTATGTTTATTAATTATTTAATATGAGAGTTCTCATATATGGTTTAGTTTTTTACCCATTTGTTTTTTTTAACATATTAATGATATATTCAACCTGAAAAAATGAAATTGATATCTATCTAAACTCTCTGCTATTGTTTAAAAGTATCATACATTTGGTGATGAAGGTGGAGATGAAAATGATTTTAAGAATCAAATATCAAGAATCTGTGAATTTGTCATTGTGAAACACATGTGATTATTTATCAAACTGTGGTAGGAAACTTTACAGTTTCATGTCAGTCTCCTGCAATTTGAAAGCAAAACTACTACATAGTCAGAAATTGTAGGAAAATAAAAGACAAAAATGAGTGAATAAAGAAAATTTCACCCATAGCTTCCAAATATCAAACTCTGTATTTCATTGAGCTTGTACCATTATATATGCCAAGTTATTTCTCTATAAAATATATATGCATTATCATCATGTTAATTTAAGATAAGTAGTATATTTTATGTACCTTAGTGTGATTTTTTTTTTATTTTTTGAGATTTAAATTTAATTCCAATATTTCTCCTTTTTTCTTCCTTCTGAACCCTTACATAAAGCCCTCCTAATTCTCCTTCAAATTAAAGACCACTTTTTCATTAATGATTGTTGCAAATATATACATAATTATATATTTATTTCTAAATATTTCCTGTTCATGTTCTTATAATGTTATTTGTATGAATTTTTTGGTTGATTATTCTTTTTTAATTTTTACCATGCCTTGCATCATAACAGGGTGATAGTAGTTTGAATAGAGATGATCAGACTTTATCCCCTGTATATCAAAGAGCCATCTATTCTACCAATTGAACCTTAAGTTTCTCTTCTCTCTAATTTCTGGAAAAACTTCTAGCCACTATATTTTCTACTCTGTGTTACTAATATAACATGTAGTAGAGCTGTTGGTGTCTTTGTCCTCTGAGCTACAATAATAATGGCCCTAACACAGAGTGAAGGAGTAGGCAATCAGAGTGTTAAAATAGAATAACAGAAAACAAATCTATAAGTTGTCTTCATGTATTAATTTACCTCCATATTTAATTTTATTTATTTATTGGAACATTTATTCTTGACACCTTCACCAACACACACACACACACACACACACACACTTCAACCCTAGAGAGACTACAAAATCACAGTTTGGGGTTCCATTCTAAGGAAATTGGAAGCTGTTAGAGGGATGTGAAAAGAAGACTCGCTGGGTGAGATATTTGCTGTACTCAATGAAGATCTGAGTTTAATTACCATAATCCATACCAAATACAGGGGTATGATAGGGTGTTTCTGTAACCTTCAAATTGTGTGGGAAGAGTTTGACAAACCAAGCAATGTAGTCCAAGTAAGATCTAGGATCCATAAGATCAGGGTCAGTATATTCCTTAAAACATTAAGATGGACAGTAACAAAAGTTGACCTCTAATGAACAAAAATTTTTTCTCATGTTTGCACATGCACACAGACACACACAAACCTACACAGACATACACACACTTTTATCAAATTAAAAATGTCCAAATATACTTTGAAATTCTAATTATATCTCAAAACATATGCCAAAAGAGGGTGTATGTTCCCCTGGTGTTGGAGTTACAGACTGTTGTCAACCACCTGATGTGAGCGGTGGGAACAAAACTTCAGTCCCCTTTAAGAGAAGAAAGTGGATTTTAGCTGCTGAACCACCTCTCGACACCTGGTTTTACCTTGTGTACTCAAAATATAAATCCAAAGAAGTAATCTTACTACATTTTTAAAAGATAAAATATACATATCTTCTTCATAGAGCTCTTCTATTAGAACGATTTCTTTCCAAAAGCAATAGAGGGAAAAAGCATGTTCTTTGAATGTAATTTTTTGGTAGGGTGATTTTTACTCTGTTTATGGAGTAATTAGTTGAAATATTTTTCTTTTCTATTATAGTTTTGCCTAGAGTTTCTTAATATGATTGTGTGTGTGTGTGTGTGTGTGTGTGTGTGTGTGTGAAAGAGAGAGAGAGAGAGCAAAGGCCATTTCAGAAAGGCTTATAATAGTTTGCCACAACTGAGAAATAACTATATTTATATTTTTGTCTATTTTGGAATTATTATCAAAGTATCCAAGACAGGGATTCTTTATTAGAAAATAGTTTATGAAGTTAACAAATTTTAGTCCACATGTTCAATCTATGCAGCACTGGCTTTGATTATAATGTCTTTGTGAATGGCTGAAATGCAAATGTATTAGAGAGGAAGTAATAATATGAGAGAAATTGAGAGGTGCTGAAGTCTCTTAATATCTACCAAGGACATATCTTGACTGGTGTACTACCTACAAGACTCTTCTCCTTTTTGTCTTTTCTTCTCTCTCTTCTCTTCTCTTCTCTTCTCTTCCCTCGTCCCTCGTCCCTCGTCCCTCATCCCTCGTCCCTCATCCCTCATCCCTTGTCCCTCTTCCCTCTTCCCTTTCCTCTCCTGTCCCCTCCCCTCCCCTCGCTTTTTTCTCTTCTCTTCTCTTCGCTTCACTTCTCTCCTCTCTTCTCCTCTCCTTTCTTCTCTCTTCTCTTCTTTCTTTCCTTCCCTTCTCATCCTTCTTTCCTTAATTTCTACATTTTTATTTTACTATTTCCCATTCCTCTCTCTACCATGTTTTCTGTTCGGGACAAATTTAGATTATTGCATTTAATAGACAAGGGTGTACCACTTATCTTTATTCAAATCATGAGTTTCCATTCTTCAATGCTTCCAGTATCTACCAAACAGAAAACAAAGCTCTTAGCCCCAGAAGCTTATCCTGAGTAAAGAAGGTCATTTCTAAACCTTAACAGTTCTTATGTATGAATGATTTCTTATGAATTGCTGGATTACAAACACATAGGCATGTAGTCACTTGCATCTATGGTGCTTAATTCACTACAATAGTCTTTTATTGTTTTCTTTTCAAAAGATTTCCTAGCCTCATGGAACCATATAATTTAACAGGAACCTTGGAATTCCTTCTCCTTGGACTCTCAGAGGACCCTGAACTGCAGCTCATCTTATTTGCACTATTCCTGCTCATATACCTGCTCACTGTGCTTGGAAATGTGCTCATAATCTTGGCCATTAGCTCTGATTCCCACCTACACAGTCCCATGTATTTCTTCCTCTACAACCTTTCATTGTCTGACATGGGCTTCAGCAGCACGACAGTTCCCAAAATGCTGATAAACTTGCAAACCCATAACAAATCCATAACTTATGCTGCGTGCCTAACTCAGGTGTCTTTTTTCTTTCTTTTTGGGGGTATGGACAGCCTACTGCTGGCTGTGATGGCGTATGACCGATGGGTGGCCATTTGTCATCCTTTACACTACCAAGTCATTCTGAGCCCTCGCCTCTGTAGATGTTTAGTCATAGTGTCATTTTTCATTAGTCTTGTGAGTTCACAGGTACACTGCTTATTGGTGTCCCAACTAACATTTTGCACTAATATAGAAATCCCTCATTTCTTTTGTGATGTTCCAGAGCTTGTAAAACTTGCTTGTTCTGACACCACTATCAATGACATAATCATGTTTCTTTTAAGCATCATTGTTGGTTTCCTCCCTGCCTCAGGAATATTTTATTCCTACTATAAAATAACTTCCTCTGTTTTTAGAGTTCCATCACTGTTAGGGAAATATAAAGCCTTCTCTACCTGTGGATCTCACCTGTCAGTTGTCTGCTTATTTTATGGAACAGGTATAGGTGTGTACCTTAGTTCAACAGTTTCTAGTTCTTCCAGGGAAAGTGTGGTGGCCTCGGTAATGTATACCACGGTGGTTCCCATGATGAACCCCTTCATCTACAGCCTGAGGAATAGGGACATAAAGAAAGCCCTCCAGAAGATTGTCAGTCAAATAACATGATTTATCTACCTACATGATCTCTTAATGTATAGATATTTAAACTCAGTCACATAACTGATTGTGGTGGCATTTAAAATGAAGCAATTCTAAATATTTCTGATCATAAGTGATCAAAAATTAATTTATACATGCAATAAATCAAGGTGTTTCTTGCTGTGTTTGTCCAAGTTACATGTAGCAGTTGCACCATGTCCTGATGTCTGAACTTATTATAAATTGACACTGTACATGTTTTTATGCACCAAAGAATGCATCTAGAAACAGTATAACTTGTTTTAGATTTAGCTGTTTTGAATTGCTAAGCTTTTATCATATGTAAAAATGAAAACATAATGATTTAATTGCAGAAGTAAAGATTTTCAAAAATTTCTTACCAGCATGTAAGTATGAAATTAATATATGTTAGACTTTTGTACAAAATGATTAATTTTAAAAATTGATATTTGTGTTGCTGACTTGAGTTTTATATGGCAGTTAGTTGTGGTACATAACTTCTTGGGAAGGGAGACTCACTTCACTTTGATTAAGGGGCCACTGACAGCATTTCCCAGCTGTAGGGTTTGCCCTAAACTTGAGGACAATACCAATTGGACTTAATGGGCTATGAAAAAGAAGACATAAAATTGGATGGCAAACATGTAATGAAGGATATAGGGAGAATTGTTGGGGATAAAGTGGTGGATAAGTGATTAATATGCTTATATTTCATTATATACATGTATGAACCTCTCAAATGTTAAGGAAATATTTAAATCTAAAAGAATTTTAGCTTGATATTAAGACTGAATTTGTGACAATTTTTGGGATGGTCTTGAATCAAACCTGGTCATTTTGTACTATGTATTTATGCAACTAATCCTACTCTGCAGTGATGTGTATTATGTCAAAATATTAAATAATCTGAGGAACATCAACCTTACATATTGTGATATAAAATATATTCAGTGATGGTTTTATCCTCATGAAAATTGAAAACCTTACATCCAAATAATAAATATACAAGTTCCATTATGTTTAATAAATTCTAAAATAGTATGCCTGTTAAAGATTGTTATTATTATTCTCTAGCAATATATGCATTGCATTGATATTGGATTACATAACATTTTAAGTAATACTGTCAGGTACTTGGAACATGTCTCCCTAGAGTTTACTTTTTTCTGATCTTCTACAAAGTAACATTGTGCTTAATAATTTAAAAAATAGTTTCATTTTATATATATATATATATGAAATATTTGCTTTGTCTACTCCTGTGGTGGAGACCTAGATTGGTTTCATAGTTTAGATATTATGAACAGTGCTGAAAAACCACAGTTGTACAAATATCTCCATGATATATTAAATTGGAATCCTCTGGATAAATGCACAGAAATAATATAGTTAGGATACATTTAGATTTAGTTGTTTGAGAGTTATTTATCCTGATTTCTATTATATAGCTGATTATACTTATTTGAAGAATATAATTCAAATTTAAAAAAAAAAAAAAAACATTGAAAGGCTCAACAAGAGATTGGGTAAACAGGAAGTGAAACTATCCAGGCTTAAAGACAAGGTAGAGTGTTTGGATCACTCATTCACAGAAAATGTACAACCCAAAAAATATCTCAAGTGTAGAAACTTTGTGGAAATTCTTGAATACTATTGTTGTGCCTCATTTTTGAGCCCAAAAAGACCAGCTAAGAGGCAATGCTGATGCAATCGCACTAAGGTCTCTTTATTACAAGCTCAAGCATAGTCTTACTTACAGCCAACCCTGACACAGCAGGACAGTTTAGTGAAACAGCCCCAACCCTCAGGGGGACAAGTTTTTCTAGGAAATGGCAAGCAAGCAAGCAAAGGGTGTCCAGCCTGACAAGCATCTTATTGAGTGACTATTGTCGACCTACAAGTGGGTGCTCTAAAACAAAGCCATATATAACCCAGAGGGTCTGAAAGTACATCTGAAACAAACAGACTTACCTTTGATTGGCTGTTGCTAAGAAGTAGCTAGGGAGTAAATCTGGGGTGTGCTCAGTGGAAAAGCACTGGGGTCGATCCTGGTACTTGAATGTAGCTTGGGTTCAGCTGCAGGTCAAGTTCTCAGGCTCTTTTACTTTTAAGATTGAGTCCAGTCCCAAGATGGAGTAGGTTTGACCTCTCACAAAAAAAAAAAAAAAAGCCTTTGACTTTATAGAATAATAGAGCCATATCAAGGGCAGGCATAGAAGGTATCGTCAACAAAAAAACACAGAGAAAAATATCCCTAATTTAAAGGAAAAGATACCTATCAAGAGCTAAGAGGTATGCAGAATATCAAAGAGATATAAATATAATGCAATATAATGAAAATACAGTATTGAATAGAACAAAAAATCCCCACAATACCTAATAATCAAGATGTGAAGCATATGTGATGGAAAGATATTAAAGACTGGGAGGAAAAGCACAAGGGAACATCAAAGCAGGTTCATTAGAATATTGCCTGAAATAGTAAAGGCACGTTACCTTAATGCCACAACCAACACCAATGTAATTGAAAAGGAACTCAAAGCATTTTTACTAAAATCAGAATCAAGACTAGTATGCCTACACTATCCATACCTCTTTAACAACAACACTTAAAATCTAATTGAACAGTAAGAAAACTGAAGGAGATTAAGGGCATAGAAATAGGAAATATCTTTCTTTGAAGGTACTATGATTTTATACATAAAAGACCATAAGGACTCTACCAGAAAGTTCATGCAGCATATAAATCCATTAAGAAAAGTAGTAGAGTACAAAATTACAACACAAACCATTAGCCTTCGTATGTGTAAACACACCAAAAATATTTTAAAAAAATAGTACTATTCAAAGTAGCCTTAAAAAAATGTGTGAGTAAACCTAAGCAAGGATGTGGCAGTATCATATAATGAAAACTTAAAGATACTGAAAATGAAATTGAAGAGATACCAGAAGATTGAAATACTGCCATCCTCATGGATTAGAAGTATTAATATTGTGAAAATGCCCATCTTAACAAAAGCAATCTACAGATTCAATTCAATATTTATCAATATTCCAATGTACTTCATTACAGATGTTTAAAAAATAAATTTAACTTCTATATGGAAAAACTGAAAGACCCAAGATAACAAAAGAATCTTGAACAACACCTACTAAAGCAAAATCTTTGAAGATATCATATCCCAGCTTTCAAGCTAAACTACAGGTTAAAGTCATAAAAAACAGAATAGGAGACATAAAAACAAAACAAAAACCACAAACTTTGTTCTTGAGTGGAATAAAATTGGGGATCCACATATACAACCACCTGAATTCTTTGACAGAATTTAAAAATGTGCATTCGAGAAAAGGCAGAATTTTCAACAACTAATACTAGTAAAAGCAGATAACTACACATAGAAAAGTTAAACTGGACCCTTGACTCTCCCTCTCCTGAAGCTAGAAAATACCAACAGGTGCTAATGGTGAGATGATATTTCCATCCTACATATCACCATGCCATGATCTATGCTATCCAGCTACAGCTTGTGTACATCTCTTGAATGCTTTCACAGTTATTATGAAGTCCTATGTGTAACTGACACTTTGTGTCTGAAAAACTGTCTAAATAAAACTTCTACCCCTGTATCTTACAATATTTAATTTCACCCTTTCTTGAAGTTTCTGACACTTGGGAAATGGATGTAACATGCACATCTGAATTAGGGATGATTACTTCATAGTCTCTTATTCTTTGAAGGTTGATCATTTTATATTTGTTAATTGTCGTCTACTGAAAGAAGAATTTTCACTGATGAAGAGTGAAAGATACATTTATCTGTTGATAGAGAAAGAATTAAGTTTGAATAGCTTTAATATATTATTTTCATTTTACAGGTTTATTTAGGTTCTCAACTTGGACTTATGACCTACGCTTGGGTTTTCAGCCTCATTACCAGAGAGAGAAATTCATGTAATCTCATAGAATAGGAATTAAGTCATACAAGACTTAATGTTGTTGAGTACTCTCATACCAATGCTACTTCACCAATGAAAAATTTTGTCAAACTATTCATATTGAAGCCTGAAGACCTCACAGCTGGATGAGGTTGATGAGCTACCTTACCTCTAGTGATGTAGATGTTAGATTCTAGGGCTAAAAGATCTAACCAGTAGAAATGCTAATTTCAGGTCAGGACAAGCTGATATCTCCATGTTTTTTTGTTTTTTTGTTTTTTCCTTTATTTGTTTTTCTGTTTTTTTTGTTTTGTTTTGTTTTTTGTTTTTCCTGTTTTTTTATACTTTATTTACATTTCAAATGTTTCCCCCTTTCCAGATCTCCCCTTTGGAACATCCCTATTCCCACCCCCATTCCCCTGCCTGTATGGAGGTATTCCCCCACCCACACACCCACCCACTCTCATCTTCCCTCCTTGGCATTCTCCTATACTGGGGGATCTAACACCCTCAGGCCCAAGGGCCTCTCCTCCCCCTGATGGATAACAAGACCCTCCTCTGCCGCATATGTGGCCAGCACCATGGTTCCCTCCATGTGTATTCTTTGGTTGATGATCCAGTCTCCAGGAGCATCGAGGGGTCAGGCCAGTTGCCACTATTGCTCCCGCCATGGGGCCGCAAACTCCCTCAAGTCCTTCAGTCCTTTCTCCAACTCCTCCCTCTAGGACCTAACCCTCAGCCCTACCGTTGCTGTGAAGTGATTCTTTGGTATTCCAAACTTTTGGGCTAATAACCACATATCAGTGAGTACATACCGTGTTCATTGTGTGAACCCTTGTGCCCATATGTTCGAGACTTTCCCCCACTTTCTCTTCTATTAGATTCAGTGTATCTGGTTTTCTGTAGAGGTCCTTGATGCACTTGGACTTCAGCTTTGTACAGGGAGATAGGAATGGATCAATTTGTATTCTTCTACATGTTGACTGCCAGTTGAAACAGCATCATTTGTTGAAAATGTCTTTTTTCCACTGGATGGTTTTAGCTCCTTTGTCAAAGATCAAGTGACCATAGGTGTGAGGGTTCATTTCTGGGTCTTCAAATCTATTCCATTGATCTACCTGCCTGTCACTGTACCAATATCATGCAGTTTTAATCACTACTGCTCTGTGGTACAGCTTGAAGTCACAGATGCTTATTCCTCCAGAAGTTCTTTTATTGTTGAGAATAGTTTCTGCTATCCTGTTTTTTTTTTTTGTTATTCCAAATGAATTTGAGAGTTGTTCTAAGTCTATGAAGAACTGAGTTGGAATTTTGATGGGGATTGCATTGAATCTGTAGATTACTTTCAGCAAGATGGCCATTTTTACTATATTAACCCTGCCAATCCATGAGCATGGGAGATCTTTCCTTCTTTGAGGTTTTCTTTGATTTCATTCTTCAGAGACTTGATGTTCTTATCATACAGATCTTTCACTTGTTTGGTTAGAGTCACACCAAGATACTTTATATTGCTTGTGACTATTGTGAAGGGTATAATTTTCCTAATTTCTTTCTCAGTGTGTTAATTCTTCAAGTATAGGAAAGCTACTGATTTGTTTGAGTTAATTTTATATCTGGCTGCTTTGCTGAAGTTGTTTATCAGCTGTAGCAGTTCTATGGTAGAGTTTTTCAGGTCATTTAAGTGTAAGATCATATCATCTGAAAATGATCCAATTTTCCTTCCAATTGGATCTTCCTTTCCAATTTGTATCCCTTTGACTTCCTTTTGTTGTCTAATTGCTCTAGCCAGAACTTGAAGTACTATATTTAATAGATAGGGGGAGAGAGGGCAGCCTTGTCTAGTCCCTGATTTTAGTGGTATTCCTTCAAGTTTCTCTCCATTTATGTTGATGCTGGCTATTGGTTTGCTGTATATTGCTTTTACTATGTGTAGGTATGGGCCTTGAATTCCTGATCTTTCCAAGACTTTTATCATGAAGGGATGTTGAATTTTGTCAAGTGCTTTTTCACCATCTAATGAAATGGCCATGTGTTTTTTTTCTTTGAGTTTGTTTATATAGTGGATTACATTGATGGGTTTCTGGATCCCTGCATACCTCAGGTTAAGCCTACTTGATCGTGATGAATGATCGTTTTGATGTGCTCTTGGGTTTGATTTGTGAGGATTTTATTGAGTATTTTTGCATCAATATTCATAAGGAAAATTGTTCTGAAGTTTTCTTTCTTTGTTGGGTTTTTTTTAGGTTTTGGTATCAGTGTAACTGTGGCCTCATAGAATAAATTGGGTACTGTACCTTCTGTTTCTATTTTTGGAAAAGTTTGAAGAGTCTTGGTATTAGGTCTTTTTTGAAGGTCTGATAGAATTCTGCACCAAATCCATCTGGTCCTGGGCTTTTTGTGGTTGGGAGACTTTTAATGACTGCTTCTATTTTTTGGCAGGGGGATTATGAGACTGTATAGACGGCTTATCTGATCTTTATTTAACTTTGGTATTTAGTATCTGTCTAGAAAGTTGTTCATTTCCTCCAGATTTTCCATTTTATTTATTTATTTATTTATTCATTTATTTATTTTGAGTATAGGCTTTTGTAGTAGGATCTGATGATTTTTTTAACTTCCTCAGATTCTGTTGTTATATCTCCCTTTTCATTTCTGATTTTGTTGATTTGGATACTGTCTCTGTGTCTTCTAGTTAGTCTGGCTAAGAGTTTATCTATCTTGTTGATTTTCTCAAAGAACCAGCTCGTGGATTTGTTGATTCTTTGCATAGTTCTTTTTGTTTCTCCTTGTTTGATTTCAGCCCTGAGTTTGATTATTTCTATTAGCTTCTTTTTGTTCTAGAGTTTCCAGGTGTGCTTGTAAGGTGCTAGTGTATGCTCTCACCAGTTTCTTTTTTGAGGCACTCAAGAGCTATGAGTTTTCCTCTTAACACTGCTTTCATTGTGTCCCATAAGTTTGGGTATGTTGTACTTTCATTTTCATTAAATTCTAGGACGTTGTTAATTTCTTTCGTTATTTCTTCCTTGACCAAGTTATCATTGAGTAGAGTGTTGTTCAGCTTCTGTGTGTATGTGGGCTTTCTGTTGTTGTTGTTGTTGTTGCCATTGAAGATCAGCCTTATTCCGTAGTGTAGTAGATAGGAGGCATGGGATTATTTCAATCTTCTTATATCTGTGGAGGTTTGTTTTGTGACCAATATATGGTGAATTTTGGCAAAAGTACCATGAGGTGCTGAAAAGAAGGTATATTCTTTTGATTTAGTGTGAAATGTTCTATAGATAGTTGTTAAATCCATTTGGTTCATAACTTCTGTAACTTTCTCCATTTCTCTTTTTAGTTTCTGCTTCCATGATATATCTGTTGAAGATCACACTATTTTTGTGTGAGGTACGTGTGTTTTGAGCTTTAGTAAAATTTCTTTTATGAATGTGGGTGCCCTTGCGTTTGGAGCAGGATGTTCAGAATTGAGAATACTTCTTGGTAGATTTTTCCTTTGATGAGTATGAAGTGTCCTTCCTTATCTTTTTTGATGACTTTTGGTTGAAAGTAAATTTTGTCCAATATTAGAATGGCTACTCCTGCCTGTTTCTTGGGACCATTTGCCTAGAAAATTGTTTTCCACCCCTGTACTCTGAGGTAGTGTTTGTCTTTATCACTGAGGTGTGTTTCCCGTATGCAGCAAAATGTTGGGTCTTGTTTATATATCCAGTCTGTTAGCCTATGTCTTTTTATTGGGGAATTGAGTCCATTGATATTAAAAGATATTAAAGAATAGTGATTGTTGCTTCCTGTTATTTTAGATGTTATTATTATGTTTGTGTGGCTATCTTCTTTTGGGTTTGTTGAAAGAAGTTACTTCCTTGCTTTTTCTAGGGGAGGTAGTTTCCCTCTTTGTTGGCATTTTGCATCTATTATCCTTTGTAGGGCTGGGTTTATGAAAGATACTGTATAAATTTGGTTTTGTCATGGAATATCTTGGTTTTCCAACTATGGTAATTGAGAGTTTTGCTGGGTATAGCAGCCTGGGCTGACAATTGTGTTCTCTTAGGGTCTGTATGAGATCTGTCCAGGATATTCTAGGTTTTGTAGTCTCTGGTGGGAAGTCTGGTGTAATTCTGATAGGTCTGCCTTTATCTGTTTCTTGCCCTTTTTACCTTACTGCTTTTAATATTTTTTCCTTATTTTGTGCATTTAGTGTTTTGACTATTATGTGATGGGAATAATTTCTTTTCTGGTCCAATCTGTTTGGAGTTCTGAAGGTTTCTTGAATGTTTATGTTCATCTCTTTCTTTAGGTTAGGGAAGATTTCTTCTATAATTTTGTTGATGATATTTACTGTCCCTTTACATTGGGAATCTTCACTTTCTTCTATATCTATTATCCTTAGGTTTGGTCTTCTCCTGGTGTCCTAAATTTCCTGGATGTTTTGGGTTAGGAGCTTTTGGGATTTTGCATTTTCTTTGACTGTGGTGTCAATGTTTTCTAGGTATCTTCTGCACCTGAGATTCTCTCTTCTGTCTCTTGTATATTGTTGGTGATGCTTGCATCTATGACTCCTGATATCTTTCCTAGGTTTTCTTTCTCCAGGGTTTTCTCCATTTGTGATTTCTTTATTGTTTCTCTCTCCATTTTTAGATCCTGGATGGTTTTGTTCATTTCCTTCACCTGTTTGTGTTTTCCTATATTTCCTTTTTAAGGGCTTCTAGCTGTTTACCTGTGTTCTCTTGTATTTCTTTAAGGGAGTTATTTATTTCCTTCTTAAAGTCTTCTATCATCATCATGAGAAGTGATTTGAAAACTGAGTCTTGCTTTCTGGTGTGTTGGGGTATCCAGGGCTGACTGTGGTGTGAGAACTGAGTTCTGGAGATGCCAAGTTGCCTTGGTTTCTGTTCCTTATGTTCTTGACCTTGCCTTTTGCCATCTGTTTATCTCTGGTGTTTGCTGGTTTTGCTCTTTCTGACTGTGGTTTGTCCCTCCTTCAAGCCTTTGCATCAGTACTTCTTGGAGACCAGCTCTCTCTGAGAGGAATTTGGGTTTGGAGATCTATGGTACAGGGTAAGCTCTGGGTTGCAGATAGAAACCAGAAGGATCCTGTCTCCAGATGTTCCTTGGTTTTTCTGTCCTGATGGCTCTGGGAGGGTCCCTCTTGATTGAGGAATTTGAACAGAAGTGGTGGTCTTCCTATGGTCAAAGTTGTGTCAGCACTCATGGGAGACCAGCTCTCTCCTGGCACTATTTGAGTATGGAGCCCTGTGTCACAGGATCAGCTCCCTGGCCACAGAAGGAAATCAGAAAGCCACTCCTCAGTCCCTGTATCCTGAGGGTTCTGGGTGGGTCTTTCTGAGCAGAGGTGCTGGCCTTACACCATTACAGGCTTGTCCACACTCCTGGGAGGGTAGCTCTTTTCCTTTGCTATTTGTGTATGGGGCCATGTGGCACAGACTGAGGTCTCTGACCACAGATGGAAACTGAAAGGTTCCCCTCTTTTTTATTTTTTAATACACGTCTTTTTAAAATTTTTTTCCTAAGAATTATTGCACTACAATGAAATCCTGGTTTTGTAAGGATACCATCATGTTTTGTTAGCATATCAAAGCTTTTCCTGGAAAAAAGATTAAATTTTATTTTTAAACATATGTATGTTTGTGTTTATATATGACTATAGTCATCAGAGTCCAAAGAAGGAAGTCAGATACCCTGGAGGGAAAATTACAAGCAGTTTTAAGTGACTGAAGTATGTCATGAGAACCAAACTTACCTGTTTCTGCTCCCTGACCTGCCCATCCAATCCTGCCTAAGAACCCAAGCATTCCCCAACCCTGGGTCTTTGAGCCTCCACTGAACTGACTGGCTACCCTTCCAGTGATGCCTGATAAGGCAATCTTCTGCTACACATCCAACTGGAGCCATGAGTCCCTTTATGTGTACTCTTTGATTGGTGGTTTAGTACCTGGGAACTTTGGGATATCTGGTTGGTTGATATTGTTGTTCTTCCTGTGGGGTTGCAAAACCCTTCAATGCCTTTTGTCCTTACCCTATGTGCTCAGGCCAGTGTTTGACTGTGTGCATTTGCATCTATATTGGTCAGATTTTGGCAGAGTCTCTCAGATGACAGTGATATCAGGCTCCTGTCAGCACGCACTTCTTGGCATGAAAATAGTGTTTGGGTTTGGTGTCTGCAGATGGGATGGATCCATGGGTGGCAGTCTCTAGATACCTTTTCCTTAGTCTCTGCTCCACACTTTGTCCCTGCATTTTCTTTTGACAGGAAAACTTCTGGGTTAATATTTTTGAGTTGGTGGGTAGGTCTATCCCTCAACCAGGGGCTATGCCTATCTACATGATATGGTCTCTACAGGTTCTACATCTCCTTGGTTGGCTATTTCAGCTAATGTCCTCCCCATTGGGTCCTGGGAACCTCTTGGGTCTCTGGAATCTGGAACTTTCTAGTGGCTACTTCCAGTCCCCCTTTCCCCACTGCTACACACCATTCAAAATCCTGACCCTCTGTACTTCTACCTCATCTCCTCCCATATGTGAACCAGTCCCCTTTTCCCTCCCCTTCCCCTCTCCCTTGCAGATCCCTCTCTCCTTTTAATTCCGGAGATTATTTTCTTCTCCATTCTCAGTAGGACTGTAAAATCCAAACTTTGGTATGGTCTTCTTTCTTCTTGAGTTTCATATGGTCTGTGAGTTTGTAACTTTTTGGCTAATATCCATTTATCAGTGAGTACATACCATGTGTGTTCTTTTGTGACTAAGTTATCTCAATCAGGATTATATTTTCTAGTTTCCTTCATTTGCAGGGTGAATTTCATGAAGTCATTTTTTAAAAACTAGCTGAGTAGTACTCCACTGTGTAAATGTACCACATTTTCTGTATCCATTCCTCTATTGAAGAACCTCCGCGTGTTTCCAGCTTCTGGTTATTATAAATGTGGCTGCTATGAATATAGTGGAGCATGTGTCCTTGTTATATGTTGGAGCATCTTTTAGGTATATGCCCAGGAGTGGTATAGCTGGGTCCTCAGGTAAAATTATTTTCGAATTTCTGAGGAATTGCCAGACTGATTTCCAGAGTGGTTGCATCAGCTTACAATCCCACCAGCAATGGAGAAATGTTCCATTTTCTTCACAGCCTCTCCAGCATATGCTGTCACCTGAGTCTTAGTCATTCTCACTAGTATAAGGTAGACTCTCAGGGTTGTTTTGATTTGCATTCCCTGATGTATATTTTGGATGTTAGCTCTCTATAGGATGTAGGATTGAGAAAGATCTTTTCCCAAACTTTGGGTTGCCATTTTGTCCTATTGACAGTGTACTTTGCCTTACAGAAACTTTGTAATTTTGTGAGGCTCCATTTGCCAATTCTTGATCTTAGAGCATAAGTCATTGGTGTTCTGTTCAGGATTTCCTGAACATGTGTTCAAGGCTTTTTCCCACTTTCTCTTCTATAAGATTCAGTGAATCTGGTTTTATTTGGAGGTTCTTGATCCACTTGGACTTGAGCTTTGTATAGGGAGATAAAAATGGATCAATTTGCATTCTTCTACATGATGACTGTCAGTTAAAACAGCATCATTTGTTGAAAACTCTGTCTTTTTCCCAATGGATGGTTTTACTCCTTTGTGAAAGATCAGGAGATCTTAGGTGTGTGGGTTCATTTCTGGGTCTTCAGTTCTATTACATTGATCTACCTACCTGTCACTGTATCAGTACCATGCAGTTTTTATCCCTACTATAATATACTATCATAACATCTGCAAATAGTGGTATCTTGACTTCCTCCTTTCCAATTTGTATCCCTTTGATTGCCTTTAGTTGCTTAATTGCTCTGGCTAGAACCTCAAGTACTATATTGAATACATACAAAGAGAGTGTGCAGCCTTGTCTTGTCTCTGATTTTAATGGAATTGCTTCAAGTTTCTATTCATTTAGTTTGATGTTGGCTATTGGTTTTCTGTATACTACTTTCATTATATTTAGGTATGAACCTTGAATTCCTAATCTCTCCAATACTTTTAGCATGGAGGGCCATTGTATTTTGTCAAAGGCCTTTTCAGCATTTAATGAGATGATAATGTGGTTTTTTTTTTCCTTTGCGTTTGTTTATATAGTGGATTACATTGATAGATTTCTATATATTGAGCCATTTCTGTATTCCTGAGATGAAGACTACTTGATCATGGTGAATGATCATTTTGATGTGTTCTTAGATTCAGTTTGCAAGAATTTCATTTACTATCTTTGCATCAATTTTTATGAGGAAATTGTTCTGAAGTTCTTTCTTTTTGTTGGGTTTTTGTGTGGTTTAGGTATCAATGTAGCTGTGGCTTCATAGAATGCATTGGGTAATGTTCCTTCTGCTTCAATTTTATGAAATAGTTTGAGAAGAATTTGTATTAGGTCTTCTTTGAATGTCCAATAGAATTCAGCACTAAAACCATCTGGTCTTGGGGAAATTTTGATTAGGAGATATTTTGTGATTTCGTATTTTTCTTTAAGAGTTATGAGACCTTTTCAATGGTTGATTTGATCTTGATTTAACTTTGCTACCTGGTATCTATCTAGAAAATCATTCATTTCATCTAGATTTTCCAGTTTTGTTGAGTATAAGCTTTTGTAGTAGGATCTAATAATTTTTTTAATTTCTTCAGTTTCTGTTGTTATGTCTCCATTTTCATTTCTGATTTTATTAATTTAGATACTATCTGTGCCCTCTAGTTAGTCTAGCTAAGGGTTTATTTTTCTTGTTGATTTTCTCAAAGAACCAGCTCCTGGGTTTGTTGATTCTTTGTATAGTTCTAGTTTCTACTTCGTTGATATAAACCCTGAGTTTGATTATTTCTTGCTGGCTACTCCACTTGGGTATGTTTGCTTCTTTTTTTTTCTAGAGCTTTCTGATGTTCTGTTAAGATACTAGTGTGTATGCTTTCTCCATTTCTTTATGGAAGCACTTATAGCTATGAGTTTTCATCTTAGCGCTGCTTTTTTTGTATGTCTTATAGGTTTGTGGATGTTATTCCTTCATTTTGGTTAAATTCTAAAAAGTCTTTCATTTCTTTCTTTATTACTTCCCTGACCAAGTAATCATTGAATAGATAGTTGTTCAGCTTCCATGTGTATATGGGGTTTCTGTTGTTTTTGTTATTGTTCATGACCAGCCTTAGTTTGTGGTGATTTGATAGAATGCATGGGATTATTTCAATTTTCTTGTATTGGTTGAGGCCTGTTTTTTGACTGATTATATGGTCAATTTTGGAGAAGGTACCATAATGTGCTGAGAAGAATGTATATTCTTTTCTTGTAGGGTTAAATATTCTGTAGATATTTGTTAAGTCCATTTGGTTTCATAACATCTGTTAGTTGCACTGTGTCTCCTTTTAGTTTCTATTTCCATGATCTGTCCATTGGGGAGACTGGATTTTAATGTCTTCTACTATTATTGTATGTGAATTAATGTGTGCTTTGAACTTCAGTAGTGTTTCTTTTACAAATGTGTGTGCCGTTGCATTTGGGGCATAGATGTTCAGAATTGAGAGTTCCTTTTGGTGGATTGTTTTTTTGATGAGTATGTTGTGTCCTTCCCCATCTTTTTTGATAACTTTGGTTGAAAGTCTATGTAATTGGATACTAGAATTGGTACTCCAGCTTGTTTCTTAAAAGCATTTGCCTGGAAAATTTTTTTCAGCCTTTTCCTCTGAGGTATTGTCTGTTTGTCACTCGGGTGTGTTTTTTGTATGTAGCAAGATTCTGGCTCCTGTTTACATATCCAGTATGTTGATCTATGACTTTTTATTTGGGAATTGGGTCCATAGATGTTGAGATATATTAAGGACCAATGATTGTTGTTTCCTGTTATTTTTGTTGTTAGAGTTGGACTCCTGCTTTTATTGTTCTCTTTTTTGTGGTTTGTTGTGAGAAGATTAGTTTCTTGCTTTTTATTGAGTATAGTTTCCCTCCTTGTGTAGGAGTTTTCCTTCTCTTATCCTCTGTAGGGCTGGATTAGTGTAAAGATATTGTATAAATTTGTTTTTTTCATGGAATATCTTGGTTTCTCCATCTATGTTATTTGAGATCTTTGCTAGGTATTGTAGCCTGGGCTGGCATTTTGATGTCTTATGGTCTATATGACATCTGCTCAAGATCTTCTGGCTTTTAGAGTGTCTGTTAAGATGTCTGGTGTAATTCTGGTAGGTCTGCCTTTATGTGTTACTTAAACTTTTCCCCTTATTGTTTTAAATATTCTTTGTTCTGTGCATTTGATGTTTTAATTTTTATGTGACAGGACAAATTACTTTTCTGATCTTGTCTATACAATGTTCTGTAGGCTTGTACGTTTATAGGCATCTTTTTCTTTAGGTTAGGGGAGTTTCCTTCTCTAATTTTATTGAAGATATTTCCTGGCCATTGAGTCTGTGGCCCTGGTAATATCGGACCTCCTGGGAGGCCTTCTGAGTGTAGATTCTTCAGAGGAGCAGACATGATGATGATCTGACCTGGCAGAAAAGGGGGTGAAGTTTGCCAAGGGGGTGGTGGTTGGGGATGGGTTCCTTGTCTATTGGGTTCCTAGGGGTTCCCAGTTGCTGTACTTCTTTGAGAGAGTCTCCTAACTGTTGTCTTGTATGCAGCAGACCTCCTTGGAGGCCTTCAGTCTGTGGGGAGTTCAGAGGAGCAGATTAGAAGCACATTTTTAAAATCTCAAAAACACAAAGACGAAACCAAATCTATAAAGGCAAAATCCTGGAGAAATAAAAATGTTGAAACATAGAAAAGTGAGACAATTAGTCTAGTAAAATACTATGTAGTTCATTTTATGTTGGCCAACTACTACTGGGCAATAAATTGATTCACATGTTCTGAGAAGGCGAGGCTAATTCCATGACAGACTTCAAACTGCCAGTAAGAACTGGGTCCAGGCTAGCCCAGGCAAGTCAATTACTAATAGAAAAACAAAAACAAAAACAAAAACCCCAATTTCTAGCCTTTACACTCAAGTAATGGAATGTCCCAGCCACCTGGCCTGAAGCAAGGACAATGGGTCAGCAGCAGTTTCTAGACATCCTCAGCTACTTCCTCACTAACATTTCCCAGACTTCCCCAGCAAGTTTCTAGCCACCACATCCTGATAGTTAAACAAAGATGGACCCAAATGGTTAACATAGATGTCACCCACACAGAAATTCCCTAATGTGCTTTAAATCAGGCCAGCAAGCTCACTTGGGTAATTGGAGACATGCTGGACTTCTACAAAATAAAACACTCTTTGCATTTGCATACTATTTGAGTCTGGGATATCATTCATCAGTGAATCATGGACTCTTACAGTTCCATTCCTGTATGTTTCATATTTTGATTTATTTCAATTGTCTTAGTGCTCTCCCTAACATTTCAAGTACTATATTGAATAGGCATGAAGAGAGAAGACATCCTTCTTTTATTCCTGATTTAGTAGAATGCTTTGAGTTTCTATCCCTTTAGGTTGATGTTTGCTGTACTCTTGCTGTAACTGCCTTATTATGCAGAAAAATACGCCTCGTATAATTAGACTCTCCAGGACTTTTATCATGAAAGAATGTTGCATTTTGCCAAAGTCCTTCTTCATGTAATGAAATAATCATGGGGTTTATCTTTTACTCTGTTTATATGGTAGATTAGATTTACCAATTTGTATATGTTGAAACATTCTTGAATATCTGGAATAATGCCTACTTGATGATGGTAGATGATCTTTTGGATATCTTCTAGTATATGTTTGGAAGAATGTTATGGAAAATATTTTCATCTATTTCCACAAAATATATTGGCTTATAATTTTCTTTTGTGTTGGGTATTTGTGTAGTTTTGTCATTAAGGTAATAGTGGCCTAATGAAACAAATTAGAAAATTCCCTTCAATTTTTATTTTGTGAAGTAATTTGAGAAATATTAATGTTATTTTCTCTTTAAAGACATGATAAAATTCTGCACTGAATTCACCTTGCCCTGAGATGTTTGGTTGGGAAACATTTAATTACTACTTCTATCTTACTTGGAGCTAAATGACTTCCTTTTCTATTATTGTCTGAGTAATATTCATCTGTATAATTAATTGCTTTATGTCTTTTCTATATGTTGATGGATATGTAGGTGTTTTCCAATTTTGAGTTATTATGAATAGAAGAGCAATGTTTGAGCAGATGTTTTTGTAGTAGAATAGGCATATCCCCAAGAATGATATATCTGGATCTTATGATAGACCAAATCCATATTCCTGTGGACCTGTTACACAAAATATTAAAAAACAACCCATGTTATCACAAGATAAGCTCTAGTAACTTGGTCTCCCTGCCCCCAAGGTCCCCAAAGTCCCCATATGGCAGTTGCCCAACTGGAGGTTCTCTTGCTGTGGATCCTGCTCACATTTTCAGCCTTCTGCCACCTGTGGTTATCTGTCACAAATCCCCAATACCTGGTAAAATCAAAACTCTAGAGGCTTGTAATTTATCAGTCAGATTTATATCAGTAAATTCTCAACCCATAAAATGCCCACACAATGAACTCAGATCCAATTGATATTGATACTGGCCACCTAGATTAGATAAATTGTCCTATATTATTCCATTCCTTCTATGATATTCATAGCTACCTGTCACTATTTAAAGTCATGTGGATTGGGTTTGTCCTGTTCTTCCACCATCTTCCTTCCTTCTCCCTGTGTGTTCCTATCTGTCCTGTCTCTAAAAGTCTGAGCCCTCCTTCTTTATCCACTGCTCATTAACAGGCTCTAGCCTTATCTTGTGCCTGCCGTTATCTGCATATAGACAGCAATCCACAAACTGATTTCTAAAATTTTGCAATCTCCCCAGCAGTTGATGAATGTTCCACTCATGTAACACCCTCACCAGCATGAACAATGATTTGTTCTATTGATAGTGACCTTTCTGAGTTGTGCATGATGAAATCTCAAAATAATATTGATTTGCATTTTTTTTGTTTGTTTTTTTGAGACAGGGTTTCTCTGTATAACCCTGGCTGTCCTGGAAATCACTCTGTAGTCCAGGCTGGTCTTGAACTCAAAATTCTGCCTGCCTCTGCCCCCTGAGTGCTGGGATTAAAGGCATGTGCCACCACCGCCCAGCTGATATGCATTTTTCTGAAGACTAATGGTTTCAAATTTTTTCTTATGTGTTTCTTAGCCATTTGAGTTTCCTCATTTAAAATTACCTCTTTTTGTCTGTATCTAATTTTAAAATTTGGTTACATGTTTTCATGATATACAATTTTTGGTCCTTTATATGTTTTGAATATTAGATCTCTATTAAATTCATAGTTGGTAAAAATGTTTTCCCATTCTGTAGGGTGCACTTTGTCTGTTATAATCACATAGGATGCAGGCTGTTGTTTCAATTTTCCAGAAATTATTGAGACTTGATTTATATACCAATACATGGCCATTTTGAAGAAGATTCCATGAGCTACTGAGAGGAGGGAATATGGTTTTATGTTTGGGTAAAGTGTTCTGTAAACATCAGCTAGATTCATTAGGTTTCTAATTTCAGTGAACTCTAGCACTTATACTTTTAGCTTTAGTCTGGATGACCAGTTTATTGGTGAGTGTGGGGTACTGAAGTCACCCACTATCCCTGTGTGAAAGTCATTAAGTCATTTAGGCTGTAATAATGTTTCTTGTATGAACTTGGGTGTCTTTCTGTGGGTATCTATATACAAGAATTGCAATATCCACCTGGTGAATTTTTGCTTTGATGAGTATCTAGTATCCTTCCTTATCACTGTTAATGAGTTTTGGTTTGAATTCTATTTTTTTTCAGTTATTTTAATATCTGAAAATAATAAGTTTCCTTCTAAGGTCTATTATGTTTATTGGCATAGAATATCTTTTTCGATCATTTTACCTTGGGGCTGACATCTAGCCTTGATGTTACTGTGTTTCTTAGATGTTGTAAAAGGATGGATTTTATTTTCAAATCCACTGTGTTACTTTGCGTCTTAAATCCTTTGTGTCCTTTGGGAGGAGGATTGAGACCATTGTTGATGTGGTTTATCAATGAGCAGTGTTTGTTGATTCCTTTTATCTTGTTGTTATAATGTATGTTCCCTCTCTTTTGATTTGCTTGTGTGGTATTATATATTCCTTGTATTTGCTTGTGTGATATTATATATTCCTTGTATTTTCTTGGGTGGTTAACCTCTTCAGGTTGAAGTTTTTCTTCTCACATTTTCTGTAGGGCTGCATTTAGAGGTAGGTACTGCTTAAATTTGTTTTTTTATCACAGAGTGTCTTTCTTTCTCCTTACACTGTGATTGAAATTATTGCTGGACATAGTAGTTGGGGATGACATCTGAAGTCTCATGGAGTTTCTAGAATATATATTCAGGCCTTTTTATTTTATTAAGTGTCTCCATTGGCAAGTCAGATGTTATGATAATAGGCCTGAATTTATATGTTACTTGCTCATCTTTTATTGTAGTTTTTAATACACTTTCTTTATTGTGTAAATTTAGCATTTGGATTATTATGTAACAAGGGTAATTTCTACTTTGGCTTAATCTGTTTGGTGTTCTGTATGCTTATTGTAATTTGATTGGTATCTTCATTTTTAGGTTAGGATATTTTTGTGTATAACTTTCTTGAAAATATTTTCTGTGCATTTGAGATTTATTTTCTTTCTTCTGTTTCTCTATTTACATTTTTTGTCTTTTTATTGTGCCTCATATTTTCTAGATATATTTTGGCTATATTTTAATTTTTTTTTTACTATTTATTTCTATTTTCTGCCATATAAATATGATACAAGCTGGCATATCTAACCCAGGCTTCACATCCAATGGTATACTCAGCATTATGAAAATTACTATTTTAACAAAATGTATTCATTCATACAATGGCATCTTAATCAAAACTCCTATATCATTCTTTATGGAAATAGATAACATCTATCCTAAATTTACACACACACACACACCCACACACACACACACACACAGTCATAAAAGATCTCAGATATCCAAAATGTCTGGGATGGGGACAAGTGGAGGGATTACTAGTCTATATCCTGGGATATATTATAGATTATTATAGAATAATACAATCAGCATGATATTTCCAGAAATATACATGTAGAACTACAGTACAAAATTAAAGAATCAAACATGAGTACATGTATATTGATCCAAGAATATTGAAAAAGATAACAAAATTATGAACTCAAGAAGATAAAGCATCCACAACAAAAGTGATGGAAATACTGGACATCCACCAACAGAAGAATGGATTATACCTTTAATTTTGCCTTGCAAAAATAACTCCAAATGGATCAAAGGAAAAAATAGCAAATACCCTCAATCATACATGTGACTTTCTGACTAGGTCTCCATTTTCCTACAAATTAAAGCCAACAATTGACAAGCTGTACTTCATAAACCTAAAATGCTTTTGGCACAAATAATTACATGTCAGCAAGATGAAGACAAAGCCAACAGAATGGGAAAGAAACTTTGCTAACTATATGTCTGACCCAAGAATCTACCCAAAGAGTAAAACTAATAAACAACAACAACAACAAAACCCCACAAAATAAATTATTCCTTTGAAAAATTTTCATGAAACCCTGTAGTAGTTTGAATAGGAATAGGATCCATAGGCTCATATATTAAATACTTGGTCATTTGGGAGTGGTGGTACTTGACAAGTACTAAGAGGTATATTTTGCTGAAGGAAGTATGTTACTGGATGTGGGCTTTGAGGTTTCAAATTCTCAAGCCAAGCTCAGTGTTGCTTTCTCTTCCTTCTACCTTCTGATTTGGTTGTGGAATTTTCAAGCTACTTCTCTGGCATCATGTCTGCCTGCATGCCACCTTACTTACCATCATTTCAACAACAGACTAAGTCTCTAAAGTTGTCCCAGCAAAGGGGCATTCTAGAGTGGTGAAGCAGGAGTGGGTTGGTGGATGGGGGAATACCATCTTAGAGGGAATGGGGTGGGTGTGGGATGGGGTGTTGTTGAAGGGAGAAGGGAAGGGGGACAACATTTGAAATGTAAATATATAAAATGATTTTTTCAAAAAGCCTGGCCCAGTTGAATGCTTTCTTTTAAGAAGAGTTTGTTGTGGTCATATTATCTCATCACGTCAATCATACTCCAACTAGAAAACACACCAAACAAGCCATTTGGAAGATTCTCAGCAAAACAGCCTAATTATGAATTGAAACTACTAAAACCATGAATCAAATTAAGTTTCTCTTCCTTACATGTTGTTTACCTCAAAAATGTTAACTGTGATGAGGCCACAAACAGGCACACCCTATTTGTTTGCTTGTTTGTTTGTTTGTTTTTGAGGTGAAGTGGGTTTCTTTACCATAAAAACTTTGAACTATACATACACAAGGATGATCTTGAAGTTTTAATCCTCCCATTTTTACCTTCCTAGTGCTAGAATTTTAAGTATTCTGTCACATGTGCAGTTTATAGGATGATAAAAGTGCATCTATGGATTTGTGTATGCTAAACAAACCCCTTCGAACTAAACCACCATTCCTGTACATAAACTCTGATAGAATTTGGGAGAAATTTGAAATCCAATCTGTGTCAAAAATAACTACATAACTAGACATAGTGATATATGTCTTTATTCATAGTGCTTGGGACTCATAGGCGGAATGTTCTCTATTAATTCAGTGCCAATGAAGTCTGGAGAAGTTCTAGAGAAGCCAGGGCTATATAACAATGTTTTAAGTCAAAAATTGAAATAAAAATAGAAACAAAACCAAATCCAAAGGAAAACAAAAAGAATACTGCAAAGTTGAGTCTTGTAATACATAGAAAATTTTACTTTTGTTATTGATGAGATGGACACTAAGAATAAATGCATAGTTTCCTTTTTAAATTAAGTATTTGAGAGGCTGGGGATTAAGTATATGACTCTCAAAATCTGCACATTCCAGGTATATTTTGCATAAAATGTACATATTATTTGAAACTATAAGTAAAACTTGTGTGGAGATTTTCTATCAATTGCCTTTAATACTGGCTAGTGTTAGAAGTATTCAGTAAAGTTAAAATTCTTCAGGCACCTTTGGCCTCATTTCTGCAGAAGGTGATAATTGACAATTTCTCACTAATGGAGATTTGTAGGCATATTTTTTTTCTCAAATCACTTTATTAAGTATTCAACTTTCTACTAGCCCACCACCCACCAGTTGTAGTGGGAAAAAATTTATTAGGACACAGGGGAAGTAGACCTGTTTAGAAATAATTCTTTAGGGGTGAGTACAATCTTCATTGTCAGGATATCAGTAGTTAAGTCTGGTAGCAAACACCAAATATAAATCAGGAGCTGCAGTCCACTCATCTCAGTGGATATCACACAGGAATCAGCAACCAGAAACTGCAATCCAGTCCACTTGGCAATTACCACACATGAACCAGCAAGTGCAGTTCAATTCAAAATAAAGCACAAGACTTACCAACTGGACAGAGGCCACAGAAGTGGCAAGAAGTTACAGGAACCTCTTGAGAAGTTCTTTGGCGAGTGAGTTTTTCTCTATGGTGTCACCACAAGCAGAGCACAGCAACACAATGTAAGGTGAACCGATACATGTGCGTAGTTAACAAAGAATAGTGAAGCAGAGTAAAGCAAAGCAATGCTTGAGCTTCTGCTGTCTGTGGGGTCACACGTATATTCCTTCTGAACCTCATGCATCGTTTCATGTGTTTGCAATAGGAGCACATCCCTTCACCTGTGTCTACTTCAAGTAAACATTCTTTCATGTGTCTATTTTACCAAAACATCGTTTCACCAGTGTGCCCCAGCAAACGATCATTTGACATAACTGACGTTCCAAAGAAACCAGAAGTTTCCTCTTTATATCCCTCTTCCTATTTAAAAATTAACCTTTTCTCTAACATTAACAATCTTCATACCTAGAAAATATAAGCATATCTTTTAAGGTATGATTGGTTCTTTCTATAACTATTTGTCCTGTGAAATCATGTGGCTTACTGCGGGACAGTGAAAGGCAACCTGGTTTCTGGTTGAGCTAAGGTTTAAAATCCTGGTGAACCAGTAGGGGGTCCCCAACAGGGAATAACCCTACAAGGGATGGAAGGTATTTTGCCATGCTCCTGGGGACCAGGCTTCTGACACAAAGCCACAGCTCTCCATAGGTCTGTGACTACAGTCGCGTAACATCAAGCCCCTCCACAAGTAAAGGTATGGTCACATAGCCTCAAGAATCCCCATATTAATGAGGTAACTAGAGTCTTAGCCACTCCCCCTCACTGCAAAGGTATTCCAACCTCACCCACCCCCTGAGGTCTTGGGGATATGGATTCACTCATGCCACTCCACCATAACAATAAATGCCCTGAAACCATGGACTTTTTTCATCAGGATCTGCAGTAGGGAATAATGAAACAGGACTTCGTCTAAAGAGCTGCATCTAATCTCCTGCAGAAGGCCTCCCAGTGCTCTCAGCCATGGCCACCAAACCAAGCCAACCAGCTAGCTGGAGGCACCAAGCCAAAGACCCTGTCCAGTGAGATACAGCCATACTCCTCCCTGCCTTCTCCCCCTAAGCCTAGGCTAGATCCAAGCCATGTGCCCTCACTTTGTTCTCAGCTCTCCCACAGCATCCTGTGGCACCTGGGATGCCCAAGAGCATGGGAGCCAGATGGAGCCAGCTTCCATGTGGTCTCCTCTCTCCCCACAGCACTCTGGGCTGTACTCTATCAACCCCACCTGGCTGTGCCATGGGGTGAGAACGGCCAAACTGCCTGTGTCCTACCACTCCCAGAAGCCTTAGCCCTGGGGGCAGATACAGGACTCCTCACCACTCACCTCTCCATTAAATCCAACAGCTTACCACTAATACATTTTAGATTGCAATATGCAAAGAATTGTTTCATCTTATTAGATACATATGCGGGAGCATTATCAATTTTAATTTTTGTTGGTATCCCAATAATTGCTATTGTTTTCAATACATGTATAATTACATAATCATTATCCATGATAATTTACCAACTCCCATAAATTGTGTGTAAACCTTCTGAAGTGGCCAACCTGGATTTTAAGATGCTTTGGAAACTATATTGATATCAGCTCCTGTATCTACCAACCCTTCTATGTCCACACCATTCATTTGTAGCATTAATTTGGGTATTGGATTGTATCAGATCATTGACTATTCTTTGCCAGAATATGATTTCCAGTGCTCCCAAAAGCACCTGTTCCTTCTACTGCAGCAACCTTGCCCTTGATGTAAGGAAACAACACAATTGAACAATTCTATCTCCTGCTTCAATTTGCATCTTCTCTTTCACATTTGCCATCACTTTTATTTCTTCCTTGTTATCCTCATTTACTATACCTGGATACACAATAAATCCTTGAGAAGTTAATTGACTTCTTTCCAAGATCATTCCCACTTTCACTAAATGTAAGAGAACGTAAGCACCAGTAGTTAACTTGTAATATTCAACTTTGGAGATAATGTAAGAAGGCTATCTGTGGCCAGATTCCAAGTGCACTTCCTTCTGTAGCATATATAAGATCAGAAATACCTACTTTTGATTTTCTTGCCTGCCTGATACCTCCTGACTGACCAAGGAAAAATGTCTCATGTTGTTTTCTACTGGACCTCAAGCTGAGAGGTCTTTCCATTCCTTTCTTGATGGCAGTATGTTACCTCAAGTTTTCTCTTGGACTGGCAATCCTTTGACCAGTGTTTGCCCTTTCAACAGTAGCTGTAATACCCTGGAAACTTTTGTGGCACCCAGCAACCAGAACTTACTTCTTCTATTCTACAATTACCATATTCAATAGATTCAATGTGCTTGTTATTTTGAGCTCTGAATCTTTAAGCCTATTATTTCTTTGGAAATGACCATATTTATCACAATTAAAACATCGATCATTTTGATTCCTGATATGTCTAGCTACAGTTTGCCCTGTGATGTTGGCATTACACCCCTGAAAGCCAATACCAGTTGCTTCACATATCCATTCATGTACAAGGGCTCCACATGCTTTCCATGGTTTGATTGCTCACTTACATTAAGTATTTGCATCTCAAAGGGCAAGATTTCTATCAATGACTGTCCAGTTTCAGGGTCTGTTATGACTCTATATATAGCTGTACCTAATCTCTGTAAAAAGTCTGTGAAAGCTTCTATAGAACTTTGTATTACCTAAGTAAATGAGGTAGATTGTTTCCCAACAATCTACCCAAGGTAGATTGGCTCCCCAGTCATATCTCAACCTCCTAAAGCCACATCATGACATTGATCAATATGTCATCATCAGATTGGATTTGTTCTTGTAAGTAAGCATAATGCCCTTCTGAAAGCAGTTTTCCTTTGGTTACATTTATTCTCCTTGCTAAATTATGCTGTGCCATTTTGGGGGCTTTATGTTTCTACCATGACAACCATTTTATTTGTTGTCCAGGTTCAAGAACAGGTGGCACTAATCCCTTCCATTCTTGTGGGATAACTCTATGCTGTGTAGCCTAGTTATTTAGCATTTCTTTAACAAAAGGAGAATGCAATCGATTCAATACAACAGTCTCTTTAAAATGCTTTAGATCTACTATTTCTATCAAATACCAAGTCAATAGGCACTAATACCATCATTAGCAGGCATATGCTACCCAAAGACTGGGAATTCTGGAGAAGATGCCTTGTAAGCCTCAGCAAATACTCTGGTGTTACATTCAATTAATCTGCACATTAATCTGTTGTTCCTGTGCCACCTCTTGTTCTTCCTGATCCTTATTTCAGTGAGGTGTTTTGGGCACCTAGTAGTGAAAATACGTGGAGCAGGTGGAGCAGAAATCTAACTTCCAGCCTAGTTTGCTTTTCTTTTTCATCATGTGGTACATTCCCAATCTCATTCATCAAGCCTGAACTTCACTCTCCTACCAATATCTCATTTTGCTTTCCAAGCATTTCAACCTATATTGGCTATCTCTACCCACACAGCCAACTTCACAATTCTTTCTAACACAAGAGAATTGAGTGAACCTTTTGAGTTTTCAGCTTTCTCCTCAGTCTTTTTCAAATTGGTATACATGAATACTATGAAGCAAAAACAGAAAACTCCCTCCAGAAACAATATGCCACCCTGCGGCAGTAGCTGTCATCTTGCCAATATCTTTAAACCACATTGCTAATCCCTCATAATTTGCTATTTCCTGTAGTACATGAGAAAGAGAGTTACTCATTATGCCTAAGCCATGTATGGCACCACCAGTAGGCATATATTTTTTATAGGCTACTTTAATAAGCAGTCAACCTTCACTCTAGCCCACCACTCACCAGAGGTAGTGACAATGAAAAGTTATCAGTATAACGGGGGAAGTAGATCTGTTTAGAAATAATTCTTTGGGGTCTAGTTGATTCTTCATTGTCAGGACATCAACAGATCAGTCTGGTAACAAACACCAAATACAAACCTGCAGTCCACTCCTTTTCTGAGACAACACAGAGGAACCAGAAGATGCCATCCAGTCCACTTAGCAGTCACTACACATGAATCAGCAAGTGCACTTCTATCCAGAATAAACTGCAAGGCTTGCCAGCCAGCACAAGACTGCAGAAGTGACAAGAAGCTACAGGAACCTCATGAGAAGTTCTTTGGCAAGTGAGCTTTTCTCTATGGTGGCAACACAAGGAAATCTCAGCAACACAATTTAAGGTAAACCAATACATGTGCATAATTAGGGAAGAATAACAAGGCAGAGCAAAGCAGACCAATGCATGAGTTTCCACTGTCTGTGGGGTCACATTTATATTCCTTCTGAACATCCTGTGTCCTTTCCCATGTCGGCTTTACCAAAACATCCCTTCACCTGCGTGCCCCAGCAAAACATCATTTGACACAACTGACTTTCCAAAGAAACCAGAAGTTTCCACTTCAGGGGCTAAAATTGTGTAGTCATTCTTTAAGACCATGGCTATTGGTAGGTTCTCTTACTTCCCAGTGGATGACTTCAAGCTCATGCCCATATGGGAAACAATAATTGGACAGAGAAGGGTAAAAAATAAACTACTGAAAATTATAATGAAGCATATAAAGTCAAAAGGTAGATGTGATTGGGTATCCTGAGAGGATTTGAAAGAGAGTGTGAAGAAGAGATAAGATCAAGATAAAGTGTATACATGTGTTAATATTTTTAAATATTAAAAAATAAAATTTTAAAACCTTCAATATTTTCATATATAATTTAATCAGATTGAATTACTTTAACTATTCAAAAGCAATATTTGTTTTATAGTAATGTTAAAAAAAAAGTTATTGATCCTTATCAAAACTTTCAATCATTGATAACCATAAGATATCCATGAATTGTGGAAGGCAGCTATAATCCCAGCACTGGTGGGGCTTAAGGAAGTATATGGCATCTTATACATGTTCTGAGCTCTCTGTACACATGCCTTAACACAGAATAACTATCTATATGATAAACTTATTATATGATGAAAATAATATACAGAATAATTCCTTTAATATACTTACTTTGTGGCTCATTTTGGCTTTGAAACGTAGTGTACCATAGAGTATGAATTGTTCACCATGTGGTTGTGTGTGTGAAAGGTAGTACCTACTCATGACTATTGTATATAGTTTCAAAACTTTTGGAATCATACTTTATAATATAAAAAAAAAAACATTACCCCCAACTGTCAGAGTGTTTACTTAGTGTGCATGAAGCTCTGTATGCAACCCATAACAATGAATATAGTAGTACATGTCTAATTCTATGACTTTTTTTAAAGTATGCAGAAAAAGACCAGAAATTCAGTGTCATCCTTGACTACATAGGGTGGTTAGACATACATGAGACTTTATCAAAATTTAAGTTGAAATTTGTATTCGATGCATTTGAATTTGGTCCATTTTCCCTGGGAAATCTGTGCTTCCCCTTTTTGGAGTCTTAGTCTCCGTTACAAATAAACTTAAAAACATATGCAGAGCAGAAGGAATCTCACTATTTAGAGTTTGAGAAAACACAAACAGGCAATATGAACTGAATTTTGACTAAAACCAGGATGAAGGAATGAAAGAGAGAGAGGGGGGATGAGTTGCAAAGTCCATGGTGTCCAGGAAATTCTGCTTAGCCTATTGACATGTATCTGAAAAAAGATTATAGTAAGAAAATGGTAAAATCAGAGTCCCTGCAGTGCTATCTGATTGAAGCTCTGTCAAGTAGACATGGAGAAAAAGACTTCTCAAGATAAGTATATTTTCACACCAAGAAAAAGATTACTCCTCCCCCGTACTTAGCATGTGTTCACATAAACCCATTTCTTTGGGGCCAGGAGGTGATTGTGAATTTTGTATAAAGTATCTGACAGGACTACTTGAATTAACTCTTAGAAAGAAGAAAAAAGTAGTACGCTAAGGTTTGGATAGTTTAAACAATCAGGGCCTGAAACAAGAGCAGTAAAATAAGCCATTAATGTGCCTCAACACAGCCCAGATACTTCCAACTTTTCATATTGCAATTTAAATACTAAAGAGGTATGTGTCTTTCTGGTGTTACCAGAAAAATAGCGGATAGAGTATACAATCATGAGGTATGGATTCAGCCACCAGTGTTTACTAAAGCTATTAATATGTGTCTAACTATCTATACCATCTTTGAGAAAAAATATGATTTGTGACATTAAATGCCAAGAACTATTGATAGAATCTCTTAGTTATTAAACAGAATACCTGCAATATTACATCTGACCTTGTCCAACCTCATCAGTCATTCATTAAAATTTCACATAACAAATCTCACACTGCTTTATTTAATTGAAAGTACATGCTTTAGTTTTGTAATAGCTCTACAACTTAAAGATCAGAAGAATATAAATAAGTTTCCTCCTGAGATAAGGAAGTATTATACCTTTTCAGTGTATTCACTTTTGTCCTTTATTTGTATATTACTACTAATAAATCCATAGAGATTTGAATAGATTGAAGGATAATTATTGGTTCTATGAATTGAGCCTGAAATTCTCAAAAATATCCACATCATGTTCCAGCTCTAAAGTTTAACAGTTTAATTCAGAATAACTTATATGTATGTTTAATTCTCCTTTTCAAACTCATCAGCTGCTTGGTAAGTGTCATGATTGACTTTCTTTCTGCCAGTCCTGAACACAGTACTTGGGCCATAATCACATACCCAGCAAGAGTGCAAGAGTGTGTATGCCATCTCTCTTCATTATTGCATGAAAATAATATACAGACTAGTAAATGGTACTCTATACATAGTAGAACAGAGAGCCCAGCAGTATTTTATCATTGTTAATAGAAAAAAAAGATAGTGCTGTGGGGTGATCAGAGTGGGAAATGTATCAATGAGCTTTTCTTCTCAAAGTGCTATGAAGTTTATTTCATTAGTTAAGCTTATGAAATTCGTTTATTAGTTAGTATGAGGATTTTCATATACTTTTTAGCTATTTCCCCCTTGTGTATTCTAAGTTCTGTAAGAATATTTTCAAACAGTACAGGAAAGTTATATGTCTCTAAAGAGTCTTCTGTTGAGTAAATATATCATGAACCTGGTGATAAATTTCAATATAATAATGATCATGGGAACTAAATATCAAGAACCAGTGACTGAGAAATTATATAGCACTTAGAATTATAGCATTTAGCAAACTGAAATAGGAAGATTTTGAGTTTCATGTCAGTCTGATTTCCTGGAATTTGAAAACATATTTGAACTACATAGACAGAAGTTGTAGAGAAGTAAAAGACAAAAATGAATGGAGAACCTTTATCCCAGGGCTTTCAAATATCAAGCTATGTTTTTTATTTGAGCTTGCACACACACACACACACACACACACACACACACACACACACTTCATTTCTTAAAAACAATACATGCATTATCATCATGTTTAGTTGAAGTTAGAAGCATATTTTTATGTACCATTTTTGTTGCTTAAATTTTGAGACTTTAATTAAAACATTTTCCCTTACTTTTCTTCCCTCTAAATCCTCACGTAAAGCCTTTCACATGCTTCTTCAAATTAAAAGCCTTTTTTATTCATTAATTGTTGTTGCATGAGTATATGTCTAACTACATACCTATTTGTTTCTAAATATTAACTGTTCAGACAGTATAACATCATTTGTATGTATGATTTTAGGGTTGAGTATTTTTGTAATTTTTATCATGAGCTGTTCTACAAAAGGGTAATAGTAGGTTTAATAGAGATTTTTAGACCCCATGCCCAACACATCTAAGAATGATGATAGTAGGTTTAATAGAGATGGTTAGACTCCATGCCCTATATATCTAAGAGTGGTCTGTTCTACAAATTCAAGCACAAATTTCTTTTCTCTGTGTTTCTGGGTAAAATTTATAGATATTATGCTCTTCCTGCTATGTCACTGATATAAAACATAGTAGCAGTGTAGGTGACATTGTTCTATCAGCTACAAGAAGAATGGCCATAATGTGGGGTTGAGGAGTGGCCAGAGAGTTAAAGCAGAATAACTCATACCAAATTTGAAACTTGTCCATATTTCTTCATTTTACCTATGCTGTTTATTGCATCATTTATCCTTGGCATCCACTCCCTACACATATACTGCAAAACTAGGGGAACTATAAAATCATAGTTTTGGGTTCCATACTGAGGAAATAGAAAACTTGTTAGAAGGATCTGACCAAAAGACTCAGTAGGTGAGAGATGTTTGCTACACATAATGAGAACCCTAGTTTAATTACCAGCATTCATACCAAATATATGGGTACAGTGGGGTGTGTCTGTAACCTTAGAACTAGGTGAATAGACATAGGCAGATCTTGTGGTTTGACTAGCCAGCCAGTTTTACTAACTGAGACCCGTAATCAGTGAAAGACTCTCTTAAAATGTAAAATGGAGAGTAAGCCAGTTGACCCCTTATCTTCACAATATTTTCACACACACACTAACATTATCAATCTGAAAAAGTTTGAATATACTTAGAAATTTCTAACGATATTTCAAAAGTTCTGCTTAAAGCATATGAATTTGAGGAAGCTGAGTAGCTTCTTTGTATAGACTTTAAATTTTAATTAATTAGTTAAACTTATTTAATCTAATAATTTAATTGTTTATTAGGTAACCATTTTCTTGTAGTCAAATTGATTGAATAAAGTGTAATTTTAAATCTCATATGTTATGTGTTACCAGTGTGACATCAGGCAAATTGTTATTATCACTACAATTCAGTTTTGTCATCTGAGTTTACTCAAGATATTATAACTGAGTAGATTTGAAAATCATAGCAACCAGCTTGTGACTTGAATAAATGACATATGAAATTAAGTACAGTTACATATCAAGAATAGAAGGTACCATTTCATTTAGAAAAAATGCTGTTATTTGAAGCTTCAGTTGGCTTACTTCATTTTTTGTTCATTTTGCTAAATTTTCTGCTGACAAACATTTTCATTTTATTGTTATTTGTATGCATTCTAAGCAAGCCTTTACTGGCTGAATTGCACCACAAGCAAAGACCAATTTATTTCCTTCCTTACAGGAGTATATTTTTCTTATACGTATTTCTTTGCTTTTGTTGCTTGACAAAAGGTCTCACTATATCAATGAGGCTGGCTCTGAGGTCATGATTTTCTTACATCAGCTTCTATGTGGTAGAATTGCATTCCTTTATAATCACACTCAGATACATTGATAGTAATGATAGTTTTAATAATAACTAAACAAAGCAATATCAAAGCCTTATGGTTATATAACAGCTTAACACCAAAGAAGACTGAAAGCTGTTCAAAGGCATCTAGACTAGAACTTTGCAAATATTTAAGATTCTGTGGATTACCAACTAAGGAAAAGCAAACAGGAAAAAGGGTTCCACTAGAGCTGGGTGTTCATGTTTGTGATGTTACCTTCAGTAAAATCTTATCAATAAGGAATATGTGGAGTTATCTTCATCATTAGAGTCTTCCATACACTCTGAGTCAGAATGCAAAATGACAACATAAACACTTCTACAAACACATAAAGAACAGATCACTTCTTTCATATAAATTACATTTCAGTTATGTAATCTTTACTTCAAACTATCTTTATCTAAAATTAATTGAATGTATTTTGAGTGTCATGCTCTGTTTTTGTTCAGTTGATTTAATTAGCATACCTATTGTATAAGTAATTAAATTACTCATGTGTAATATTTTCTGTTAATTCTCACTTAAATTTTTATCAAAATTAAATATTTTGGAAGCTTGCAATAACTTTTTAATATTCATTGTACATATTATTGTGTTTCACTGTGACATTAAAACATGCTTGAACATTTTATAAAAAATAAACTCTCGACCTTTTAAAATTAACATAACTGATCTTAGAGGAAATACTAAGAAATAACTTTAATGTCCTTCAAGAAATGACTGAATTGAAAATATCATAAGATGTCATAAGAAGTCCAAACTAAAATTCAAGATAAAGCTTTGGCTCCAATGTGGTCATATGTTCTTCAATTACACATGAGTGTGTTGCATTTGATAAAAAAAAAAAAGAATAGATAAAAAGAAAACCAACCTATCATGAAAGCTTTGTTTAGACGTATTGTCTAAATTGGTTTTATTTGAACCAGAGTACAACAACTATCAGCAAAAGAACAAAATTTTAACTCAGACATAGTTCTTCCCTTGCGATCATGTAACATTTCAAGGTTATGACTTAGCAGGGAGGTGTTTGATATAGCTATATAACTAATAAAACTGTATAGCATGTGCAAGGTTTTGAGATCAGAAATTACTTATACCAAAAAAGAAAGAAAAGGAAAGAAAGAAAGAAGTGAAAGAAAGAAAAAGGTGGAAATAAGCAACCTATAGAGTAATACTTTGAAAATAATGTTGACAAAAAGGAAAATGAAAATAATGTTGTAGCTAAGCATGGCACCACATGCCTTTCTCTATTGGTAGAACTTGGCTTACTGAGGCAAGATTGTAAGTTGGACAGAAATGTGAAAAAATAAAGACAAAATACCATGTTTTCTCCTATTTTCAACTCTAGATTTGAATGAAGAAAAGCAAGGAGTGTAGGCAAGGTGACCAGAAGAATCTGTGAGGAGGAAGGACTAGAGAAGGTAGTTCAGAATAGGTATGTGCAAAGTATAATATTATGTATTTTGGAATGTTGCATAATGAAACTTTATAATGTTTCATATAAATTGTCATATTGTTTATCAACTATAAAGAGAAAGAAAAATATTGCTTAACCACTTTTACTTTATTGGTTTCTAACACCTCCAGAATCAACTATAACATACCTTGTTTAGACAATAAAAATATTTATCAAAGTTTGAAGATAATGCTAAATGCTTATTTATGTACATTTGAAAATATTTTTAGGTGATAATTTTCACACTTGTGCAGGGATAAATCTCAACATGAATTACAAAATTTGAAAGTGTAAAAATGAGGAAGCTATACAAAACATGTAGAATGTAAATTTGTTTCACTAACAACAGTTGACAGAACTACAATCTAGGTTTTATTTTTAATTTTGAAATATTTTGAGAATATGTTTTACTTTTGCATAGAAGCCAATTGTGTTTAGGTACCCAAGTAGGACAGAATAGAGTGTAGGAACCCCCAGTTTTAATCTATGAGGCACATGATGTGCGAGGTGGGAACAAAACTTGGAGCATCTGAAGGAGAAGGGCATGCTTTCATCTGCTGAGCCAACTCTCCACACACATTTTTACCTTGTTCACTAAAAATAATTTCAACAAAGTGACCTTAGTGTAAATTTTGAAGATAAAATTTGCATAAGTTCCTCATAGTGTTCCTTTTTTCTTTTTCTTTCTTTTTTTATGTGATATTTTCTTTATTTACATGTCAAACATTATCTCCTTTCCTGGTTCCTCCCTGAAATCCCCTATCCCATCCCCCCTCCCCCTGCATCTATGAGGGTGTTTTCCCACCCACCCACCCACTCCTGCTTCCTTGCCCTTGAATTCCACTGTACTGGGGCATCGAGCCTTTACATGACCAAGGGCCTCTCCTCCCATTGATGCCCAACAAAGCCATCCTCTGCTACATGTGTGGATGGAGCCATGAGTCCCTCCATGGGTACTCTGTTGTTGGTGGTTTAGTTCCTGGGAGTTCTGGGGGATCGGTTGGTTGATGTTGTTGTTATTCTTATGAAGTTGCAAACCCCTTCAGTTACTTCAATCCTTTCTCTAACTCCTCCTTTGGGGGCCCTGTGCTCAGTACAATGGTTGCCTGCAAGCATCTGCCTCTATATTTGTCAGGCTCTGGTACAGCATCTTGGGAGTGTTCTAATAAGAATGATTTTTTCCTATGAAACAGAGGGAAAAAGCACTTAAATTCTTCATACGTAGATTTATTGTTTGGGAGATTTTTATTGTGGTCATAGAGTAACCATTTGAAAATATTTTTCCTCTCTATAATATTTTTTGCCTTATGGCATATATATATATATAGATAGATAGATAGATAGATAGATAGATAGATAGAGAGAGAGAAAGAGAGAGAGAGAGAAAGAGAGAGAGAGAGTCATAGAGTCATAGTGGCCATTGAAATTTGGGTTGTAAGAGTTGGCCCATATGAGAAATATAGATAAAGTTAGATTGTCCATGAGATAGACTGTTTAGACTGTTTTGCACAGGCAAGCTTTACTAGAAAAGTAATTTATGAAGGCCACAGTTTTGTAATCTATAATTTCAAACCTTGCAGTACTGGCTTTGATGGTAGTCTCATATTAAATGGCAGAAATTGAAGAGGAAATCATAATATGAGTCCAGAGAGTCTGGATTCTCTTAGTCTCTACCAAGGGCCTATCTTAATTACTGGAGGTTGCTTTTCTCTTTTCTTTTCTCCTCTTATCTCCTCTCTTGTCTTCTTCTCTCCTCACTTCTCTTTTCTTCCCTTCCCTCCTCTACCCTCCCATCCTCTTACCTTCCCTTTTGTGCCTCTCTACCCTCCCATCCTCTTACCTTCCCTTTTGTGCCTCTCTACTTCCTTCTTTCCTTCCTTTTTTCCTTCCTTCCTATCTTCCTTCCTTCTTTTCTCCTTTCCCTCCTCTCCTATTTACCCCCTTTCCTACAATTCTCTTATCCATTTTCTACTCAGATTGAGTGTGGGTGCTTACATTTACAAGGCAAGGGCTGTACCACTGATCAACATCTTCACTGTACCAACTAACTACCGAATAAAAGGCAAAGATCCAAGAATATCAACCTTTTTCTGAATAAATAAATTATGTCAAAAACTTAACATTTCTTATGTGTGAACGATTTCTTATGAATTGTTGCATCATAAAAATACAGGCATGTAGCCAGTTGCCTATATAGTGCTTAATTCACTACAACTTTTTTTTCTTTTCAAAAGATTCCCAGCTGTATGAAGACAGATAATTTAACAGGTACCTTGGAATTCCTTCTCCTTGGATTCTCAGAGGACCCTGAACTGCAGCCCATCTTATTTGCACTATTCTTGCTCATATACCTGCTCACAGTGCTTGGAAATGTGCTCATCATCTTGGCCATCACTTCAGATTCCCACCTCCACAGCCCTATGTATTTTTTCCTCTACAACCTTTCATTGTCTGACATGGGCTTCAGCAGCACCACCATCCCCAAAATGCTGATAAACATGCAGACCCATAACACATCCATAACTTATGCTGCCTGCCTATCTCAGGTGTCTTTCTTCTTTCTTTTTGGGTGTATGGACAGCCTACTACTAACTGTGATGGCCTATGACCGCTGGGTAGCCATTTGTCACCCTCTACACTACCAAGTGATTCTGAATCCTCGTCTGTGTAGATGTTTGGTCATAGTGTCATTTTTCATTAGCCTTATGGA
>JADRCH010000031.1:0-43043 GCA_019843965.1 Rhynchomys soricoides
GGACAGCCTGAGTTATGTAGAGAGACCCCAATCTAAAACAAAAGAAAACCAAACCAAACAAACCCAAAACAACAGTAAACAAACAAGCTAACAGATGTAGAACACACCTAGAAGGTTCATCATCTCTAGTCTACTTTTCTGGACCTTGAGAAGAGTTCCTCAAGAGTCTTAGATGATTACTTAGAAGATTTGAACTTCTGGGCACTAAAGATTGTCTAATTGTCTGTAAAGACTAAGACAAAATCAGATTTGTTGGATTAACTGGTGAGATTCTGGGCTTTGGTCCCTTGCTCTAAGGTGGATTAAGGGCTGGGTTCTGGGTGTGAGTCTATAAACCCTGTTCTGGGCCCTCCTTCACACCATTCTGCAATCAAATGCCAGGAATTACCATGTTTTGAAGTTGGGAGAATATCTGAAAGTAAAATGTATCCTTCCAGTCAGAATGCCTGGTGAATGATCTCTGAGAACTTTGAGTCTCCATTTGTGTTATACATAGATGCCAACCAGGAACAGCACATATTTCGTAGGTAGTCTTTGCTCATCCCTTCTTCCTCTCATGATTTCCAACCTTCTCCTTTTTCCCTGTCTGTCCGAGGATCCCAGGGTTTGTGTGACATTATTTCTGGGGAGGTGTGAGCAAATAGCTACTCACCCCAGATGGAGACTTCACTCTTCCCTCCCCAACAAACAAATAAGCAAACAAAGCAAGCAAACAAGCTAACAAAAAAACCAGAGCAAAATAAGGAAACCAGAAATGTTGGGAGCCGCCTGAGCACCCACATCCGCCATTACAAGATGGCGCCTACATTCGGCCGAGGACAAGTTGTAAACAGGCTAGTGCGCATGCACCTGGTAATTTTCCACTTCAGAATCTCAGCCTCTCTCGTGGCGGCATCTGGCCTGGTGTGCGGGAGCCAATGGGGAAGCTCCATGTCCCAGGCAAGCGCTGTGACCCATATAAAGGGCGGGTATTCTATTGTTCTGAGTCTCCACTCGTGGCAAGCTTATGCTCTCCCTCTCAAGATGCATTAAAGCTTTTACTGCAGAAGGATCCTATGTGTGCCGCGTCGTTCTTGCTGGCGAGACCGTAGCGCGGGACACAGAAACTACCAGTAGAACTTGGTGGACCAATGAGGTATTTTGAGCTTACCTGTAGGACTATGAGTGAGGGTTTACCCATAGGAGCAGAAAAGACAGCTCCATCATTACAGTGCACTCCAGGTCTCAGCAGCTGGGGACTTGGAACATACTGACCAATCCTGCAGGCAGCTCAACAGGTTGGAGGGTCTTCTTGCCCAATGGCTTGGTTGGTCTGAACCTCTTCAGGCAACTCAGTTCATCTTTGTTTTTCTAGGGTTCAAGGGACTGGGTTTCTTAGGAGATCAGTCTGAGTATGATGTCTGGCAGTCTTTCCTGCTCACATTCTTTTCTGTCTCCTCCTCCTCCTCCTTCTTCTTCTTCTTTTGTTTTTTTTTTTTGAGACAGGGTTTCTCTGTGTAGCCTCAGCTGTCCTGGAACTCACTCTTTTGACCAGGCTGGCCTTGAACTCCGAAATCTGCCTGCCTCTGCCTCCCAAGTGCTGGGGATTAAAGGCATGCACCACCACTGCCTGACCTTTTCTGTCTTCTTTTGGTTTTTGAGACACTGGAGTGTTTCCCTGGATAGCCCTGGTTGTTTTGGCACTGGCTCTGTAAACCAGACTGGCCTCAAACTCAGATCTGCCTGTCTTTGCCTTCCGTGTGCTAACATTAAAGGCATCTGTCACCACTGCCCAGCTTGCTTACATAAGGCCAGAGTCTAGTGAATCTAGTCAGTTTTGAGGGATTCTAGAGGTTTTTGCTTCTGTCTTAAGGGCTTTCATGCAGGACGGAGTGTTTAACCACTCTTGTTCTTGAACAACTTTTTTTTTTTTTTTTTTTTTTTAACGATTTCTTTATTTTATTTACATGAGGACACTGTAGCTGTCTTCAGACACCCCAGAAGAGGGCATCAGATCCCATTACAGATGGTTCTGAGCTACCATGTGGTTGCTGGGAATTGAACTCAGGATGTCTGGAAGAGCAGGCAGTGCTCTTAACCACAGAGCCATCTCTCCACCCCCCCCTTTTATTTTTTTGGTTTGGTTGAATTTTTTGAGGCGGTGTCTCTCTATGTAGCCCTGGCTGACCTGGTACCATGTATGTAGAGCAGGCTGGCCTTGAAGTTAAAGGGATCTGCCTGCCTCTGCCCTGTGAATGATAGGATTACAAGAGGGCACCACAAGGACTGGTACAGCCTATTATTTTATCTCTTCCTTAATATCCTGTGTCTTTATGGCTTCACTCCAACCAGAAACTTTTTTTTAAATTAGATATTTTATTTATTTACATTTCAATTGTTATCTCCTTTCCTGGTTTCCTCTCGGGAAAACCCCCTATCCCATTTCCCCTCTCCCTGCTTCTATGAGGGTGCTCCCCACCATACTCCTGCTTCCCTGCCCTGGCATTCCACTACCCTGGGGCATCAAGCCTTCCCAGGACCAAGGGCCTCTCCTCTCATTCATGCCTGAGAAGGCCATCCTCTGCTACATATCTGACTAGAGCCATGGGTCCCTCCATGTGAACTCTTTGTTTGGTGGTTTAATCCCTGGGAAGTCGGGGAGGTGGTCTGGATGGTTGATATTGTTGTTCTTCCTATGGGGTTGCAAACCCTTCAGCTCCTTCAGTCCTTTCTCTAACTCCTCTATTGGGGACCCCGTGCTCAGTCCAATGGTTGGCTGAGAGCATCTGCCTCTGTATTTTTCAGGCTCAGGAAGAGCCTCTCAGGAGACAGCTATATCAGGCTCCTGTCAGCAAGCACTTGTTGGCATCTGCAATAGTGTCTTGGTTTGGTGCCTGTACTTGGGATGGGTACCCAGGTAGAGTAGTCTCTGGATGGCCTTGCCTTCAGTGTCTGCTCCATACTTTGTGTCTGTATTTCCTTTAGACAGGAGCAATTCTGGCTAAAAAATTTGGAGATGAGTGAGTGGCCCCTCCCCCAACCAGGGGTTTGCCTAACCTCTAGGTATGGTCTCTACAGGTTCTCCTTCCCCTTTGTTGGGCATTTCAGGTAATCTCATCCCAATTGGGTCCTGGGATCCTCTTACTTTCCTGGCATCTGGGACTTGCTGGTAGCTACCCCCAGTTCCCCATCTCCTATTGCTACATACGTCTGTTCAAATTCCTTACCCTCTGTATATCATCCCTGTGTCCTCACATAATTGATCCTGCCCCCCTTTCCCCTCCCCCTTTTCTCTTCCTCCCAAGTCCCCCTCTCCCCCTCTCCCCCACCCTCTACCTCCTGTGAGTATTTTCTTCTCCCTTCTAAGAACTGAAGCATCCACATTTTGGTCTTTTTTCTTCTTGAGCTTCATATGGTCTGTGAATTGTATCTTGGGTATTTTGAGCTTTTGGGCTAATATCCACTTATCAGTGAGTGCATATCAGTTCTTTTGTCACTGGGTTACCTCATTCAGGATGATATTTTCTAATTCCATCCATTTGCCTAAGAATATAATGAAGTAATTTTTTTAAAAAGAATTATTTATTTTAGGCATATAGGTACACTATAGCTGTCCTCAGACACACAGAAAAGGGCATCATATCCCTTTACAGATGGTTGTGAAACACCATGTGGTTTCTGGGAATTGAACTCATGACCTCTGGAAGAGCACTCAATGCTCTTAACCTTAGAGCCATCTCTTCAGACCTGAAGTCATTATTTTTGATAGCTGAGCGCTACTCCATTGTGTAAATGTACCACATTTTCTGTATCCATTCCTCTGTTGACAGACATCTGGGTTCTTTCCAGCTTCTGGCTACCATAAATAAGGCTGCATTGAACATAGTGGAGCATGTCTCCTTGTTATACGTTGGAGCATTGTCTGGGTATATGCCCAGGACTGGTATAGCTGGGTCCTCAGATAGTACTATGTTCAATTTTCTGAGGAACCTCCAGACTGATTTCCAGAGAGGTTGTATCACCTTGCATTCCCACCAGCAATGGAGGAGTGTTCCTTTTTCTCTACATCCTCGCCAACATCTGCTGTCACCTGAGTTTTTGACCTTAGCCATTCTGACTGGTGTGAGGTGAAATCTCAGGGTTGTTTTGATTTTCATTTCCCTAATGACTAAGGCTGTTGAACATTTCTTTATGTACTTTTTGGCCATTCAGATTTTCTCAGTTGAGAATTCTTTGTTTAGCTCTGTAATCCATTTTTTAATAGGGTTATGTGGTTCTCTAGAGTCTAAGTTCTTGAGTTCTTCGTATATATTGGATATTAGCCCTCTATTGCATATAGGATTGGTAAATGTCTTTTCTCAAACTGTTGGTTGCCATTTGTCCTATTGACAGGATCCTTTGCTCTACAGAAGTTTTGCAATTTTATGAGGTTCCATTTGTTGATTATTGATCTTAGAGCATAAGCCGTTGGTGTTCTGTTCAGGAACTCTTCCCTGTGCCCATGTGTTCGAGGCACTTCCCCACTTTCTCTTCTATTAGTTTCAGTGTATCTGGTTTTATGTAAGGGTCTTTGATCCCCTTGGACTTCAGCATTGTACAGGGAGATAAGAATGGATCAATTTGCATTCTTCTACATGCTGACCGCTAGTTGAACCAGCACCATTTGCTGAAATTGCTTTTTTCCGATGGACATTTTAGCTTATTTGTCAAAGATCAAGTGACCATAGGTGTGTGGGTTCATTTCTGGGTCTTCAGTTCTATTCCATTGATCTACCTGCCTGTCTTTGAATCAATACGGTGTAGTTTTTATCATTACTGCTCTGTAGTATATATAGCTTGAGGTCAGGGAGGTTGATTCCCCCAGAAGTTCTTTTATTGTTGAGAATAGTTTTCACTATCCTGGGTTTTTCGTTATTCCAAATGAATTTGAGAATTGCTCTTTCTAAGTCTATGAAGAATTGAGTTGGAATTTTGTTGGGGATTGCATTGAATCTGTAGACTGCTTTCAGCAAGATGGCCATTTTCACTGTATTAATCCTGCCAATGGATGAGCATGGGAGATGTTTCCAATTTCTGAGATGTTCTTCAATTTCTTTCTTCAGAGACTTGAAGTTCTTGTCATATAGATCCTTCACTTGCTTAGTTAGGGTCACACCAATGTAAGTAATATTATTTGTGAAGGGTGTCATTTCCCTAATTTCCTTCTCAGCCTGTTTATCCTTTGAGTAGAGGAAGGTACTGATTTGTTTGAGTTAGTTTTATATGCAGCCACTTTGTTGAAGTTGTTTATCAGGTTTAGGAGTTCTCTGTTGGAATTGTTGGGGTCATATAAGTGTATTATCATATCATCTGCAAATGGTGATATTTTGACTTCTTCCTTTCCAATTTGTATCCCTTTGACCTCCTTTTGTTGTCTAATTGCTCTGGCTAGGACTTCAAGTACTATATTGAATAGGTAGGGAGAGAGTGGGCAGCCTTGTCTAGTCCCTGATTTTAGTGGGATTGCTCCAAGTTTCTCTCCATTTAGTTTGATGTTGGCTCCTGGTTTGCTTTATATTGCTTTTACTATGTTTAGGTATGGGCCTTGAATTCCTGATCTTTTCAAGGCTTTTACCATGACAAAAAGCACGAAATGATGATGTGCTTTTTTTTCTTTGAGTTTGTTTATATAGAGGATTACACTGATGGATTTCTGTATATGGAACCATCTGTGCATCCCTGGGATGAAGCCTACTTGATCATGATGGATGATCGTTTTGATATGTTCTTGGATTTGGTTTTCGAGAATTTTATTGTGTATTTTTGCACCAATATTCATAAGGGAAATTGGTCTGAAGTTCTCTTTCTTTGTTGGGTCTTTGTGTGGTTTAGGTATAAGTGTAATTGTGACTTCATAGAATGAATTGAGTAGTGTTCCTTCTGTTTCTATTTTGTGGAATATTTTGAAGAGTATTGGTATTAGGTCTTCTTTGAAGGTCTGATAGAATTCTGCACAAAACCCATCTGGTTCTGGGCACTTTTAGTTGGGAGACTTAATGACTGCTTCTATTTCTTAAGGGGTTATGGGACTGTTTAGATTATTTATCTGATCCTGATTTAACTTTGGAACCTGGTATCTGTCTAGAAAATTGTCCATTTCATCCAGATTTTCCAGTTTTGTTGAGTATAGGCTTTTGTAGTAAGAGCTGCTGATTTTTTGAATTTCCTCGGATTCTGTTGTTATGTCCTTTTTATTTCTGATTTTGTTAATTTGGATACTGTGTCTGTGCCCTCTGGTTAGTCAGGCTAAGGGCTTATTTATGTTGTTGATTTTCTCAAAGAACCAGGCCCTGGTTTTGTTGATTCTTTGTATAGCTCTTTTTGTTTCTACTTGGTTGATTTCAGCCCTGAGTTAGATTATTCCTGCTGTCTACTCCTCTTAGATATATTTGTTTCTTTTTGTTCTAGAGCTTTCAGGTGTGTTGTCAAGCTGCTAGTATATGCTTTCTACAGCTTCTTTCTTTCTTTGTTTCTTTCTTTGTTTCTTTGTTTGTTTCTTTCTTTCTTTGCCATCCTCTGGTGAGCAATGGCCGACCTGCTTTTATCTCATGGAGCTCTGACTCCAAGCTCCCTAATCTCTCCACCCAGCTCACTAGGTTCCTACTGGCAGGTAACTACCATGCCAGCAACATGCTTCAATACTCCCATGGTGTCTGTGGTATACATCAGGCAAACCCACACTTTCCTGCCGTACCTTTTTCTCTGGAACCTAGACAAGCTATCTCATGAAAGAAAATGAGACACAAACTTAGCTGAGAAACAATGGTAACTCAATCTCTGGTCCCAACAACTAAACCCTAATCTTGTATACCTTATCAAAATCTGATTCCTCTGGTGGCAAATCCTTGCAGATCTGCCATGATACCAGGAGACTCTAGTAGCTACATCTTACTTATCTGCTGTTCTCATTCCAAAAAGCCCCCTCTCTCTCCTGCTTCCTTCTTCATTCCTCCAACCCAGAAGTCCTTCCTCCTTTCCAAGTGATAGGCTCCTTTATTAGGGAATTGGTTCACAAGAAGTCACATGTATAACTTACTCCTTGTCTGATGCCCCTCCTAGGAGGGCAGAATTAGCAGAATACAAAAAGCCTAGGGCTATCCACCACATAACTTTCCAAGTTATTTTTCCTTCCATTCTCATGAAACCACCTCTTTACATGGGCTTTGGTGGAGGTCGTGGTACAGCACCAGCAGGTCTGAATCGAGGTGGGGGTGTTCAGTCCTTCTGGGCTTCACAATATTGATTCCTGATGACCTTGCTATGAATGGCACAGCTCACGAAGTAATCAGCTTGTCACAGAGTTTGGGAAGCACATAAGTGTTGAAGATGCTTGCTTCAGATATGTCCCTGACAGTAGCAGTTTCTACAGGGTTCCTAATGACAAACTTCTTAATGGCCTTATCCTTAGACACGCAACAGGGGCAGTTCTTGCAGCGAATTGGCTGCACATGGCTGTAGCCCTTTTTGTCACTACTGTTGTTTCTTATTTTTTTGGTCATCTTGGAGCCAAGACTCGAAAGAGTCTCTCCAGTTTGTTTTTGGAGGCACTTAGAGCCTTCTCTTAGAGCTAAGAGTTTTTCTCTTAGCATTGCTTTCATTGAGTCCCATAAGTTTGGATATGTTGTGCCTTCATTTTCATTAAATTTAATTTATTAATTAATTAATTTATTTTATGTATTTATTTATTAAATTTCTTTAATTTCTTTATTTCCAAGTTTTCATTGAGTAGGGCATTGTTCAGCTTCCATGTGTATGTGGGCTTTCTGTTATTGTTGTTGCCATTGAAGACCAGCCTTAGTCCGTGGTGATCTGATAGGGTGCATGGGATTATTTCAATATTCTTGTATCTGTTGAGGCCTGTTTTGTGACCAATTATATGGTCAGTTTTGGAGAAGGTACCATGAAGTGCTGAGAAGAAGGTATATTCTTTTGATTTAGGATGAAATGTTCTATAGATATCTGTTAAATCCATTTGGTCCTCAACATCTGTTAGTTTCACTGTGTCTGTTTAGTTTCTGTTTCCATGATCTGTCCATTACTGAGAACGGGTGTTGAAGTCTCCCGCTATTATTGTGTGAGCTGCAATGTGTGCTTTGAGATTTAGTAAAGTTATTTTATTTTATTTATTTTTTATGAATGTGGGTGCCCTTGAATTTGGAGCATAGATAAACAGAATTGAGAGTTCAGTCTTGGTAGATTGTTCCTTTGATGAGTATGAAGTGTCCTTCCTTATCTTTTTTGATTACTTTTGGTTTAAAGTCAATTTTATTCAATATTACAATGGCTACTCCAGCTTGTTTCTTGGGGTTATTTTCTTGGAAGATATTTTTGAGGTAGTGTCTGTCTGAGGTGTTTCTTGTATGCAACAAAATGTTGAGTCCTGTTTACATACCCAGTCTGTTAGTCTATGTCTTTTATTGGGAAACAGAGCCCATTGATGGGCTCTGTTAAGCTATATTAAGGAATATTGATTGTTGCTTCCTGTTATTTTTGTTGTTAGAGATGGAATTATGTTTATGTGGCTATCTTCTTTTGGGTTTCTTGAAAGAAGATTACTTTCTTGCTTTTTCTAGGGTGTAGTTTCCCTTCTTGTGTTGGAGTTTTCCATCTATTATCCTTTGTAGGGCTGGATTTGTGGAAAGATATTGTGTAAATTTGGTTTTGTCATGGAATATCTTGGTTTCTTCATCTATGGTAATTGAGAGTTTTGCTGGGTATAGTAGCCTGGGATGGCATTTTGTGTTCTCTTAGGGTCTGTATGACATCTGTCTAGGGTCATCTGGTTTATAATCTCTGGTGAAAAGTCTGATGTAATTCTGATAGGTCTGCCTTTATATGTACTTGACCTTTCCCCCTTACTGCTTTTAATATTCTTTCTTTGTTTTGTGCATTTGGTGTTTTGATTATTGTGTTACAGGAGGAATTTCTTTTCTGGTCCAGTCTCTTTGGAGTTTTGAAGGCTTCTTTTTTTTTTTTTTTCCAAGACAGGGTTTCTCTGTATAGCCCTGGCTGTTATGGAACTCACTCTGTTGACCAGGCTGGCCTTGAACTCAGTAATCCACCTGCCTCTGCCTCCCAAGTGCTGGGATTAAAGGTGTGTGCCACCACTGCCTGGCTTGTAGGCTTCTTGTATGTTTATGGGCATCTCTTTCTCTAGGTTAAGGAAGTTTCTTTCTATAATTTTGTTGAAGATATTTATTGGCCTTTTAAGTTGGAAATCTATGCTCTCTTCTATACCTATTATCCTTAGGTTCGGTCTTCTCATTGTGTCCTGGATTTCCTGGATGTTTTGGATTAGGAGCTCTTTGCTTTTTACTTTTACTTTGACTGTGATGTCAAGGGTTTCTGTGGTATCTTCTGCACCTGAGAGTCTTTCTTCTATCTCTTGTATTTTGTTGTTGATGCTTGCATCTATGACTCCTGATCTCTTTCCTGGGTTTTCTATCTCCAGATTTGTCTCCCTTTGTGATTTCTTTATTGTTTCTTTTTCCATTTTTAGATCCTGGATGGTTTTGTTCAATTCCTTCACCTGTTTGGTTGTGTTTTCCTGTAAGTTTTTAAGGGGTTTTTGTGTTTCCTCTTTAAGGGCTTCTAGTTGTTTACCTGTGTTCTCCTGTATTTATTTAAGGGAATTATTTATGTCCATCTTAAAGTCCTCTATTATCATCATGAGATGTGATTTTAAATCTGAATCTTGTTTTTCTTGTGTGTTGTGGTATCCTGGACTTTCTGTGGTGGGAGATCTGGGTTCTGATGATGCCAAGTAGCCTTGGTTTCTGTTGCTTAGGTTCTTGTGCTTGCTTCTCTATCACCCTCTGGTATTAGTTGGTATTGCTGTCTCTGGCTGGAGCCTGTTCTGTGAGCCTGTTAGTCTGTGATCTTAGGTGTGTCAGCACTCCTGGGAGACCAGATCTCTCCAGGTGGGATTTGGGTTCAGAGAGCTGTGCCACAGGGTTAACTCTGGGGTACAGATGGAGACTGGAAGGCCAACCAGAAGCTTTCAGTCTTGGAAATAATGGCTACACAGTACTACCCTCATCATGGACCCCTGTCTATACAGAAAATGCTGGTGGCTTATATGTCCTGCTGTCATTTCTTCTTTTCACAGGCCATGACGACATACACCTCCGATGCATTGAGGTACACAGCAACACCCTCATTCAACTGGAGGGATGGTTCATACCCTCAGTCCAGACTCAGATCACTGTGGTTGGACCATTCAGAGAACAGCAGTGGTTGATGGACATGATTTGGAGTGTGTATAGCCAGGAAGCTTACCATCAGGCCAGTGGTAGGTGACCTTGGCCCAAATGGGGTTAAGGGGGATTGATTAGCTGCCCTATAATAGTTGTCTGGCAGTATAAGTGCTCACTGAGCTCCCAGGAGTATCAGGATCCAGATGCTCCTCAAAATCCATTCAAAGAGAAACAGCTTTAAGTTACAGCCTTTTTATTGCATGAAGTCCTTAAGGTCATGTGGAGTATGAATAGATCACCTGGCAAGGCCTGGGTTTGGCTGATGTCCTGTCCTACTGTGTTCCCAAGGGACTCTTGGTTCCCCACCTTGAGCCTCACTTTGCCATTGGTTTATGTTTCATCCCTAGGCCAAGAGATGTAGGATCCATCTGGAACCAGCCTTTGTCCAGAGCTGACTTGGATGCCTCCCTCAGAGTGCAGACATGTAGCTGGGGCCTATCTCCTGTTATCAGGATGAAAGGCACCACCTGGGACTGATCTCCCCTGGGAAACTAGGATGTGAGAATTTTAACCAGTGTTATAAGAGAGACTTAAGGCTACTAAAAGGACTTGATATAGTGCACTGTCCTGTCACTCAAGTGCACTTGATATAGTGCACTGTCCTGTCACTCAAGTGCACTTATCTGAGGGAAGTCTCCTAAGCATAAGGCAGTGTTGTGATGGCAAACATTCAAGAAAGCAAGTTATCTAATGTAAAATGCCTTGTATGTGTTAATCTCTCTCCTTGGGAGAAACTTATCCAAGCTAGTATCTCTGCAAGCTGTGTTCCTAGGTCTGGGCAGACGATACTGTCTCCTAGGAGCCTAGCTCAAAGAAGGGTGGGAACCAAGATACAAATGGCTTTTTCTTTCATATGCTGAAAACACAGGTTCTGCAGACCAACCTTCTCAGAAGGCTTGGGAGTCTCTTATCTTGAAAATAGGAGTAGAGAAGAATTTAGTGTAGAGTCCAGATGGAGACATATGTTTGGAAGTAGACATATGCATCGAGCCTGGTAAAAAAAAATCCAGAGCAGCCTCCATCATCCCTGACTGTTAATCATTTAGGGGGGTGGGCCTGGAAAGTGATTTTGGGGATCCACGAATAAATTAGTGACAAGAGTTTCCTAATTCCGTTCAGAATAGCACTATCCTTTCATTGATCTCCACCAAATGTTATAGTAGGCTGTACAGTTCTTCCTTTATCAATTGTATGCATATTGCCCCTCAGCAGCCTGCATCTTACAAGGACTCCACTGCATCAAACTAGGAGAGAGGCTTCATGTCTTGGACCAGAATGCAATGTAAGAAATTTCAGAAAGTGGTTGAACTTGGTACACCCTCTGCAGCTAATCACGTTGGTTTTACACTGCCAACTGCTGAACACAGATTAGATCAGTTTCATAGTAGAAAGACTGGGATGGGAGTCTGATGACAAGAAGAAAGCAACTTCACAAAATGATATTTCTCAAAGGGAAATATCAATTGTTTATTTTTTATTTGATAATTCCATATTTTAGGAGATCCGTGGATAAATTAGTAACAAAAGTTTCCCAGTTCCATTCAGAATAAGAAGGGGAGGGAAAACAGACAGCTGGCTATTTAGGGATGTGTGTGTGTGTGTGTGTGTGTGTATAAGAACAGTAAATGAAAAAATAGACCACAAATTTGAAAGAGATCATGGAGGGTTTGGAAAGAGGGAAGGAGGGATAAAATAAATCTGATTATATTAGAATGTTAAAAAATAAAAGAAATAAAACCAGGCATAGTAGTGTGTACCTTTAACCCTAGCACTGAGGGGGCAGAGGCAGGCTGATCTCCGAATTTGAGGCAAGCCTGGAGTGTTCTGGGCCAGCCAGGGATACACAGAAGGCAATTAAAGGGACCTGTCTGCCTCTGCCCTCTGAAGGCTAGGACTGAAGAAAGGCTCCTCAAAGACTAAAACAACCTATTATTTTTTCTTTCTTAACATTCTGTGTCTTTACGGCTTCACTCCAAACAGAAGCTCCCACTCCCCCTCAACAAAAAGCATAAAAGGTATTTTTTTTTCCTCCAATGAAGTTTCACACCAGCCACTGGCAAATCAACATTCCTTCAGGCTTCGAGGCAGGTTTCTAATTTCTAGTTTGCATTGTCTGTGCCACATTAGTGTCTTTGCATTAATCCCTGAGGTGACAGGGCAGAGACAGCCTTGTAATACCGTATCTTTTTCTGATGCTTGGACAGAATCTGGCAAGATACCGAATTCTTAGTGCATACGTTTTATGATCTCCAAAATAGCAACGAGAATAGAAACTACCTCGGGCAGTTTAATTTATTTTTTCTTTCTCTTTTACCTTTTTTATATTTTTTAAATTTTTGAGACAGTGACTCTATGAACCCTGGCTGTCCTGGAACTCACAGGGATCTGATTGCCTGACTGCCTCTCCCTTCTGAGTAGTGGGATTAAAAGCAAGCAATGCCACACTGGCCCCCTTACTGCCCCTCTTGAGATCAGTGTTTGTGGCTGGGTCTTCCCTACATCCCTAATAGGTATTGGTTAAGGCTTCAGCCAATCAGATCACACACTTTGAGATGGTACTGCTTTGGGAATTTACATTTGACTGCTGTTGGTTTCATTAAGTGACAGAAAAGCATTTTTATTCATTTGGGAAGAGAGGACAGTGTCTCTTTTGCCAGTGTTCACCAGCAGTTGTCACGTGGACGGTAAGAGGGGGCACCAATAGTATCCAAGTGACAGGACAGGAGAGGCGGGAAGACTTTGGGAGCTTGATGCGTCGGAGGACATCTTGCCTTTGTCTCTAGCTTTGTGAGATGTGCTTGGAAGTTTCTACATTTGATTGCTTTGCTAGTTTTGATTTTCTGAGACAGGGTTTATTTGTGTTGCCCTAGCTGTCCTGGAACTCACTCTGTTGACCAGACTGGCCTCAAACTCAGAGACCCTCCTTCCTCTGCCTCCCAAGGGTTGGGATTAAGAGGCGTGTACCACCTCTCTTGACTTCACTAGTGTTTTACTGAACACTGTATCCCTGTTCATCTTTCAGCAAAAGCGTTAGTATATTTTACGCTGAACAGTCTATTACTTTTTGTAATATAGTTGGTAATATGACAATGGATGTATTGGGATAATATTGAAAAGTCCTTTTTAGTTTTTTTTTGTTGTTGTTGTTTTGCTTTTTGAAATATTACATAAAATTTTACTATGAGCTTACGGTAGTGTTCCAATTTGCTTTTTATTGCTTTAATAAAGACCATGATCAAAAGCAAAACACACATACCAAAATAATAAGTTAATTTAGAATTAGATGAGTTATAAGGAGAATTTTTTTTGCAGTTAATGTAAATAAAATGTTCCAAGATATACTCGTATCAAACTTGAAGCATTTGAAACCTGGGAAATAATATTGACACTTCAAGGCCAGTAACGCTCCCCTCACCCCCTTTTGTTTTTATAACCAGTGGTTAAGACAGAATTGTATATTTTTATTTTAAGTGGTAGATTTGAGGTTCTGCTAAGGTAGTTCCAGAAATATCTTTAGCTTTTTTTTTTTTTTTTTTTTTTTTGGTTTTTCGAGACAGGGTTTCTCTGTATAGCCCTGGCTGTCCTGTCCTGTAGACCAGGCTGGCCTCGAACTCAGAAATCGGCCTGTCTCTGCCTCCCAAGTGCTGGGATTAAAGGTGTGCACCACCACTGCCCAGCTTATTTTTTTTTTTTAAAAAAAGATGTGTATAGGTGTTTTGCCAACATGCTCATTGTGAGCCCCGTCCTCAGAGAGGGGAGAAAATGATGGTAGATCTCAGAATTGAAGTTTCAGAGGTTGTGAATTGCCCTGTGCATGCTGGGAATTGAATCTGGATCCTCTGCAAGAGCAGTCAATGCTATGTATGTATGTATGTATGTTTGTTTGTTTTGAGGTGGGGTCTCATTATGTATCCTTGGCTGGCCTGGAACTTGCTCTGTAGACCTGGATGGCCTCAAGCTCACAGAGATCTGCCTCCCCAGTGCTGGGATTAAAGGTGTGCCACCACATCCAGCCTAGCCAGTGCTCCTAACCACAGGAGCCATTTCTCCAAGCCACTGGAAGCAGTCTTATCTCAAAAGATGACAAAACAATCATGGCCCACATGGTTGACGGTTAGTGTCCTCACTTTGATAGGAATCACCATCAAAGCCTTTAGGTAACACCTGAACCTGTCTCTGAGGAATTATGTTGATTAGCTTAATTGAGGCAAAAATATCTATTAAAAAAAGTGGGTTACACTGCTCCCTAGACTCAGGTCCTGGGAAGAATAAGAAAGATAAAGCTGGCTGAGTCGCAGATTCTCTGCTCTCAACCTTCATGATTTTGGATGTGACTTGACCAGCCACTTTAGGCATCCGCCATCTTGAGTTCTCTACCATGGTGAACTGTCATAGAAGGCAAACCCTTAAGTTGTTTTTGGCAGGCTGTTTGTATGACAGCAATAGAAGACTCTACATAGTCTTTAAAGTTTGTAGTTGAGAAACACCCTTCTCTAGTATCATTAAAGCCATGGGCTTTAGGACCTAGGTAAAATATTAAGACCTAAATGGAATGTTAAGGTAACTGTTACCTGGATAGCCTGCCATTATAAGGAAACTTTCTCATATATTTTCTGCTGTTACTAGGAAATGTTCTAGTGCCAAGATTGATTTCATATTCTGTAATGTTTTGTGCCTTTGGAAACCAATCATGATAGAAGTCAGTAGAACTGTTTTGTATAGTACCCACAATAAGCTTGAACCCAAACCAACTACCCAACAGCACTTCCTATACCTGTGTATAAGCTTTTATGGTATTTGCTTTTATAAGTTTCCCCTGGGATGGACCCACAACTGCACCAATCTAAGAAACTATTTGGAATAAGACTTCCATTTTGAGTAGTGGTCTAATAAGGTTTAAGTTCCCAAGACCTCCCTGGGAACTCCAACTTGGCAGAAAAGGACATGTCTGTGGGTAACTGACATCCTGGTTGGCAAGTTAAGGTATGAATGTTAGACAAGTCCCATCCTGTAGATAAGTTAGGACATGAATATTAGACAAGGCAAGTCCTCTGCCGTAGTTGAATACACCAACCAATGGGAGCAGGATAAGTGTACCACAAAGACATATTCCTAAAGAAATCCCTTATCCTTAAATCCCGATTGATGAAATAACTTGGCACAGATGCTTTTGGATTTTGGGCTTAAAAACCCTGTAGGATCTTAACTCGGGGTTCAGTTCCTGAACCTGAACCATGGCCCTGGTCAACCAGTCTGGGGGTGTATGTTCAATAGACTATCCCTGTCTGAACTTAGGTGTTCATGTGATTTGTGAGTTGATTTCTTGGACTCCAACATAAAGATGTCTCCCTAAGGATTTTATGCCTCTGTATTCAGAAGTTGCAAGATTCTGAGTTTCCTTGAAAACAGTTGAACTAATAATACTAGCCTCCTGGCACAGAGTTGCCAGTAGGTAAAAGTAATGGGAGTCTTTATTCTTACTGGTATTTTTGTTGTAGTTGTTGAGTTTTTGTTTGTTTGTGTTTAGACCACCAAGAGTCTCACTATGTAGCTAGCCTCCACCTCTTGTCTTACTCTTCAAATAGCTAGAACTGCAGGCATGAGCCACCATGGCTGACTTTAGTAGGGGCTTTTTTCTTTGTTTTTTTGTTTGTTTGTTTTAAGATTTGTTTTTAAATTTTATGCATATATTCCTTCTTGAGTTTACGTATGCCAAATGTGTGAAGTGTCCTTGGAGGCCAAAAGAATGTGTCAGATTCTCTGGAAACTAAAGATACACAGGTTGAGGTTTTGAGTCGTTCAGTGGTGGGTGCTGGGGAGTGATGCTAGGCTTTCCATAGGAACAGTAAGCACTTCTGTCACTCCAGCCTAGTAATGGAGTTTCTCCTGGAACGAAGGACAATGTTCCAGAAACATTTTCCTGGTAAGACAGAGCTGGTGGCATGCATCTGTGTAGTCCTGGGTATCTATATGGTTTCCATTTCTTGAAGCTCCTTTAGCAAACTCTTTTGTTATACTGGCTGGGTATCTCTAAGGCTGAATCCCCAAAAGCTATCAAATCCAGAAGCTTTTTAATGCTGACATGAATACCATAAATTGGAAATTTCATTCCATGAAATGTTCTTCCATGGCACACATTATTAAAAAATCATAAATGTCTGGGGTGAGCTCTGTGGTAGAGTACTTGCTTAGCATTTATAAGGATTTAGATTTGAGTGTATGTGACATAATGAATTTCGTGTTTAGACTTGGATCCCATCGCTAAAGTGTATTATGTATTTCAAATATCCTAAAGTCAACATTGATCTGTAATCTAAAACACTTCTGTTTCAGGAAGTGTAAATAAGGGCTATTCAAAATTGTACTCAACCAAAGAACCAACCACAGGGACTGGTGTCTGAGTTGTGGTGATCCATATCAAATTAGGTTTTGCTTGGTCTGGGGCTTACATGGTCAGGCACCTGAATTGAATCCTCAGCAATCAAAAAGAAAAAAAAAAAGAATTATAGTTTTCCTAATTTTATCCTTGAGAACATCTGCAAATCTCTTACATTCCCCAAATGCAACGGTTTCTTTACCCACCACAGACATATGTCGCTATAAAATCTGTATACAGTTGAATTACTTGGTCAGTCAGCCAATTCCAGAGAACTCTACCAACGGATCTCATCACAGACATTTAAAACAGATCCAACCAGGTCATTCCAGATAAAAGCAGTCACACTAGCTGTTTATAGACATCTTTTTTTAATGTTTTAGTTTAAAACAAATCATCTCGGTAAAAGAGCAAAGGAAATTACATTTTAACGATAGCTTGAAATGGGTATGATATTCCTGATTTAGTTGTTTTTCAGGAAACAGACAATTGCATTGTTTTCGTACATGACTTTTGGAACTGCTCAGTTAAATGCACATAATTATATTAAATTAAATTTTCCTTAGAGAAACACAACCATGTCATTTAAGGCAAAAAAAAAAAAAAAATCGGGTTCTGGGGAATTAGCATCTATGATATTTCCTTGATCTCACTGGATGATCTGTTTGTCTGGGTTTCATCATTCTTTATACTTTTGCTCTGGAAATGGGTATGATATTTAGCTAGTGTGTGCCTCAACTCCTCTATTAGGCTTGTTTGATTTTCCTATTAAGAACCTTCCAGGAAAACAAAACAAAACAAAATAAAAGGCTGAGGCAATGGCAGGCCAGAAAGGCACCTAAGAACCCGAGTTAAGTACTTAGAAAACCCAATAAAGCTCTTAGATTAAATGAACTTGCCACCTACAGATATTAATTTGGTTCAATAAAATGCAAACATTTAGATTAGACATGGCAAAAATGTTTTAGACAGCCTTCTGCAGGGGATGATTGCTGTACTAGAGGAGTCCCACCAACCCTGTGCATTGCAGAAGGCAGACAGACTTGAGCTGAGAAAGCACAGGGTTACTCAGTGTGCTCAGATAAACTGTGCTCCCCTCTCCCCACTCTTTGGGGTGGAGCAATGGGCCTCTGCTAAGTGTAAATGGGGGATCCCCTCCTCCATTCCCCCAGAGCATGACATAATAGACATACTTCTGAAATGTACACACCAAAAACCTACGAACATCCAGGAGTTTTTGTGCTAGAATAAAACAGACACAAAGTGGTCATGGCTTCAATGTCCAGACATTATTCTCAATGTCGTTTTTCACATTTTTGCTACACTTAAGACTGTAGGGACACGTTTAGGCTTTTTCTCTGAATCTTCAGCCTTCAGCTATGTAGATGAACTGTACTGTGTTTGAGGCCCGAGGATGCCTTAGAAGGGGTCCCTGATACATTCACAATTCTTGCTGCCAGTGGGGTTCAACCTGAGACAGTATCAGTGCTGTCTGGAAGCTGTCAGCTCCCTCCTCTTCCTCAGCCAGTATTTGAAGTGAGCCTTGTTCAGTGCCAGGCAGGTATCTCTGGCTTTTGCTCAATGGGGAAGAATGTGTTGTGTGTAATGTCCTTTGGAAGGTACACCATTCAGGTTGGTTGGAGACATGGGTAAATAAAATATCATATTAATAATTTAGTAGCATTCTGTTTGTAAAATGAAAAGAGTAACCTTAAAGGTTTAAGAAACATTTCAATGGAGTGTAAAATTCAGACTTTATAGGTGTTCTCATAGGTCAGAAGATTCTGAATGCTACACTCTAAGACTGTATTAAAGCCCAAGAATTTTTTTTGTTGTTGTTGTCTGTTTTAGATTTATTTTTTTTTTTTTTTGAGACAGGGTCTCTCTGTCATCCTGGCTGGCCTGGAACACACCTTGTAGACCACACTGGCCTTGAACTCATAAAGATCCACTCAACTTTGCCTCTCAAGTCCTAGGATCAAAGATGTGTGCGACCACACCCTGCATGCATCCTTGAGGAGTGAGAGAGAGGAAGACATTTTTTTTTTAGACATTTCACGGTTTGTCAAAAATGACAATGTTAGTACAAGGTTGGGAAGCACATCAGAGGCAGAGAGAATTGGTTTGCTTGAGGCTGGAGACTGGCTAAAGCCTGGTGAAGTTCTAAAGCAAAATTGTGGTGTGGACTCACCAGTTAGGGGGAAAGAAACGTAAGGGTGATTGTTCAGGAACAACCTTGTGCTGGGGAAGAGGCTGGTGGGTTTGGAAGCTTCTTTCCTTCCATCAACCACCTGACATCCCTAGATTCTGCTCAAATGATCTGGATACTAAAAAGGTTGAAAAGGTTCCCCCTAGACTCCCAGTACAAACAGAAAACAACAAAAAACAAAACAAAAAAACAAAAAAAAAAAAAACAGAAAACAACAAAAAAAACAAAACAAAAAAACAAAAAAACAGAAAACAACAAAAAAACAAAACAAAAAAACAAAAAAACACAGAAAACAAAACAAAACAACAAAACAAAAAAACAAAAAAAACCAGAAAACAACAAAAAAACAAAACAAAAAAACAAAAAAGCAGAAAACAACAAAAAAACAAAACAAAAAAACAAAAAAAACCAGAAAACAAAACAAAAAAACAAAACAAAAAAACAAAAAAACAGAAAACAACAAAAAAACAAAACAAAAAAACAAAAAAACCCCTTCTTTCAGGAATCCCTTAGTTAAAGCTTAGATCATTTAAACGGCAGTTTTAGGTCTTTCCTTAGGCCTCCCTCCGCCCCCAGTCTTGCTGTATGATCCAGGCTAGCATTGAACTCATGATCCTCTGTCTTAGGCTCCCCATCTCTATGACTACAGATGTGGGGCTGAATTCTAACAAGTAGCCAGTATTGCTTGCTTGCCATTTGGAAAATACATATTTTAATAAAAATTTTTTTATTTCTTTTCCATCATAATATATGCCTAAGGAGTTTTGATCTGCAGACCCATCCAGTGCTAGCTGGTTTGCAGTTATAAGTGTTCGTAATCTGGAAATTGAGCCAATAGTTTCACATTTGGGATAATATTGTTGGGAAGAATAGAAAAATGTTCACTCTAGTATAAAAGTAAAAGAAGTTTCATTTTAGCCTTTCATATGCAAAATGTGCTACATAATAGCAAAAGACTCAGGACATATTAAAAATAAATAGCTTGCAAAATTCTCTGTTATACAAGAATAAGGGATGTGTAGGTAGTTGGATTTCCTAGCAATATTTATTTTTCTAAGAAAATCTAGTTATTTCATTTTGGCTCCTTTCCTCCTTGGCCATCGGGGGTGGGGAGGCACTTCCTTTAATGTCACCCACTTGTGGTAACTGTGGAGTCTTTCCAAGTTGCCCCCCCAACCTTAAATGGGCAGTTCCTTTCCCAGGCCCTATACCTGTATGTCCACTAAATGGGAATTGCTAGTCACCCTGGCCATTTGAGGGGACAGGATGGGCAAACCTGTGGTTGTACCCTTACAGAGAGACCATCCCAGTTGCACAGGCTGTTAAATCCACCAGAATTTCATATGCTTGTAGAAAGGTTGACCATTTCCAGAGTTGACTCCTCCATTAGAGACTATGTGGTCATGAAGCAGAAGATGCCATAGGAAGAGGGAGTCTCCTCCCCCACTGGCCCTCAATAATATTATCTTGCCATTTTCTAATTGGGAAACATTCTTAGCATAAAGGACAACATGAAAACAATGTGCAAAATTACTTGCCACAGCGCTAAGTCACCAGAAGCACACAGATGGACATTCAAATTACATTGATGAAATGACTTAGGAGGAACGGGTTGGCAAAGGTATCTTGAAATAAGCAGCCATTTCGGTTATATTCCAAATTCTGCTTTACTTGTGTTATTAGCAGCTGTTGATAGCCGTTGTGTCTAAACATACATTATGACCTAATTTTGAAAATGTACTTTGTATCTAGTCATAAAGCAGAAATGCCTGAAATTTGAAGGTGTTTACTCTCACAATTTCAAAATACAGTGTCAACTCTTGCAATTGGGCTAATATCTCGACATCTTCACACACCCCAAAGCATCAACAGCGACTGTTGGCTTGGGATTTTAGACTCAAGGTACGTTACTAAATGCATGGGTTAATGTCGATGTACCTTGGAATTTCTGCCACCCCTAAACATGCATTTTCATGCAATTAAAAGAGAACGGGCTTATAAATGGCCTTTCGCGTTCTTCCTGACTCTTGCGCGATTTCTACTCTTTAGACGGGTTTCCAGAGTAGTTCATGCAGTGATATGTATGGCTAAAAGAACAGCTATGCTTAGAAAGGAAACAAAGAACTTAGTTCAGTTTGACGTGAGGCAAACTGAGGGCGTCTGTACTGTCTCCTGTCTTATAAATGTTCTGAGATGACCGTGACCTTCCAGTCCTTAGAGAGTCTGAAGAGAAAGCAGCTTCCCCCGCAGGCGGTGGGGTGCCGTCAAAAGTATCTGTTTCTGTCTCCTCGGCACCAATCTCCTCATCAGTTATAAACAATTTAGATTCTCTCCACTTGGGATAAAAATCTTGGCTGCCTCGAGAGCCACTTGACTCACTGCCTGAAAACTGTAAGTTCAGTTCTTCTGTCGATCTGATCAGGTTTTGTACAGACAGCGATTTGCCCAAGTCCTTGGGCACCATAGGGCGGACAGACAACAGAGTCTCCCCTCCCATGTCGAAACTTTTCCTCAGGGAACGGTCCTTGGTCAGGTTTGACTGTGCAAACTGAACGTTTTCCTTGGAGGCAACAAGGCAGGTGGTGACATCAGAAATAGTCTCCTGTAAGCCAGTGGGGTTTGAGAGCAGAGCTTCTGGTCTGGACAGGTGCTTGATGGCTGAGAGAGGAGGTGGGATCTGTAAAGTGGTTGGGGCTGCTGGCTTGGGTGCGGTGCTTATTTGGTTTGCAATGTTATTGGTGGCCACCACGGAGGAGCCGTCGTTTTGACTCATTGGCACCTGTGTAGCTTGGCTGTGCATAGTAGGGCTAAGCGCATAGAAAGTCTGAGCACTGAACTCATTTGGCGTTAGGATGAACTGCAGGCCTCTTGAGATGTTGGCACTGGCTGACCTTGTTAAGCAGCCACTGTTTTGCGCGGAGCTAGACAGGTCTTTGCTATCCACAGGACTTTGATAGTCAGAGGTCTGTTCACATTCAAAAGGCGGGATCTGAAAAGATGCCAGAGTGAGGGCGGAGGCAGAGCCTTTCCGGAGGACCTGTTGGTAGATATCCAGTAGGCAGTCCAGCTTGGATTCGATGGACTGGACCTGGAAGTGGAGAGCATAATTATACACCAGTACATACTGTTATGAAGAACTGACTTGACTTTTTGGTATTGAAAAGGTGAAATAAGATTGTATTGACAAAGTAAAATTGCTACAATGAAGGCTACTCCAGTTGTAACTCTTATGGAGTGTCGTGCTCGCTGATTGTGACAGTGTTAGAGGAGGACATTGGCATTTATGTGACCCTCTGTGCACCCTCCTCTTTTTTCTTCAAAACTTTAAATAGTTTTTTGTTGTTGTTGTTGTTGTTGTTTTCAAAACAAATAAGTACCATTGAAACACAACCTCAAGATGATTTTCAATCAGTGTGATTTTCTTCATATTACTGCTTGATTTCCTTTCTGGGATGCTAGTGAATTTTAGTAAGGAACTTAGTCTATGATGAAAATAGCAAGCTTAATTATCAATCAAATTTAAAGTGAAAGTCAGGTTTGGTGGTGCCTGTGTTTAATTCTAGCACTTGAGAGGCAGAAGCAGGAGGATCGCTAAGTTTTCAGTGCCTGCCTGGTCAATGTAGTGACTTCCAGGCAGGGGTACATAGTGAGACCTTGTCCCCTAAACCCGAAATACAAAGTAAATAAAATGCTTTCGAATGAATTCCATTGAGAAGACTCTTTGCCACAATTATGGTGAGATTTTTAAATCTTGTTTTAAATGAAGGAAACTAAAGGAGACAGCATGAAGATAAAACATGGCTGACACATAGACCTTTGCTGTTTTACCTCTGAAATTCTATAGTTGCTTCCAGATGAGTATTAATTGACAAGATAAAAGTTTCTTTTCCTTCAGTGGACATCCAAAGATTTTTAAAAAATATTATTTATTTATTTTTATTTATACGAATACACTGTAGCTATCTTCAGACACACACCAGAAGAGTACATCAGATCCCATTACAGATGGTTGTGAGCCACCATGTGGTTGCTGCGAATTGAACTCAGGACCTCTGCAAGAGCAGTCAGTGCTCTCAACGGCTGAGCCATCTCTCCGGCACCCAAAGGTGTTTTAAAGAACATTGTCTATCCATAAGGCAATTAAATATTCTCCATTTCATTCTTATAACATATATTGACAATTAGGATTGACTCTAGCAGGTTAGGCATGGTGTGACATAGGTCTTTAATCCCAGCACTGGGGAGGCAGAGGCCCAGCCTGGTATACAGACCAGGACAGCCAGAGCTCTGTAGAGGGACGCTGTCTCAAAAAAATGAACAAGATTAACTTTAGGAGCTGGAGAGATAGCTCAGGTTTAAGGGCACTTTTTAGGACCAGGTGTGACTCCCAGCACCCACAGCTGCTCACAACATTCATAGCTCCAGTTCTGGGAGCTCTACCAGTCTCTTCTGACCTCTGTGGACACTAAAGTTCAAGCACAGACATATATGCAGGCAAAACACTCACACACATAAAATAAAATTTCAAATGATTAGCATGAATCTTAACACTTAAGTTGCATATACTCCACTCTGATTAAAAGAATCACAGCTGAAAGTGAGCTAGTGGACTGAGCCCTACCTGCTTCTCAACCTTCACAACCCGGCCAAGCATGCTGAGGTCATCTGTTGTCTCGTGTTCTGCTGTTATTTTCTCTCGGCTCTTTTTATCTGATGTGATTTGTCCTTTTCCAAGAATTTGATCAACACTGCCAGACAAAGAAGGTAGTTGGTTACAGGCACTAAATGTGTGTGTGTTTGTTTGACTCGGAAGTCCAAACGCCTAGGCGGCCCACCCCACAAAGAGACCGAGATCGATGCAATGAGCACGAGGTCTATTGTATCCAGTGCACTGGGGCCACCTTACCAACAGGGCAAAGGCGACCCCGAGTCAGCAAGGTACACACTTTTTATACACTTTTACGGGGGGCAGAGCTTGGAAACAGAATGGAAGGGTGGGCCTGCATTGGTGGTTAAACATGATTGGAGGCCCACCGTGATGATGTCAGCTTGTTACCACCCACCTGTAACTCCGGCCTGTCCTTGGCAACAGAGAATTCTGCCTATTGTGTGGGGCCTGAGACATATCTGCACCTGGCCCTGCTGTCTCATTTCATAACGGTTATCTGTCTGGAATGTTTTCTTAGCTTAGCTCATCAGCCAGGCCTCTATCTCTCAAGGCCTCACATGTTATTTTTCTCTGTGTGTGTGTGCCACTTTTGTGTGGGTACCTTTGGAGGTGTCAGATTTTCATGGAGCTGGAGTTCAGGCAGTTCTGAACCATCTGACATGGGTGCTAGGATTTGAACTCAGGTCCTCTGGGAGAGCAGCAAGCGTTCTTAGTTAAGGCACCTCTCCAGCCCCTGATGATTTTCTTAACACAGAATTACAAGTCATTTCCATAGCCATTGCTTACCGTGTTTGGAGGCTTTTAATTCTACACAGCATGTCCAGGTGACCAGCAGAGTATTGCTCGATGACATCTTTTACATCATATGGACGTAATGTTTCCTTAAACTTTCGCTTTGCAACATGAAACTTCATGATTCTGTATCAATACATATTGGATATTATTTCCCACAACTTTGTCAAAATAAGTCACTACACATTTATCAGCAAATATAAAAAAAAAAAAAAACTCATAGTGGTACAGATCCATCATCTCACTTACTCTAGAGGCCAAGGCAGAAAGATTGCAAAATTTGCCTGGGATACACGGCTAGCTTGGAAGACTTAGCGATATTCCGTCTCAGGACAAAAGGTCAAAGATAGAACTCAGTGGTAGGAGACTTGATTAGCATATGTAATGCCCTAGGTTTTTGAAAAATATATATACACCTGTGGAACTCTGGGAAGCAAAAGTCATGTATCAAATTATGCAATATAAAAGCCAGAGGTTAAAGAGAACATTATTAAGAACATTTCATGTGAGACACACTTTCAGCATAGCAGCACACACTGAAAAAAAAAATCCCTAAACATTAAGTGCTTGTCTTAGTCAGGGTTTCTATTCCTGCACAAACATCATGATCAAGATGCAAGTTGGGGAGGGAAGGGTTTATTGAGCTTACACCTCCGTGCTGCTGTTCATCACCAAAGGAAGTCAGGACTGGAACTCAAGCAGGTCAGGAAGCAGGAGCTGATGCAGAGGCCAGGGAGGAATGCTGCTTACTGACTTGCTTGCTTCCCCTGGCTTGCTCAGCCTGATTTCTTACAGAACCCAAGACTACCAGCCCACAGATGGTACCACTCACAAGGGGCCCTCCTCCCTTGATCACTAATTGAGAAAATGCCTTACCGCTGGATCTCATGGAGGCATCTTCTCAACTGAAACTCCTTTCTCTGTGATAACTCCAGCTTGTGTCAAGTTGACACACAAAACCAGCCAGTACAGTGCTATATCTTTTTAATATCCACTGAAATCTCGAATTTAAACCATAGTCAAATGCAATTCTTTGTGACCACAGACATTCAAGATACTGTATGATCGAGTGACACTATCTCTTAAAAATAGAACATACTGGAAAGATGGTTCATTTGGGAAACTCTTTGCCATACAAGCACAAAAATCTGAGTTTGGATCTCTGAAATTCATGTAAAAAAACTGGCTCTGGTGGCATACACCTATAATCTCAGTGCTAGGGTAGTGGAGGCAAGTGGAATCCTGGAGCTGATTTGCCAGCCAGTATAGCTGAACTGATAACGGGAACAGTGAGAGATTCTATCTCCAATGATAGAGTGGAATTTGAGGAAAGCATTTGATCTGAACTTTACATGCACTCACATGTACACACACACACATACACACACACACACACACACACACACACACACAGCACTCTCAAGCAAGCCTTCCTCCACAAACAGAATAGTTGTTCAAGTGGTCTTTCATGAAGGCGGAGTTAGAAGAAAACCTGAAGAAGTCCATTCTCTCTTCCAATCATGTGGATCCCAGGAATCAAATTTTGGTCGTCAGGCTAGGTTGTTTGTAAGCATTTTTACCTGCCCCTCGTATGTATTTTTGAGATGCAAATGTGTTTGCAAATCTCAAAGTGATGCATACTGGTTTTGAAATTTGCAAAAATTTCCATAAACTATTTCTGCATATAGTTTTGGATTAGCTAGTCACTTTTTCTTTTCAAGCACAATTATCAATGGTACTTGGATATAAACATTTTTCCCCCCAAGGGATAAGAGTTCATTCATTACAAAGCTTCCATTAGCATGAGCCCCATATTTTAAAGCAGTATTTCACCAGTCACTTTCATAATGCCATCAAGCAGCTCATTCGGTTTGATAATTAGTTACGGCAATAGTGTCATAAAGTGCCTGCTAAAGGCAAAGAGGGTGACATTTTAATTAATCTGTGCAGCCTCATAGCAGGTAAAGCTTAAACCTGATGGTGTTTTGCAACTATTAAATAGTTCACTGATTCCAGACAGGGAACTGGCCTCTGTTCTAAAAACTAAAAGTTATTATCCTTTGGTCAAAAATGGAAAGATTAGAGTTTAAAGAGAAAATATCCACTACCTATCTGAAGTGATAGGTTATCTGACTGAGTCCAAGTTGTTTAGGAGTTTAAAAACCCCAAGCTCTATCTTCTAATTGTATCTTTAGCTTCAATTTAATTATATCCTAATTACTGTTCAATCATTCACCCACAGCATCTTAACTCTTTACTATATTTTTCGACACCAATCTTCTTGCTTAGAAAAGGGATTTTGTGTTTGTTTCTTCTTTTCCTTCTTCCTCCTCTTCCTCCTTTTATCCTTTCCTTTTCCCTTTTATTTATTTATTTATTTATCTATTTATTTATTTATTTTTCATGTCACAGTTTCTCTGTGTAGCCCTGGGTGCCCTGGAACTCACTTTGTAGACCAGGCTGGTCTTGAACTCAACAGAGATCAGCACGCCTCTGCCTCCAGAGTGCTGAGATTAAAGGCGTGCTCTACCACACTCAGTAATCTGTTTGTTTTCTTATAACCATTTAGGCAAAATATTTAGTAGAAAGTAAAGGAAGTCTGGGTGGGGCTGGGAAAACTTGGTTTAGCAGACCTGAGTCTAGATCCCTAGTATTCATGTAGGAACCCAGGCACGGCTGGGGCACCAGGTTCATCGAGAGATTCTGCCTCAAAAAAAAAAAAAAAAAAATTAAGGGGTTAATCAATTGAGGAAGATAGCAAATGCCAATCTCTGATCTCCACCTGCACATGCACCTCTATGTAGACACCCACATGAACATGCCTAGGGCATTATGCCTTAGCTTCACCAGGACCGGAAGAGCTGTTCTTTTCTGCTTTGTACATATTTTGGGAAGCAACAATACAAATATCTTAGAGTGATTTCCTCACTCCCCCAAATAAGCAACCAGTACATAGCAAAGCACGATCCCACCCAGGTCTTCCTGGCTCCTGCCTTATACCCTAACCTCCCACGTTGACAGTGAGAAGGTGCGGGGTGGGGGGTCTTCAGCAGCATGCTTCTGCTGGCTGCAATCTGCCCACTGTGGCCTCTTGTGTCTGCCCCGAAGTAAATACCCTCTAAACTGAATTAACTTTTTTTTTTTTTTTTGCCTTAATGAGGACCTCTACCTTATTTAATTGATAAAGCATTGCACTAGTTATATATGACATTTATTTCATGTTGTATGTTGCCTATTCTACTTTATAACTGTGCATACCACAGCATGCATGGTACAGCATTTCAGGGTCATCATCACAGTAGGAAAGAAAATATGATTAGCATCTAAATGAAACTTGTGGCCAAGCACTGAGTTGCCTCTCTAGTCATGGCAACCCAGGGGACTGCAAAAGGCTTACCAAGTCAGGAGTTCAAGGCCAGTCTAAGCAACATCACAAGATCCTGTTACAAACAGCAGAGCCACAACAGTCACCTTAGTTTTCTATTTCTGGGACACTACTATACATACTTTGGAAACAATCTGTACCAAGTTTTCTCTAAGGAAGACTAGGTACCACTGATGCCCCCCTTTTCTGTATCGGGCCTCCTCAGTTCTTCAGGGACAGACATAATTTTCATAATTAAAGTCAGAGGTAGAGAGAGGAGAATGTATGGGGGATAGGAGAGCCCGAGAAAGCATCTCTGAGTATGCCTTGCTATCCCTGCTCCTGATGCATCTTTCTATGCTGATCACTGGGGTACTCCAAACTGCGTCTGCGTCTCCATTGCAGTGATCTGGATATGAGCATTCAGTATGATCCCCTGGATGCTCTGCTGGGCGGTAAGGGTACAAAGCTGACCAGGACATAGATAGTGCTTGTCCTCTTCACTGGCTCTCTTATACTCCCACCTTTCTGGATGTCTTGCACTGTGCTAAGCAGTTTATCTGCATCACACCAATTCAAAACTAATGATTTCCCACCTTCCTCCTGTCGTGGGGGATGGGGGGGGAACCAGAATTTTCGTAGCCCATTCCAAGGTCACTCACCTCTTAAGTGGTAGGTTATTGCAGATGCCAAGGCTCACAGTCTACCAATCCAGAGAGCTGCCTCACAGGGAGGATCAGAGGCAAGCGGCTTTATAACTGTAAAGCAGATTGCCCAGGCGAATCATGTGACCTCTGGCCCCTGCACAAGTGGATGTAAAGCAACATCCATCTCTGCTCATTTTTCGGTTCAAATGGACCTGTGCTGGGAATTCACTCTGCCCATTGACGTCACCACCTTCATTTTCTCAAGTGTTCTTTTCCTAACCCCACTAATTGCAATGTTTTCTTCCTTTTGAACAAATGTAGGGGATCCCCGCTTATTTATATCTTGAGTCAGTATACACACATTACTCTTGGTGTGGTCTGTCATTTTGCTTTTTACTTTGAAATGTGTTATGTCCAAGAGAGAAGAGATTAGGCCATTTTCTGTTTACCTAGGGGATGAAATGAAGCTCATGGCTTAATAATTCTAAACCCTGGGAAGAAATGAGATTGTTGAAAATTAAGGGATTTTTTTTTTTTTTTTTTTTTTTTATTTTAAGACAGGGTTTCTCTGATAACCCTGCCTGTCCTGGAACTCACTCTGTAGAACAAGCTGATCTTGACCTCACAAAGATCTGCCTATCTTTGCCCTCCTGAGTGCTGGGATTAAAGGCATGTGCCACCATGTCTAGCTTGAGAGTAATAATGTCTTAAGAGAAGCTATTCAATTATGGATTATGGATTTGAAAGGCCTTTTAATTATTCATTTACTCGACTCTCCTAGACCATTGTATTTAAGATACTAAGATGACTTTTATCTGTAAGAATAAGAGAAGGAAGAGAGATCTGGGGTTTCAGAAGTCCCGGGTTGGTGGGGAGAGGGTGAAAGCTGATTTTGTATCTTGGGCTAGCCTGGGAATTCTGTTGTCACTCTTCCAACATAGGTGGGTGTAAATACAGAAAAACTATAAAAACCCAGATGAAGAGTAAGAAGGGATTCTAGGTGAAAGGGCAACAGGTGAAAGGTGTGTGTCCTGCAGGTCCTATGATTTCTGCCAGACAGACAAACCCCGGAGAAAACAAACAAATTTAGCTATGATCCAGCGATACTGAATTTGCACCAAACAAACTTTGGGTTAGAGTTTTGACCTAGCTCTCATTTCTGCTTTAGATAGTAACTATGAGGAAGGTCCAAGAAACTAGGCATAAATGGAAGTCCACGAACTGGCTTGTCAAAGAGGTCAAAGACTTTGGGGGCCTCTTCCATGTTTACAAAAGAAATGGCAATAGGTTGTGCGTTGCCTTGGGAGGGGGAGGAGGAAGGTTTGGGATCATTGCCCCAGGGTAAAATCAGGGCCTTTAAATATATTTAATAATTAGAGTGATGATAGGGTTAGGCTGCACTTATTAATATACTCAGAGAGAGGTGTATAATTATTTTGCAGATAAGGACCTGCAGTACAGAGAGAGGCCAAATCACTTGGCTCATATTTAAAGAATCATCAAGCATGAGATAGGAAATGAGTTAGCTTGACTCCAGGGTTAAGTACTTAATTATTACAGTCTCCTACTGTCTTAATACTTTGGTACTTTGATGTACTAGGGGCCTTTTCACTCACATGTGCCTGACACATAACAGACTCAATAAACCTTTGCCAAGTGAATGGTCCATTCTTATGGCAATTCCTGGCTGGTCTCCGGGGGTCGGGGGGGACAAAGAAAAGGCTGAGAAGTCAGTTACACGCAGTGGAGTCTCTTCTTCGCATGAGAGAGTTGTATTACAGGGCTAATGCAACAGACAAGAGCTAAGGGTTCCTCAGGCCAGTCTCTTTGGATGCTGCTGGTAATCAAGAGCGGAGAAATGAGCCTGTCGAACAAAACTGATGTACTCCAGTAACACCACTAGAGGGCGCAAAAGATTCACCACAGAGCCCGAATTGGCACCTCTTCCAGAAACTGGAGAAGCCTGCTCACACATTTTCTGAGAACTAAGGAGCTACAGCAAAGTTAAACTCCGGGTAGAATATGTCTATAAATACACACAAACACATGTGTGCTTCTGAGGCTCTAAGGAAACGTAGGTGCATTTGTTGTGTTACCACGAGTGATAAAATCTCACAAGAGTCTCCTTCCAGTATCGCTAAATCAGGGTGAAGACATGAATATGCAGAGAGAAGAATCATGAGAAAACAGAAGCAGCAGTGACTATTGCCGCCACCAACAGATGGATGACCCGGCCAGCAGCCAAACCATGTGCAGGGCAGAGAGGGCCCAGCTGACTGTGAACTGAAGAGGCATTTGATTGACTGTGAAGACAGCACTGTTTCCCAAGCTTGGCTGCTCTTTGGAATCACCCAGGGAGCCTGGGCCCTGACTCTAATTCTGATTTAATTGGTCTGGGATACGACCCAGAGATTTTTCTTTCTCCTCTTATTTTGCGCGCGCGCACACACACACACACACACACACACTTTTTTTTCCCTTTGTACTGCTATGGATTGAACTCCGGGCTTTACGAATGCTAGGAAATTGATTTTCATCACACGGCTATTCTCACTCTAAGCCGCAGAGATTTAATGACATTCTTGGTCTTGTTTGCCTGCTATTGTGATAGACACCTGCTTGGATAGGAAATGGTTGATTTCCTCTTATAGTCATCCACCGAAGGAAGCCAGTGTAAGACATCAGCCCCTTCAGCCACAGCAGTTTTGGACTAGTAAGGCAGCTGGCAGCAAGGTTGATCTGAGAGTGCTGGAAAGGAGTGCTCAGCTAGACTGGAGGAAAGGGTAGCTCACGGTTTCTGGAGGTGACAGCCTGTGACAGGCACTCCATGCCCATTTCTAAGGCATCTGATCGTATATTCCCTGTCTCTAAAGTACATGTGTGGTCTCTTTCTGGACAGTCTTCCTACTTTGTCTTGGTTTCTTGGGGTCCTATGCTCAGTTGTTCTGTATGTCACAGCCTTTTTTCTGAGTTTGGAAAATTCTATTTTCTGAAGTTTGAGTTGCCATGAGAAATGCTGCTTCTAATACCTTTAAAATCAAGGGTTCAGGGTGGTGGTGTCATACACTTGTAGGCGGGCAGATGTCTGTGAGTTCAAGGTCAGCCTGGTCTACAATGTTCCAGGATAGCCAGGCCTACACAATGAAGCGATGTCTCAATAATAAATATAAATAAATAAATACCCCATCCTGGTGTGGTGAAGCTTATTTTTTTGTTTTGTTTTGTTGTTGTTTTTTTTTGAGACAGGGTTTCTCTGTACAGCCCTGGCTGGCCTCGAACTCAGAAATCCGCCTGTCTCTGCCTTCCGAGTGCTGGGATTAAAGGCGTGCACCACCACTGCCCAGCTGTGAAGCTTATTCTTGAGTGACATAGAGATGCTGTTTTGACAAATAACCCAAGCCTACCCAAAACTCTCAATTTTTAGACCTTAACTCAAGGTGGTAGTAGTATTCATGGAGCAAACTGAATAGGCAACCAGGTGGGCATGATTTGGTAAATTGTGCCCCTCTGGTAAGTTTATGTGTTGTTACTCATTATGGTTTTTAGTGATATTGCTTTCCTGTTAATATATAAACATAATTCAACAATATATGCTTGTATTTGTAGGCTAAGTCTTTGTTTTTTTGAAGATCCTGTAAAACGAATTATGGAAACATTCAGCTAAGACTCCTCTACCCTTCCTTCATCTCAGACTGGGATACTAGTTACTGGGGAAGACTCCGAGATCTTAGATGCTCTGACTCTGTCTGTCTGTCTTTCTCTTTCTTTTTAGGTTTTTAAAAAATGTATTTAATGCATGTAAACATTTTGCCGGAACGTATGCATGTGTACTTAGTGTGTGCCTGGTGCCTGTTAGGAGATCCCCTGGAAGTGGAGTTATGGATAGGTATGAGTCACCACGTAGCTGCTGGGAACTGAATGAACATGACACGAGTCTTCTGCAAGAGTAACAAACGCTCTCAATTACGGAGTCATCTCCCAAGACCCACATTTTAGTAGAGATATACAAATCGGCTTCACTTGTATGCAGTCTGTCTAATGTTCTCACTAGAGGTTGTAAGCAGGTTGTGGTGGTTTGTATATACTTGGCTCATGGGAAGTGGCACTTAGGAGGAGTGGCCTTGTTAGAAGATGCGTGTCACTGTGGGATTGGGACTTTGAGGTCTCATGTATGTGTGCAAGTCTGGCCAGTGGATCCAGAGTGTCTTCCTGGCTGCTGTCAGTCAGAAGACAGTCTTCTCCCGGCTGCCTGTGGATGAGGATGTAGAATTCTCATCTCCTCCAGTACCATGTCTGCCCGCATGCTGCCATGCTTTCTGCCATGATGATAATGGACCATATTTCTGAAACTGTAAGCCAGCTCCAATCAATATTTGCCTCTCAGTGGGAGAGGATGCACCGAGCCCTGCAGAGGCTTGATGTGCCAGGGTAAGGGGGATACACAGGGGCTACTCTCAGAGGAGAAGGGATTGGGGCTGGGGGGTAGGAATTGTATGAGGGAGATCCTGGAGTGGGGGGTGTTAATGACCAGGGTATAAAATGAATGAATAAATGAATGGAAGAAAAGAGTCACCTTAGTCATGGTGTCTCCTCCCAGCAATGAAACCCTAACTGATGCACAGTATACCGGTTGGCTGGCTTAGGACATGTTTCCACTTCAGTGAGAAGAGCCCTGTCTCCTCCTCTTGTTTTTTTGAGAGAAGGTATCTTTGTGTATCTTTTAATATCCTGGAACTCACTATGTAGACCAGGTTGGCTTTGAACTCACAGAGATATGCCTACCTCTGCCTCCTGAGCACGGGGATTAAAGGTAAACGTCACCATGCCTGGCCTAAGTTATTATTGTTCTCTAGCTGAAAGACTGTGAAGGATGTTCTGAAGGCTTGGTGAGGTTGTAAAACTCAAGAAGAATCTTGTAGATCCAAGCAAGTCTATAAATAGTTAACTGATCTCACAGGGTCTGCTGAACCTTGGTATGGTATCTAAATGCAGGGATTTTGTTTTTCCAGGAGAGCACAATTTTGCATAAAATTTAAAACTTGAAAAGACTAAGTAAAAACGTGCTTACTCACTCTATTGTTCTTAAATCATTTTGTTCCAGTAACAAAAAGGACTCAGTTTAAATTATAACCAAATAAAAGGTTAAAAAAAATATCTCTGAGTGCTATCACACTGTGCCCCTGATAGGAACAGTGGTTTAATTCTGCCTCATTGAAAATTTGGCCACAAATAATTATCTTCAAAACAAAAACAAAGAATATCCTAGGGAATACATTAGCTGATTTTAAAAACATGTGCTAAATGATCCTTACAACATTCTTCTGGCAGCGCCCTTAACTGTAGCATGGCTGTCAAGAATGTCTTAATAGTGACTTGGAAACAAAGAACCACTACCTCTGTTAAAATAACAGAGAAAATAAAACATCAGCAAGATTAACAGCTCGTGATGATTAAACAGCTTGTAGACTTAAAAACAACATCAACAAGCGCAATGACAAGCAGAGCCTCTTCCCTGTGGAGTATTTGTATCTGAAATACAAAGTGAGACTTCAGAAGGACCCGAGTTTAGATTGCATTAGAGGAAGGGAGAATGGCCCCATGTGTGCATCCTTGCACAGGTCGAGCTGAAAGAAGACTAGAAGACTCTGTCATGTAATCTAGGGTGACAGTGGGGTCTGATTTGCATATCCACTTCAGAAGGCTTGACAGGCCATCACTGGCTCTTCAGTGGCTGATCAGATGCGAGCTATTTTAGAGGAGCTGAGTCTTTGCTAGTCACAAAGAATTTTTTGACACCCTTGTTCATCTTAGAGTCAGAGATTACAATACTGAGTATTTAAAAGTGCTCTGCTTGCCGTCTGACTTCAAACTCGTTCCTCTAACCTGATTTTTCTCCCCTCTGGGGTCTTAACATTGACAGACACTTTCCAAGGACCTTCTTCCTCAATCTTTCTGAGCTCTTAGCAGCATTTAGCACATTTGATCTGTCTTCTGCTCAAGCCGGTTCCTCCAGGTCATTTTCTGCTATACCTCCATCTGTCTGTCCACTTGGAGTTACTCCCTTTTTTGTTCTGTGACTCATTGAATGCTTTCAAGCATTGGAATCTGTGTACACCATTTTATTTACTTTTTACCTCCTGGGATGAGACATCAGTAAGACAGTTGTCGCTCTGCTGATGGTTACTATGTTTGTCTCCATTCCATTCCCCTCTCCCCACCTTTACTGTTCCACAGACCCAGAGAGAAAAAGTCACACTGATGCTGAGCTCTGCTGGTACTCTAAATTCAATAGTTGTTTGGCTTACGCCAAGCACACTGTGATGGTTCCTATATGTTTGGCCCAGGGAGTGGCACTATTTGGAGGTGTGGCCTTGTTGGAGTAGATGTGTCACCGTGGGCATGGGCTTTAAGACCTTCATCCTAGCTGCCTGGAAGCCAGTATTCTGCTAGCAGCCTTCAGATGAAGATGTAGCACTCTTAGCTCCTCCTGCACCATGCCTGCCTGGATGCTGCCATGCTCCCACCATGTTGATAATGAACTGAACCTCTGAACCTGTAAGCCAGCCCCAACTAAATGTTGTCCTTATAAGAGTTGCCTTGGTCATGGTGTCTGCTCACAGCAGTAAAACCCTAAGACACATACCATTGTCTATTTCTCCTACTTTCTCACCCCATCCTTCCCTACATTCTGTAACGTATTTTCTTTTGTTGTGTTTTGAGACAGTCTCACTATATATAGCCCTGATTGGCTCTGAACGGATTCTCTTGAGTGCTAGGATTTCCTGTCAGTAAACTATACTTAACAAGTACTAACATTTGCATGCATGGATACATGGTGTGTGTGTGTAAGGAAGTCAGAGGTTGGAGTTGGGTATGCTCCTTGATCTTGCTACATTATTTACTGAGGCAAGGATGCTGCTTGAACTCAAGGTTCAGTGATCCAAGTGGTTTAATTAGCAGGTGTGTCCTGAGTTGTGTCCTCTGTGTTTGCCTCTTGAACACAAGGATTTTGGTGGGTTGTAATTCCTGCCTGGCTTTTAATACACGTGCCTGGTTTTTAATGTGCTGTGCTGTTAATATATATATGTATATATAATACTATATTAATAATATATTAATATATAATATATTATATATGATTATATATGTGTACACATATATGTACACACACACACACACACACACACACACACACACACACACACATACTTCAGAATAAAGCACCCATCAGATGAACTTGCTCTGTATTTAAAGACTCCTCCCTTTCCTACTCTTTAAATAGTTCAGGTTCCATCTTCAGTTTTAATGTACTTTCCTGGTTTGCCCCCTCTATTAACACATACTCTTTCTAATGCCACTTCTGCTTCTGCATCTTCCTGCAGTTGCAGCTCACTCGTGTTCAACATCTTCCCCTTAAATAACCTTCCTGGTACCTACAGATCATCTGGCTTTCTTCGTTCCACCCTTCTTTGACTGAATGCCATATCCTGCAGACCTGTTGATTTATGCAAGCTCCAACTATCCTGCTCGGCATCACGATTGACTGCATTTTTCTTGTTGGCCTTCACGACTGTAAGCAGGGATCTGTCTCCCTTGTTAATGTTTATCTCTGTGCCCGGGGCACAGTAGTAGCTCAGCTCATATTTTTAGAGTGTAAATACTAACTCCCTAGGAAGAAGTGCAAAGAGTCTGTACTTAGAACTCTGCAAAGAGAAGAGAGAAAAGCCACTGCCAACCCTTATCTCTTCTTCTTCTTTCTCTTCTCCCTCTCTTTCTTTTTCTTCTCTCCCAGATCCTTCTTCCTCTTCTTTCCTTCACCATGTAACCCAGATTGACATTGAATTTGCTATTTTTTTCTTTAGCCTCCTGGATGCTGGAGTTGCAGGCTACCACACCGAACTTCTTTAGAAGCACCTGAGTCTCTCTCTCTCTCTGTTTCTCTCTCTCTCTCTCTCTCTCTCTCTCTCTCTCTCTCTCTCTCTCTCTCTGTGTGTGTGTGTGTGTGTGTGTGAGAGATACCCTGAGCTGGAATGGAGGAAAGATCTACTTGGGACACTGACTTCTGATTAGTTTTTTTTTAAATAACCTTTCAGTTCAGAGGAATTTGGCAATCTAAATAATTGATCAAGAACTTCAGCAGGGTCATGTATCCCTTCCCAAAGGGATACAAGGCTGTAAATATTTTGGGAACTAAAAGCATGCCTTAGCAAAGGGAAAGAAACATTTGTTTCATGTGACTTGACACGGAAGCAGGGAGGGAGGAAAGGGCCAGCAGTTTGCTTTCAGGGTGGAGGAGGAGCAGTAGAGAAGGCACATTGCAAGGCACTAAGGAGCCCAGTCAACTCAAGGGCTACTCATTAACATTGGCCCAGTGTTTACCAAAAGCCAGCACAGGTCTCAGTGGTTGCAAATATTACTTCATTTAATCTTCTCCACAGCTCTGCTAAGACGACTATCACATATCCCTATGAGAGGCACAGGGTTGGATATAGGATACCCTGTTTCTTTAAATTTCCCAAGCAGTCATCCTAGTAGGGTAATGATGTTGGATGGATGATCTATTATGGTGCCCAGATACAGTCAACTAAAGACTTCTTTGAGGGGTTAGGGATCTAGTTCAATGGTAGAGTGCTTGCTTGTCTGATAAGGCATAAGGCCTTGGGCTGCAGCCTCACTACCTCGAACAAATATACAAAAAGAGAGTTGGTTTTTTTCTTTTCAGTTCCCCCTCTTGATTTTATTATTTCACTTGATTCCTTAAACAGCTGGCTTGGCTTGGGATATAAAAGGTTGCCTGTAGGGAAATGTATCAGGCATGGTGATTCTTGCATATAAATATTAGGAGAAATGACGAACATAATGAAATTAGTAGCTTCTCTTGCAGTTTTTCACAACAATGTGCATTTGGATTGGCTTTAATTATCTTTAGTGGAAAAATAGGCTGCACAGTAGTCTCATTCAGATTTTGCTTTGTGGTCCTGGGGAGCGATTCCAGGGAATTCCTGCATGCTAGGCAGGTGCTCTGCCACTGAGATAATTATGTGAAAACACACACACTTTTTTTGCATATACAAAACCAGCTTATGCAGGAACCATGGTCACTAAGGATCTCATTAAGAGTTACTCTCCTCCTAGATGTAGCAATTCTATGACAACCACAACAGAGAGGAGCATAAAAACACCACATTGAGTAGTGGGTAAAGTGTGTTCCCCAAATGTATGATTCTTTAAATAATACTTTCACGTTGCCTTGGTGTGTATGTCTGAGCAATAACCTAGCCCAGTCCAAGTGCCAGAGAACAAGCTATGCAACTTCAATTGCATTTTAATAGGTTATCACTCTGAGACTTTAAAACAAATATCTAGTTGCACTGATAAGACTTCCAAACATTTGTTAAAACAAATATAAACCGGGCTGGAGAGATGATGGCTCAGCGGTTAAGAGCACTGACTGCTCTTACAGAGGTCCTGAGTTCAATTCCCAGCAACCACACGGTGGCTCGCAGCCATCTGTAATGGGATCTGATGCTCTCTTCTGGTGTGTCTGAAGACAGCTACAGTGTACTCACATAAATAAAATAAAACACAGTCACAAAAGAATGAACATGGTATGTACTCACTGTTAATACCCAAAAGTTCGAAATATCCAAGAATCACATCACAGCAACAGGAGGGTTGAGAGAGGTCCCAGATGGAGGAGTTGGAGAAGGGACTGAAGGAGCTGAGGGAGTTTGCATCCCCGTGTAGGGAGCAACAGTGGCAACTGGCCTGACCCCTTGATACTCCTGGAGACTGAATCACCAACCAAAGAATACACATGGAGAGACCCATGGTGCTGGACACATATGTGGCAGAGGAGGGTCTTGTTAGACATCAGGGGAGGAGAGGCCCTTGGGCCTGAAGGTGTTAGATCCCCCAGTATAGGAGACTGCCAAGGAGGGAAGATGAGAGTGGATGGGTGGGTGGGTGGGGGAATACCCCCATAGTGGCAGGGGAAGGGGGAGGGAATAGGGAGGTTCCAAAGGGGAGATCTGGAAAGGGGGAAACATTTGAAATGTAAATAAAGTATAAAAAAATAGATAAAAAATAAAATAAAATGATTATATGCAAAAATAATCTTTAAAAAACATGTTTAATAAAACAAATATAAACCATACATTCATTTTCTTGTGTGAATTTGCCAAATATTCATGATTTTTAAAAAATGAGTATTATTAGTCTCTGTGTGGATATGTCCACATATGCAGGTGCCCATGGAGGCCATAAGGGGGCATTAGATCCCACGGAAATGGCCTTATCAATTGTACACCACCTAATTTGGGTGTTCAAAACTGAACATGGGTCCTCTGTAAGAGCAGCAAGGCTCTTAACCACAGAGCCACGTCACCGGGCCTTGATTCGTACTTCTATAGTGATAGCTATACCAATACAAGCATGAAGTATAACTGTCACTCGACTTAAGAAGTTCCTGAATGGTCAGATTCTCGGCATCTTGGGAGACAATGTCAACGTAATTTATTTACAGTTTCCCCCTTTTGTTTCATCATTTAACAAATCAATCATGTAAAAATACCTGTTTCCCTTATGATGTTTTCATACATGTGTACAATTGACTCTAATAATATTCACTATCACATCATCTCATGGACCCTTTTTTTTTTTGGTTTTTCGAGACAGGGTTTCTCTGTGTAGCCCTGGCTATCCTGGAACTCACCAGGCTGGCCTCGAACTCAGAAATCTGCCTTCCTTTGCCTCCCAAGTGCTGAGATTAAAGGTGTGTGCCACCACTGCCTGGCTAGACCCTTCTTCCTATCAACAGCTCCTCTCCTTCTCTAAATAGCTCCCCTAAAAACTTCATGTATCTTTTGAAAATGTAGTTTCTGCGTAAGAGAGGAAGCACGCCATAGCAGTCTTTCTGAGGGTCTAGCTACTTCACTTGAGATACAATCCAGGTCATGTACATGGCATTTCATTCTTCCTTTATGACCGAGGAGTACTCTCTACTCTATATTCCACAGTTTCCTGACCTATCAATTGTCTTATGGTCCTCCAGACTGATTTCACAACTTGGCTGCTGTGGGTTGTGTGGGGGTGAGGTTTTTCAGAAAACAGGTATCTTACCATGAAATGGTCAAAGGCAAGTGGGCCAAATGATTTATAGCTTATCAAGAAACTTACTTCTCCATCAAGTTTATCTATTTAGAAATTAATTTTCATAAATATGTGAAAATGGCAATTTGAACTGAATAGTTAATAAGATATAGATTGCTTCCTCGAAGCAAGTAAAATCTACACTCTTAGAGGTAAAAAAAGCACTTATGCAGAAATATGTACCTTTCCATGAAATATTTAGAGAAAAGTCTGTGGTCATCTATAAAACGTGTACCTTGAAGGGCTAGGGATGTAGCTCAATGGTAGGACATTTACCTAGTGATTCCAGCACTTCAGTATAGCAGCAGCAGCAACCACCTTAACAACCAAATAAAATGCATCGATTAAGATGTAAGAGCCTTTAGTAAAATGTAATAGAATCTATACTAGAGTCATAGTCATGTTGTTTCCTGAGACATTGGGAGACATTTAATAAAAAGTAATAGCCGAACGTAAGATCTGGTTCTTGCTATTTGTAAATGTAATATTATTTCCATATTCTCACCTCTGTGGTGGAATGCATATTTTTTATTCCTTCTTTTAATTTGAACTTGTCTTATTTATTTATTTATTTATTTATTTATTTATTTATTTATTTATTTATTTTTGACAGGGTTTCTCTATATAGCTCTGGCTGTCCTGGAACTCTCTATATAGACCAGGCTGGCTTCAAACTCAGAGATCTGCCTAGCTCTGCCTCCTGAGTGCTGGGATTAAAGATGTCTGCAACTACCGCCCAGCCTGTACTTGCCTTTTAGGAAAAACTAAGAGTTTCTGGGATACAAAAGAGTATTTCTATTAAATATTCTAACAACTAATAACACCAAGGAAAATGTCAAAATAAAGTTGTTTAGAGACAGATAGTGGTTGGTGCATGCTCAGAGTTAGTAATAAACACAGCAAACACCATTTCAGGTGAGTTGTAAGATATGGGTGGGTTTGGCAGACTTCTTAGCCAGCTGAGTTTGAACTTATTTATGCAATTAATACCTCACCAAAAAAGCACCTTTGCGTAAGATTTAGGGACACACATCTGCAAATTTCTTTGCAGAACTAGTAGTATTGAGTAGTCTTTGAATTATGTGTCTTACAAGAATAGTTTTATTTTCAGTGGTGTGTGCGCGTGTGCGAGTGTGTAGTGCCATTGAGTTCAGGAGAGACTGTCAGATCACCTGGAGCTGGGGTTATGGGCCATTGTAAGTCACCTGGTGTGCTAGGAAATGGACCTGGGTTCCCTGTAAGAGTAGTATTGTGCCTTTAGCTGCTAAGCATTTCTTCAGCCCCTGAATCATGTATCCTTAAGTTACATGCTTCACGGATGAATAATTTCATGCTGCTGTTAAACTCTTTAGTGTCCTGGCTTTTAACTTCTTATAGTATCTAATTATTTCAAATGGAACTTAGGAGTGAGTTCAACAACTCCAGGCTGAATCAGAATACAGGGGAAAAAATTATCCCCCAGCTCTCCTCACCAAGAGCCTCAAAATTCATAGACACAGACACACACACTAGACACCTAAATCATGATGTCCAGTTAAAAATAAAGACTTAGCACCTAGGAGACGGCTCAGTAGGTAAGAACGCTGACCCAAGCAGAGGACCAGAGTTCGGATTCCAGCACCTAAGCAGGGTGTTTCTGTACCAGCCCATAGCTGCAACATCAGGAGATAGGTTGAAGATAAAGACTCGAGAACTTCTGTGGTCTGTTGGCCAGATAATTTAACTAAAACAGGATGAGCTCCAGGTTGAATAAGAGACCTGGTCTCACGGTAGTGATAGAGCAGAACACGTGACACCTTCCTCTGGCCTTTGTACATGCACACTGGTATGCACAGATTCCCTCCACACCACACAGTTACATACAAAGAAGAAGCCAAACACTCGAAATACCAGACTTAGGGAGGTAGAGGCAGGAATTTAGAACTAGCCTCAGCTACATAGTATGTTTGCATTTGTGACCATCCTGAGCTACATGAGACCTTGTCCTACAAAAACAAACAAAAGCCAAACAAAATTACAAAATGCCAGGTTGGAGAGATGGCTCAGTGGTTAAGAACATTGGCTGCTCTTCCAGAGGTAGTGAGTTCAATTCTCAGCAACCACATGGTGGCTTGCTCAAAACCATCTATAATGGGAGCCGATGCCCACTTTCAGCATGCAAGCATATATGCAGATGGAAAATACACATACATAAAAAATACATAAGTAAATTAAAAAAATATAAAATCCTGACCAAACAGTCAACAGAAAAAAAAGTGGGGAGTGGGGGCTGGGGAGGGATTGAGAAAGAGCTCTGAAAAACAACGGAATTCTGCAAAAGACTTTACGAACGTCAGCTCATTTCAGGAAGCTCGAAGTAAATCTTAAACTGTTGCTAAAGTGCTTAAGACTGCAGAATAGACCTATCTCCATCCTGTTCTTGCAGCCCACGATCCTTTTATTACAGGTTGTGAAGCAGAAGAGACAGCTTCAGAAGGTCTGTGGAAATGCCACAGACTGTATTAAGGATGACTTTTGCTGAGCCTGATCTGCTTCTACTTGATAAGATTTAATGCACGTGTTGCAAGGCAGATGGATTTGTGGACTAACTCTACCATTATGTTAGGGCCTATGATGGAAATAGTCAGTGCATGTAAAGAATGTAAAGGTAGCTTATAGAGCAGTACTGTTTAGTTCAACTTCCTGCCATGATAAAATGTTGCTGGGTTTTTTTTTTTTTTTTTTTTTTTTGGTTCAATATGGTTGTCACTAGTTATGGATGCCCATGGCCACTAAACATTTGAAGTGTGTATTGTGTAACTGAGCCAGCTGAGCAACCTGAATTTTAAACTATCTTCTGTATTTTAATTAATTCAAATTTAAATACTCGTTTAAAAAAAAGTAGTTACCATGTTGGACATTGCCTTTCTAGGTCCTCATCATCTTCTTTTAAAATTTAAAAAAAAAAAAAAAATATGCGTTGGTTGTCTTAGTCAAGGTTTCTATTCCTGCATAAAACATCATGACCAAGAAGCAAGTTGGGGAGGAAAGTATTTATTCAGCTTACACTTCCTCATTGCTGTTCATCACCAGAGGAAGTCAAGACTGGAACTCAAGCAGGTCAGGAAGCAGGAGCTGATGCAGAGGCCATGGAGGGATGTTACTTACTGGCTTGCTTCTCCTGGCTTGCTCAGCTGGCTTTCTTATAGAACCCAGGGCCACCAGCCCAGGGATGGCACCACTCACAAGGGGTGATCACTAATTGAGAAAATGCCTTACAGTTGGATCTCATGGAGGCATTTCCTCAAGGGAGGCTCCTTTCTCTGTGATAACTCCAGCGTGTGTCAAGTTGACACACACAACCAGCCAGTACGTGTATATAGGTGCTTTGCCTGCATGTTTTTCTGTGTTGTATATGAGTGCCTTGTACCTGAGGGGGTTAGAAGAAGGCAGTGGATCCACTGCAACTGAAATTACAGTGAGCAGCTGTGTGGTACTGGGAATCAAATGGGTCCCCTGGAAGAGTAGCCAGTGCTCTTAACTTCAAAGCCCTATCGCTTAGATATAGATATGTAGTTATAT
>JADRCH010000031.1:43053-59377 GCA_019843965.1 Rhynchomys soricoides
TCTCTCTCTCTCTCTCTCTCTCTCTCTCTCTCTCTCTCTCTGAGTTTTCCTATGTAGTCCAGGCTGACCTCAGACTCACAATCTCCCTCCCTCAGCTAGGTTGTCCATGGATTTATGGTGACTATTTAACTGGTTGTTCAAATTGGTACCCACTGAGGAAGTCTGGAGGTACTTTCTACGGTTACAACGTGATATGAGGCATAACCTATGACCATCCAAGCCCAACAGGAATCTCCCTTTGTGTAGGGCAATTAACCTTTACCGCTCTTAGTTTCAACTGTGGATACAGATCATTTAAGCATCTTCTGAAAACACATACATTTTCATAACATTATGGTTTTCTTTACCATCACAAGCATTTACTGGTAACTAATTTCTGCTTGCCCGATATTCTCCAATGAAATCACAAAGGCACATCTAACAACATGCTAAATGACCAACTCAGACTAGAAGCAAACAATTAATTGCACTGATATGAGCTGGAGTTGATATGGGTCCTCTCTTAGCTCTTTGCCATTGTACAGGGACCAGATTAGAGTCCCTATGTATGAACAATTTCTTTTTAGAATGGAAAGAGTCACTGCACCATACCTCAGGCTTCCCATGGTCAGAATTCAGCTTTATTTCAAATAGCCTAGAGGGTTTTCTTTTGATACAAGATATAGAACATACATTATTGAATAAAAGGCATAAAATAATTTTTAAAAAAAATCTAGTTCTAGTTGCATCAATAAACCAAATGTCCCTAAAGCAACAAATAAAACACAGTACACTAGCTCTTACACAATTTCTCTGGTTGCTTAACTTTTCAAATCCTACCCACCTTTTTAATGTATTTCATGTTGCATGCAGTACCGTTCCTTATGAAGAAAAATACTTAGTGAGTTTAAAAGGCATGTGGGTGAACACACCAAGGGGAAATAGTTATTCCAGGAAATTTACCTTGTGGAGAAAAAAGGAGAAAACCAAACAGCCCCACAGTAATTCAAAGAATCAGAGACAAGGCAGACATACGGTTTTGTTCAAAGGTTTTACCCACCTGATCGCTCGGATGACAGTTTTGAGTGGTGGGGTGAGGTCCTCCACGGACACGTCACACTGGCATCCTTTCTCATCATATACATCATCAATGCCAAGGGCTGTGTCGGCTGCAAGAGACAAACACAACTTAACACCACCAGTTTTTGGTTAGGACATATTGGGTTGTTTGTCTCACCTAGGAGAGGTGGGGACACTTGCAGACTGAGCATGTAATCAGCTGATGAGGTAGAAGCCCAGCCATTTGTGTGGCCAAACTTCTATAAACTTGTCCATATCGGTGATTTGACATGGATGTTTTCCCGAGTTGTTCTCTACCTGGAAGATGGGTGGTAGTGACGAATTTGGGTGGATCTGCTCGTGCTTTTCACCCTGGTCCTTGAAAGCTAGTAGCTGTCCCTTAAATTGCAGCTTTTTACAGTTGAGAACTCTTAAATTCATTAGTCTGCCTATACAGAGCTCAAATCCCATGACACTGACCTCATTAGCCCTGTTGCTGAATCAGTTACTTAAGCAGCAGACCGGAAGAAGGCTGACTACTTATTGCTTGCTGGTCTGGCAATGGTGGGGTCATGAGAGCACTTGCTTAAGCAGATACAGTCAAGAGAAGAGAAGAGCAGTTTGCATATGAAAATCAGTTCCCTATAAACCATTCAGATTAACTTTTTTGGTTAATTGTAACATTTGAAAATGTGTGTGTATTAGTACCCCTGGCTTTTCACAGTGTGGGAGAAAGTACAGAAGGCCATGGAAATTCTCTAAGGACACAAGGAGACTAAAGCGATAAATCCAGAGCTGTTCTTTTGACCTCTTCCTGTGTGTCCCTTTTTGCCTGCCCTCTTGGCCTCTGGCTTCTCTTCTGTATTACTGTTCTTTCATTTGGCTATGTGCATGTACTGCATTGACCTGTAGATCCAGCTTGGAGCCCTCTAGTTACCTGGCTGTGTGCTGAGGTACTTTATATCCTATAGGAGCTCCGGACATGTAAACATGAGGGAGTTTCCAGGAAGACTATACAAGGGGAAGAGAACATAGGTAGACAGGTGACACATGTAGACTAGCTGACTGACAGAGCTAAGACCAATATCCTGCTAGATGCACAGATACTAGCTACTCAGAGGCAATATTTGATAACACTTTTCAGGGCTTCCAGCATAGAATTCTTGGAAGCCTTTGATACTCTTCTTCAAAATTGAGGCACATGACTGCTTTCCCTCATCTGAACTCTAGTAAGAGGTATTATTACGCTTCAGAAAACTGAGGACACAGGAGAGGACATAGGGAGAGCAGATATGGCAATACCCATATTGATGACCTCTTGAAAATGTAGCACAATTTTGCAGGGTCATTTGTTTGTAAATAAAAATGTTATTGTTTGAACAAATTTTTACAGCCACTCGATGTGTTTTGGTCACGTATGATCTCCTATTCCTTCTATCCCAGCTTTTCCTTGATCCACTATTCTGTGCCCCCTCCCCCAATTGCATGTTGATTTTTCCCATTGAGACCACTCATCAATCCCAGGAGTATGTGGGCATAATAGGCCATCTCCTGGAGACCCCCAGGGACTGCATTCTTGAAGGGAACTGACTTTCACCTCCCAGAACAGTATGTGGGGATTGTCAAAATAACCACAAAGTGCAGATAATGAAACCAGTGCTCATGGCTGACTCAAAATGGAGCTGGGACTCTCCCAAACTATCACATGACCATTATCTCCTAGGTTACTGCTGTAGTTTCTGACCCCAGTCTAGATGTCAAGAAGACACATGGTCCAAGCAGCATGGTGAGAGGAAGTTTAGATTGAAAATGGGAGCTAGACACCAGCTGTATTTATATTCAGATGTATCTTACTGGGCGGATTTAGCACACCATTTTATAATTTGAAGATGAAGATTCAGGCACAAATTCAACAATCATTTCTGCTTTGTAGATTACATTTATTTAGTGTGTGTGTGTGTGTGTGTGTGCGCGTGCGTGTACATGTATGTGCCACAACATGTATGTGAAGTCCAGAGGACAATCTGTGGGAGTTGGTTCTTTCCTTCTGTTATGAGAATTTTGGGGATAAACTCAGGTGGTAAGTCTGGCTGCAAACACTTTATTGGCTTAGCTACCTCACCAGCCCTGATTTCTGTTCTTTTGGTAGGTTTTGTTAGAACACATAAACATAAAACATATCTCTGTGTGTGGAGCTAGGGAGCTGAATTGGATGTTATTCTCATCCTTATTCCAAACCCCCCGTCCCCAATGGGAAAAACAACATTATTTTGCTTCATTCATATCTTGGGACATCAAGTTTCTTTCTAGTAAAGTTAATAATTCATTAAAACTCTTATGGTTCCTAACAGCTTAGATCCCTCTATGACTATTGAGCAGCTGGGAATGGGTAATCTTCAGTGGAGGCTGGATCTGTGCTCTCCCCTCACAGGCTGGGCTGTGAAATTTTGGTAGATTATTTGGGAACATGAGTTCATGGGATTCTCAAACATATCTGATCAAAGCCTAGCCATAGTGTCCAAGTGTCAGTCAAATAAGGTGCTTCAAATACCTTCTTGCTTTGGACAATCTTCCCACCTTGTGCTGTTCATTCCCGGCACAGAAAAAGAAGTATAAAATACAACATTTTTGTTTGTGCGATGCTTTTTTGCTTTTTCTTTTCTCCTTAATTTTTCTTCCCTTTACTCCCCTCCTCCCTCCTTTCCTCTCTATTCAGTTTCTTTTTTGTTTTTGTTTTTTGTTTTTGGTGCCAGGACCTTAATCATGACAGGCACTCTCTGCCTCTGAACTGTATCCTTAGTTCTGTTTCTTCTTATTAATATTGTACAGTTGTTACCCTCCATTTAGATTTGGAAAAACCTAAATAAACATTTGAAGAAAAAGCTCACAGAGCAGTGATGGTGCATTTGGTCCCAGCATTTGGATGGCAGAGGCAGGCCTCTGTGAGTTTGAGGCCAGCCTGGACTACAAAGTGAGTTCCAGCATAGCCAAAAAAATGCTGCCTGGAAAAACCAAAATCCAAACCAAACCAAAACCACTCATTAAAGTTGTTACCTTTTATAGTATTTGGTATGGATCATTTTGTCTTTTGGTAAGAAAGAAGATGGCAAAGAAGGAATTCTGGAAACATCTAAAATCATTTTTTTCCCTCTCATGAAAATCTAATACCAAGATGCAGGTGTTTATGAGAGGGCAGGTAGTTTTTATTTCTTTCCCTTAGTACGCTACCTTTTAAGATTCAGTCCCTCCCGGACATTTTGATGTGATATAGTTGGTGTCAGTTTTGGCTTCATTTTAGAGCATGTTAGAGTCACCGGGAGAGTATGGGGGGGAGGGGAAGCCAACTCTCAGGCTCCCCTAAGATCAACACTGGAGCTGAAGGTAGAAGCCAGGCAGCAGAAATGGTACACAGGTTGGCCATAGAGCAGTTGCGGGCATGCTGGAGGCCCCGATTCTAATCCAGTACAACCAAACCACCACCACCAGAAACAGGCATCAGAGAAAACACAATTGTTTTCCAGATTGTAGAGAAATCCAAGTGCAGCCAGCGGCAAGAAGCACTGACCGTGGTTGGGCTAATGACAAGGACTTTCTGAGCCACAGCTGCTGATGAGGGTGGTTTTTTATTTTTTTATTTTTTAACAGTTCTCTATTCACTGTGCGTGCGTGCATGTGTGAGTGTGTGTGTGTTTGCTGTGGATATGTTTTTTGGAGTTGCAATTTGAGACCATATAAGTGCTTCACAAGACGACAGGAAATGTCCACATTTACAAAGCAAATCCTCAGATGAATTGGTGGTAAACGGGCTTGGAGCTACCATGGAACACCAATTATTACGTAATTCAGCCTGAAGGTGTCAGCCTTCAAAGGAGTTCCAGTTACCATCTCCTGTCCCCAAAGCTGCCTAACCTGACTCCTAAAGGGTTCATATTCTCTCTCATAAAGAGGCAACTGCTGTTCTACATCTTCACAGTGAAGTTTACATTTTCCCAGAACTGCAGCAGATAAAATTATCAGAAACCTAGCAGAATACATTTATTTACTTTCTGTGGAAGAAAAATTATGTCAGCTGGTTTGGGAAAGTAGAGAAATTATAACAGAGAGAGTCCCAGCTTTGATCATGAAGACAGAAAATAAGTGTCCACAGTAAGTAAATCATAATAATACCAGAAATGTTTCAGTTGGAAAGCCTGAAAATTCAAGCAATATTTATGTGTCTACTATGCTTAGGACAGTTAATTGTGATATCCATAGAAATGGGCAAATAAATTATTCAACAGATGACCTGGACTGGGGATAGTTTAGTTGCAGAGTGTGGCTAGCAAGCACAAGGTTCTGAGTTTGATTCTCCAGACCTCAAATAAAAAAAAAATACATTTATCCAAAAGAAACTAGTGATAATACTAACTTTAGAAAGTACCAAAACGATCCAGTTACTACAAATAAAAATCCACAAATTAAAAGTATAGACTTTTACCTCTGTAATTTGTACAGGTAACCAGAAGTGACAAAATCAGATGGATTTAGTACCCTTTAGCATTGACAGTAAAAACATAAATTGGAACAAAATTTTATGGCTATTAAAACTTAAAATCAGGCCCGGGAAGATGGCAACACAATTGTGAGAAGCTGACTGTGAATCTCAAGAACTCATAGAGAAGTACAGTGCTCCTACTGAGAGGCAGGAAGTAGAGGCAGGAGAATTCCTAGAAGCTACCATGCCAGATGACCTGGCACACACAGTAGAATAATATACAAACTGCTTGATTTGGAAAAAAATACAAAATACAAACAACGTTTATATGTCTATCACACTTAGGATAGTTAACTGTGGTATTCATATAAGTGGGCAAAGAAAGTATTTAATAGAGATGATTTGGGCTGGCATTATAGTTCAGTGGTAGAGAATGGCAAGGTCCAAGAACAAGAGGCTGTCTCTAACAAAGTGCCAGGCAAAGGCTGACCCCTGTGGCTGTCCTCTGACTTCTACTTGCACAGGTGCCACTTTTGAGTATGTGGATTCACATTCATTAACACATACACACACACACTGTTTAAAAAAACTTACACATTAAAAACAAAAGCAGCAATATTACAATCTTAGTGCAGGGAAGCTTTCTTTGTGTTATAAAAGGAAGAAAATTAATATAGTAAGGTTTATCACATTACTGCCTATTATAAATAGTTACAAATGTTCAGTATTCTAAAGTAGGAAGCTGCCCATGGTCCGAAATTATAGCATTGTGCTAGGAAGCTGTGTTAGTGTCATGAAAAAGATGAGCAGTAAGATCAGCTGTATATGATGACATGGAAATATTTTTAAATGTGTGATCAAGTTGTAACATGTAGCTGAGCACCCATGTTGATGACATACACTGAGATGTGAACAGGAAAAAAGGGGAGAATATGTAAATGAAATCAGTTATACTAGGGTGGGAGATTCTAAATTATATGTATATACTTATCAGTTTCTTAAGGAACTAAAGGATGTTTGTCCCTACCCCTAAAATTGACGTTTTGGGGAAAGGAAAGTTAGAGAATGAACTAAGGTTTCTCTGGCCACTAAGAACATACAGCTTCAAATAACAAAGGAGAGTTCAAATGAAGGAAAGAATTGATTTTTCAAAGATCCAAAACTTCAAAGCAACCAGGACTGTGGTACATTTCTTACAGGACAAGTGTGAGAGATCCCAGTGCACATACAGAAATGAAACATACAAAAGCTGGCTGTCATTGGGCCACAGGGAACACACATTGAAATAGCCACCACTAATGGTAGTGGTGACCAATTTGTTACATTCCGTCATGAGTCACGGTATATTCTCCAAAGGTTCCTACCTTTGCTGCTCATTGGATTAAAGTTACCCTGTTATCCACTAGTGTCTCACAGCACCTTAAATATCTTCCTAAACTTAGAAGGTTCATGTTAGACATGTGCTAAGCTGCCGACAATTTCTTTGATCAGAGCAGAGTTTAGAGTGACATATTGGGCCCTGGATCAGTAACTCAATCCCATTTCTCTATGTCCTTGGCTTGGCCCCTTTTTGGTCCAGTTAGGCTAGCTGCTGCTAAGTTACCAATAGATTGGCTGGGTTCTTCAGGCACAAACAAACAGCCAACCCAGGAAACAGATAATATAATTTTAGGCCTAGACTTATCTCTTTTCAAATACTTATTTCTAACTCTACCTCTCTCCCACACTAACATTAATCCATGGCTGTTAAAATTTATCCTTTATCAATTTCATTCTTTGACTGACCACATAATATTGGTGTGCTTTAGGGAGGTACAACATGATGCTGTTTGGTCTCCATTATTGAATCAGCATCTTGTTAGGTTGCATGCCTGTATCTGAATTCTTGATCTTCCTTCTCCAACCTCCAGGATGCTGGGATGTAGCCATGCTCACCACAGCCAGCATGAAATGATTTTGTATTCATGTATACATGGGAACATGATCAAATCAGAGTATTTAGCATCATCACAGGAAGCTTAGAAGCTTTACATCCATATTCTCTCTCTCTCTCTCTCTCTCTCTCCAGGTTTCTCTTTGGAGCCCTTGCTGTCCTTGAGCTCAGAGATTCACCTACATTTGCTTCCCAAGTGTATGCTACCACTGTCCAGCTTACATTTCTTTTTCCTAGAACTGTATTTTTTAAATCAACTACTGTTGGTATACAAAAGAATAAAAGTATACGTAATTTAAATGAACAGTGTTTCGTGAAATGATAATATATACTACATCACAATGTTACGCTTAACTGTCAAGATGGCACCTCTTTGTTGTTTCAAAAGGAAGTTAGGGCACAATCAAAATTATAGCTCACAGTTTGGGTTCATTTGGATGGTAAAAGATGATTTTGTAGGTATATTGGCAGGGTATGATGTTGAAAAATTCATCCATTAGCTTTAGAAATAATAGTATAGTAAAAATATAATCAGAAGGGAAAGAATAGGGTGGATTTGATTAAAAAGTGTATACATGTACAGAATTCTTAAACAACAAAAAATTAAGAAGAGGAAGGTGTATATCTGAGTTAATGCCTGAAAATAAATGATACCATGGGTTGGTGGGATAGGCCAGTGGGTTAAGGTGCTCACTGCCAAGCTCAAAGACCTGAGTTTGATTCCTGAAACCCAAATGGTAGAAAGAGAGAATGACTCTTAGAAGTTCTCCTCTGACTGTTACACACATGCCACAGCATCTGTGCAATGCCTTCCGTACAAATAAATACAAGAATAAATGTGATGAGAATGTAAATAAATGCCTGAGAGTAAATGATACCCATCAAATTCCACAGGAGATCCTTCCTTCCTTCCTTCCTTCCTTCCTTCCTTCCTTCCCTCCTTCCTTCCTTTCTTTTTTTCTTTTTTTTTTGCTTTGAGACAGGGTGTCTCTGTGTAATAGTCCTGGCTGCTCTGGAACTTGCTTTGAAGACCAGGTTGGCTTTAAAAGAGATTCACCTGCTTATGCTTCCCAGGCATGTGCTGCTATGCCAAGTCTCAGAACAGATTTCTTTGAGGATTAATTTTTTAAAACATAGGTTTATGAAAACATTTCAAAACATTAAATTAAGTGTTCATTGTGTTGAATAATTTGGAGAAAGACTAAGTTCTGTGCTCTGTACAACTTAAAGGCTTTATGCTTTCCCACTGGTGAAGTTCAATATTCCAGTTGTCTTAGCAAAAATATATGCCTCACAATTTAAACAGAACTTACAGTGTTACAGTTTGCAGAACACCTATCTGTCCATCTTCCTCCCCCTCTATCTCTCCCTTTTCTTTCCTTTCCTTCCTTAAACCACAGTTTCATATATTACACTATCTCCTTGAACTTCTTATTGTACGGAGTATGACCTTAACTTTTCCATCTCTTGCTTTTATCTCCATAATAAGTACTAGGATTAAAGGCATGAGCTACAGTGTCTGGGTTATGTAGTTCTGGGGATCGAACCCAGGGCTTCCTGTGTGCTAAGAAGATACTGAGCAACATCCCCAGCCTCCACAAACTTTTCTAGGAAAAAAGACAGACCTGGATGCTCAAAATGTAAACCTTTTTTTTTTATGCATCCAGTTGTAGCAATTGTTCTTGCTACCCAATAAAGAAAAAAGAAAAAAGAAAAAAGAAAAAAGAAAAAAGAAAGAAAGAAAGAAAAGAAATATGCAATGGCAGTAATTCAGCAACTGCCCTGAAAGTAAGTATTCTAGATTTTGAACAACAGAGATTATGCTGTTAGTAAACACTGAAGAACAACCCAAAACACAGCACCCTGAGCAGCAGGAGTGACAGATGACTGAGCAATCATGGCAGCCGTGAAAAGTGGGTGTGGGAGTATGCCTGTCTATCTCAGCCATAGCTGTCCATCACAGGCTGCGACAACTGCCGGTCTCAAGCCCACATCAATGTGTTCATTCTTGAATTTGTAGAACACAGAGAATTATTTAAGAGCATTTCCCTCCTCCACCTCAGGAGTGCCCTGGGCATCACAGTAATCATAAAAATATGGAAACACAGATGCTCCAGATTTAACTATAGCTCCCATTAAAATGGATTTGGAAGTCCATGTTTTAACAGTAAGTAAAATATAATTTTGCACAGCAACAGGTAGATTTTGTGCATTTAATGTTTATGCCCCCTCCAGAAGAATATAATTCTCATTTTATTTATATTTCTTGGTTATCTAAGAAATGGGAAGTAATGTCAACATCTAGTTAGTAAGCAGTTCCAGCTTTGGTTTCTGTAGATGTGTCAAAAATATCCAACTTGATAAGGACTGACACAGTTCATATTATAATATGAGCATGCTTGCATACGGGGAAGTTCATCTGGCCTTACCTTGTCTTCTAGTAGTTACACGTAAAGTTCTCTACCCTTTGTTTGTAATGATCCTCCAAGTTCATTGTCATGTACTGTAGGCACGAATAAATACCAACTCCAATAAACACTGCAATTCCATACACTTCTCCAGCATTTTGTAGAGGTATGTTCAAACCCATATAAATACTTCCAACAGTACACTTAGAAGAAGGTACAACAGGATCAAGTTCCCAAATCATCAATGCTGCCCTTGTACTTTGTACCAAGAGTTTCTCCCATGGCCCATGTGGCATTTCATGTAGGGATAAGCTCCGTCTCAGCACTGGTTTTAACCATTTCCCTGTAATCCTTGGTTTACAGGACCTTAATAGTAACCATATTCACCAGATCGTGCCCTAAATCACCAGAACTCATTTGTTCCATCTAGTGTTAGCACTCTACCTGTTAGAGACTAACATCTCTTTGTCTTTCTTCCCTGCATTTTTAATTAAATCATAAAGTATATGAAAAAAAAAATGTGGCCCCAAACCTTTGAGGCAAATCTTATTAAAATCTGGCATCTTCCACTCTAATCACATTTCTTGTGCATCAGCTGAGGCTTTCTGTCAAAGTCAATTTCTTAACAGATTAGAAGTAAGCATCTCTGGTTGCCATGTAAGAAAAATTTATTCTGAGAGCTCTGTCTCCGCCTTATTGTTTTACAGTCTTTCTATCCTATGCTCTAGGTATACCAGATGACCCAGTTCTACCAGGCACTGTATAGGCATCACCAACGTTGGCTACTCTTCAAGGTGTGCTGTCCATACACCCAATCCATCATCTTTCTTACTTGGCTGGTGATTTCTGCATGCTTAATTTCTAGTGGCAGGATTGTTAAGTGCACAGAGTACCAACAAGGGCAGAGAACGCTCAAATGGGGTGAACCTCAGAATAAGCAGAAGAAAGTGTTTAAGGTTCAGCATGCATGCAACCTGTGCCACTTGGAAAACTGGAATTGTATTTTGCATTCTAGAAGTATTTTTATTTTCAGTTGTCCTAAGCAAACAGTGTGGGGTATGGAGAGAATCTGCTGCAAGTTCAGAGCCTCAGATGCAGGTCTGTAGTGGCAAGCCCTTCAGGCACCTGCTAAATACACTGGGGATCCAAGGAATGGATTAACCCTTTCAGAGCCTCAGATGCAGATCTGTAGTGGCAAGCCCTTCAGGCACCTGCTAAATACACTGGGGATCCAAGGAATGGATTAACCCTTTCAGAGCCTCAGATGCAGATTTGTAGTGGCAAGCCCTTCAGGCACCTGCTAACCCTGGGAAATACACAGGGGATCCAAGGAATGGATTAACTCTTTCTTCTTTTACTGGCTACACATACTTCTTGCTGGGTGATTTTGTCCTTGCATTGTGTAGTTTCTGGGTGAATCAAGGACCTAGCACATATCAGGAAAGTGCTCCACTACTGAACTACAATACACTCTTAGTGTAATGATTATTACATCATATTATTTTTGGTTGTTTAGAAGCCCTTTTACTTGATACACAGTGAACTCCACGACAGCAGGACATTGTCTTCTTGTCCATGTAGCTGATTTTTCAATATTATTCTTATGGTTTCATCATCTTTTGTGCTTATATATCTATGTACGTTCATATATACACATGTACGTATGTATTTCTCTATCTGTTATCTATCATCTATCATCTAATCTATCTAATTATCTATCTATTTATCTATCATCTATCTATCATCTTCCTACCTACCTACTTATCTACCGTCTATTAACTTACATTCAGTAAATACATTAAGTAATGTATAAAATACATTAAGTAAACCCCAAAACCCTGCTATGAGAGTAAATAGCTTATATGCAGAGTTATAAAACCATCTCATTAAGGTTCTATAGAGTAAGACAGTGATGAGGAAGCATTTGTTACAACTCCGAATATATATCCATCAAATTTAAAGACTATAAGACTAAAAACATACACTATTGAAAAAACTGAAAAAGAAGAGAAATTATTTTATTTGAAAATAAGTCCAATTATTCTTATATACAGAATATATCACTTTCAAGATTAAATAACCTTTTTTATTTTTTTTCCGAGACAGGGTTTCTCTGTATAGCCCTGGCTGTCCTGGAACTCACTCTGTAGACCAGACTGGCCTTGAACTCAGAAATCCACCTGCCTCTGCCTCCCGAGCGCTGAGATTAAAGGCGTGCACCACCACTGCCAGGCATTAAATAACCTTTTGAGTTTTTAAAGAATAATTTTAATTAAAGTTCTGCCTTTAACATTTTGAACAGGAAAAAAAGAACATATTGAACAGGTATTTACCTTTACATACATGCATATATATGTCCAAAGCAGATACACCATACTTGGCAAATGTAAGCACAGTAGAAAACTACAGATTCATGCAGTTGGTATCACTTAATGTATGTGTTGCATATTTTATATTTCAGTGTTATAAACTTCTTAATAAGAATAAAAAATTTAGAACTCAGTATAAATAGCCCAGTACCCAAGACTATAAAACGAAGCAACACATCAAAGATAAGAAAAGGGCAGTTTACCTTTCTTTCCCTTAAAAAGAAACCTAGACTTTTATGTGAATGTCCCAGTCAAATCTACAAAGGGATTTTTAATTTAAGGAGAAGTATGATTAGCAGCTGGCTAGACTTATTTTTAAAATTGTTCTATAGTACTTTTCAGATTTTTTGACTTCTATCCATAAAAAGAAATGCATTTTATATTGTAACACAACAAACATACATGGGTGAAAGTACACATACACACACACACACACACACACAGAGAGAGAGAGAGAGAGAGAGAGAGAGAGAGAGAGAGAGAAGAAGCACACACATTAGTAAGACAAAGTGACAGAATGAATATACATATCTAGTCCTGTTCCCTCTGAAAACTTACAAAGACACAGTGAAGAGATAATTTAGAAAGATAAACTATAAAAAGAGAGAATTTGAGAAATGGCAGCAGAAACATAACTTTGGAGGTGGGAAGCAGATGGACAAGTTAGGTAACTAAGTCTCTGACACCAGAAAGAAAACTCTGGATCAGCCAGCAACAGAATAAATGGAGGGGCCAAGATTTACACTTCAGAGAACTCAAGGCTGTCAGGACTTGGCAGCACTGGGCTCTTCTAGATGCAAGAACAAATGGGAACTTGTTGAGATGAGAAAGACTGAATATAATCTGCACTACACTTGGCTTCACAGTCTTCTCTTCCTCTGCGCTTGCCTGTGGATATGATCAGCTGTTTTAAGGTTCTACTTCTTTGACTTCACGGCAATGATGGGTGGACGTTAATCTGGAACCCTGAGCTGAAATAAACCCTTGTCTACTCTAAGTTTCATGTGTCAGAATATTTTAAACATAGCTGCAGATGAAACTAAAACACTGTTGTAGCGATGACAGCAAACACTATACCTATTGTGTAGGGCTTGGATAAGTACTTGCTCTCTCGTAAAAATAAACTGAAGATACTGATATAAAGAACAGGCTAAATTTGGATACATTAAAATGATTGTACTTTGTATTGGAAGCATGGGAGTGTCTTGAGAAGGGAACAAAGAGTAAAACCAGCTAAATTGTCCGCTGGCAAGAGGAGATAGACTGCTCAGACTGACTGGGGAAACAGAAATATGTAAATGTCATCAGAATCCTGTGGGTAGCGTAGGAGAGGAAGGAAGAACTCCATTATATTTCCTTATAAAGGGTTCATATTATTTGACTTTTTCTTTACTTTACTGTTTTATTTTACTTATTTCTAAGAATTTGAGAGATAACGCTGTGTCAATTCATTGCTCACAACATAGTGTTCTGGGGATACATTCACACTGTTGGGTGTTTACGTTTAGCTAATTAGCAAATTGTTAGAGCACTGGGGATAACCCTGTAGACAGGAGTGGCCACACCTTTCATGCTATCTGTTCCTAAGCTGCCAAGCTCCTATTATGTAATGGTCCTAACCTAGCATAGTACAGTAAGATTGCCTTCCAAAATTACTGCCTGCATCCCATCTAGTACCTTCACTAATCTACTAAGTCTGGAGACCCTTCCCCTCTAAGTTCAGAGGTTCCTTCCTCTAAAGTCAGAACAGGTAAGAATTTTCTTAGTTCTGCAGGTTGCTGTTGGCTCCGTTACTCCATCTTCTCCTGTGTGTCACTAAAGGATCAGATTACCTAAAACCCATCTTAGCACATTTCGCTACAGAACCTGGAAAGAATCTTTGTCATTTAAAACACAAGTACAATATCATTTTGTGCTGAGAGCATGTAATGCCCAATTTTCTCATGGCTGGATACTTAGGCTGCAATAAACAGGAATCAGGCAACATCCCACATACTGACTTCATTTCCCAGCCTTCTATTTTTAATTAGAATTTTATTGATTGATTGATCATGTTAGAATCTTGCCCACTTGTGTGCATGTGCACCACCTGTATGTCTGGTACCTATACAAAAGGGCATTAGATGATCTCGAACTGGACTAACAGATGGCCTGGAGCTGCCAGATGGATGCTGCAAACTGGACCTGAGTCCCCTGCAAGAACAGCAAGGGCTCCTAACTGCTGAGCCATCTCCTCATCCTCTTTTTTTTTAATTTTTAAAATAACTTTCATACTGTTTTCCATAGTGGCTGTGATAATTTATGCTCCCACCACAGCACTGTTTGCTTTTCTTTACTTTCTCGCTGATACTGCTATCTTTTGTCCTTTTGATAGCAACCATGCTGACAGGAGAGAGGTGCTACCTGACAGTGGTTCTGATTTGCATTTCATTGATTAGTAGTGATGTTATTTCTCATTGTGTTTGTTCTCAGGCTGGCTAATTAGCAACATTCAGAATTACTAATTTACACTAATGAGTGTAAGTAGTAATTTACACGAGAATCTATTATGTAAGATGCTGCTGCATTTGAGCACATTCTTTTAAAGATCAAAGATTCCATTGGTGAATAATTCATGCATCCTCAGCACCTTAAATTATGTTAATTATGATATGAGTTTCTTTAAGATTCTCTATTAAAGATTGTCAATTAACTTTACTGGCTAGCAGAAATGCTGGCAAAATTTCATGGAATAGTTCTTGACACTTAATTAAAGGAGTCATTTTGCTTTGAGTGATGATATGAAGCACTAGAGAGTTTTCAGAAACAATTAATATAGTCTGTGTCACTAAACCTGCTGATCACAGCACGACAATAGCTTAGCCACTGCCAATAAGGGAAAAGGGAAAAACAGAGAAAAAGTATTTTTCTTCAAAATTGTACTTAATTTTTTAAAAATACTTTTTATACATCTTTAAAAATTATTTCAGGGGCTAGAGGGATGTTAAGAATTAAGGGTGCTTGTTGCTCTTCCAAAGGACCAGAGTTTGGGTTCCTTCACCCACATTGGGTGGCTTAACCTACCTGTAACTCTAGCTTCCAGGCATCCAATGTCTGTCTGCAGACTCTTCAGGTACTAACTGCACATGCATGCATATACAAACAAATATGAATCTTTCAGTGACCCAGTAATGACAGTTTTAAAAGTACAACCTTTGCTCGGGGATATATTGCATTTGTCTGTGGTCCTCAAAGACAGTTTTTAATGAATAGGTTTTGTTAATTGGATCCTAAGTAATAATACTTAATCAGTTACTTGTTCATAATCTGTTAATTATTCACTCATTTAAACTAAATATTTTCTTTATGATTATATTTACTTAGTATTTTTTGAGACAAGGTCTCATGTGGCTGAGGCTCACCTTGAACTCCATATGGATCAAAGGATGATCTTGAACTTTTGATTCTCCTGTTTCTACCTCCTGAGTGCTAAGATTATAAGTATTCAACACCATACCTGGTTTATGCAATGCTGGAGAATCGAACCTGTGGCTCATGCTTGCTAGGCAAGTGTTCTACCAACTGAGCTGCATCCTCAGCCACCAAATAAATATTCCTAAGTAGCCGTTATGTGCTATGTACTATGATGTCAAATTGTAAGGCAAGGCCTCTCTCCCAAAGCAATTATCTATGTCATCTTTAATAAAGCCAGTGGTTCCTGTGATGTAGTCATGGTGTGTGCTATAATAAGGACAATGCCATTCTTTCTGTCTTTCTATGAATTATTCAGTGTGAGGACCTTAAACCTTCCATTTCCCCTGGCAGGAACTTCATCAAGTACTGGAAGAAGGAAAAAGGAAGACATTCAAATTAATAATGCTAAAACTTCAATTCTTCAACATCAACGCAGAAATTGATACTAGGCAATTATTAAGTAATGACTATTCAATTTTTGAGGACCTATACTGTGCTTGGCATTGATCAATAATTTTTCATATAGTATATTTTATTAGTATTCATATGACCCTATTAAACTTGTATGATACCTATACCTGGATCCTTGGAGCAAGAAAGAAAGATGGGGAGGAGAGAAGGGGAAGGAGGGAGGGAGAAAAGGAAGGGG
>JADRCH010000031.1:59387-93390 GCA_019843965.1 Rhynchomys soricoides
AAAAAAAATTGCAGAACCTACCTTCACCATCTTCTTTTCTATAAGTCTTTCCAATTAAAAGCAAACGCATAAATCTTATAGCTTCTGAAACATTATTTTGTTCACACATACAAAAATCATTTTTCACAGATTTTTTTTATCATCTTCTAGCAGATAAGCAAAGAATTCGTAACAAAAGCATGGTGAATTTCTAGAGTAAAAAGACTGTGTCCAATAGAATAAATACTGAGTCATTCCTGACCAGGTTAAGTGACAAACTATATTCAGATGTCAGGGACAGTCACAGCTCCACACTGGATAGCATTGACTCAGGTATCCCCTCACCCAGTCACATAACCAAACAAGGTCAGCTCAAGGTCAGATTAGGAAAGGCATTATCCTTTTATATGCACACATCCTGGAGTGTGTCTGAATTAAAGGTGAGATGACTTAGAAGACCTTATTTCATCCCATCTGTAAAGAGATATGCTGTTTCCTTTGAACCATATTTAGGGATTGCCAACCTTAATAAAAGATGCTAGGCTTTAGAATGGTCGAGCAAACTACCAATTGCAAATTTACATTACTTTCTCATATCAAATACACTGGCAAACTCTAAACATGGACATACACACAGTGATCACTTGAACATAATCTTCTTCTTAAGAACCTCTTGCTACCACGTGACCCAGCTCACTTAGTGGAGGTTGAGAGAGCTTGTGGGTCAGAGGTGAGTAATCTCAGTTGAGGGTTCTAGCCTCCAGTCAACCCAACAGGATCTTGGCAGACTATGAAGGAATCCAGCCAAGATCAGAAGAACTGCCTAACAGAATCGCAGGTTAAATAAATGGCTGCTGTTTTCAATCACTAATCTGAGAGAAGTTACTTATGAAAGATAGACTACAGGTGCAGAAGTAAGGAGATACCCACATTTTCCAACCCAAATGCAAAAGAGGGCAATACAAATTTGAGATAATCTTGGCCATGGGAAGTCATCAAGTCCAGCAGAGTGGTGTGGCATATCAGTTGGATGGTCTGGATTAATAAAAGATGTAACTTTCTCACGAGTGGGGTTTTAAAGGTTGATTTGTAACTGGGGGACAATGATCTTCTGAGGCCTCATAATCTTTACAGTCTATGAACAATGGTTAGGCCCAGTATATGCAATGGAAGAGAGCTCTGGAGAAAGATTTGGGAAGGCTGGATGTTGAAAGTAGAGTAAAGGGAATTTACTTTACTTTTTGGTAAGAAAGTACCAGGCTGCTGCAGACTGCATAAAGCAGGGACCAAGTAGCTTGTCTTCTCTCTCTGCCAGCCGTCCTTTGCAGATAAAGGATCCTGGATTCTCTCTAACCTTTTTTTTTTTTTTTTTTTTCTTTCCTTACCAAGTAGAACACACCACAAACACTATTAAATATAATTTTAAAATTGTGTCATATTGGTTTCTTTTTGTGCAGCGGGCGACTAAGTGTGGCTTTGAAGAAAATAACTGAGATATACAGATGAAAACGAAGCAGAAGAAAAAAAAATCTTCATGAGCCCAAAAAGTACTTCTCCTAAATGCGAGCTAAATTCTGTGATTTGGGTAGTGGTTAAGTTTGCAGCTTTTTTGTGCAAATTTCAGGGGTGACATGGGTTATTTTTAAAAAGTAAGATATCGGAGAGTAAAGAAGATGCCCTTGCTCATCCTTGTGCAAATCAGTACTATAACTGAGGAGGGGCAGCAGTAAAACTGATAAAATGTCACCTGTTTTCACAGCCCATCACTCTGAACTCCAGGAAAATGCTAGCCCTGAACAGCACCTCTCAAATACCTTTCCTGGATTGGAATCTATCAAGTGAGGGCTTATTTAAATTTTATGATGACCTACTGTGTGGACAAATATAAACTTTAGAGTGATGCACGGGGTACTTCAGATAATTTTCAGAACATGAAGAACCATCTCCAGCCCCTGAGGAAAACTGGAAACAGTGTGACTGGTGAGAGGCAGGGAAGCAATGAAACACACACACACACACAAAGTGTCAAAGGAACATGAAGCCCAGGTAATGATAATTTATCTCTAGCATCCTTTAGCCAATCCTTCCTTCCTTCCTCTGTTCCTCAGTATAGCTAATGGGCAAGGATGTTACTTCCCATCAGGACAGCAGAGCAGGTTTGAGAAACCCAGGCTTAGAATGTTTCTTAAAGGATATCTGATTGATCTCCTTTAGGGTCTAGAAGTTCCCGCAGATCTTCCAAGCTTGGCTTGACTGTCCAATTGTGGAATCCACTCTAATGGTATGGTATGTTTAAATACCTGGGGTTAGGCTTTTATTATATAGAACTAAAAATTGTGTTTCTTATCTCTTGGCTCTGATTCTGCTCTTTGAAGTGACCAAGAATACATCTGACACCTCGTGACAGGCTTGAAAAGGGGCTATGCATTGTACGAGAAAGTGTGTTAGCCTGCATGTCAGAAACATCGGTTGGCAAATGATAAGCTGATGTACTTTTCACATTTATTTATTTTTTGTTCCACTAATAGTATGATAAAGTTTTTGATAATATGACTTTTGAAAAGTTGTGTTGAATAGAATGTAATTGTGTTGCTATATAATCAAGGTGTGATTTAACACACACACACACACACACACACATATATTAGGAAGGGTATGATGAGACCCTTGATTATACTAAATATCACAGTCTCAAATATTCTCAAAGAAAAGTAGGTAATGGAAATATTGTAAAGTCAAAGAGAACTGAAGATACAAGGTTCATGACAAGGACAAAACGTAATGGTAGAACCATGTAGCTTGAGACAAAATAGATCACAAGGAATGCGAGGCATCTAGCCTTTATATAGTTACTAACAACCTTCATCTCCTTGTGTTTCTCTCTTGCATGGCCTGTGTGATCATTAGCAAATGGAAGAAAAAATAACCTACCACCTGAGGTTAGTTATAGAACACTGTAGATTCTAACTGGCGTAGACTGTCATGGAGTGGACGATGTGGCACACACTTGAGTGGACTTGGACTCTCTTTTGTTTTCTGCCTTGAAATGACAGCATCTCTTGCCAGGTACTAGACTGTATCCTCATTAGAGTATGAGCAACAGCAACCAGCTAAGATGCTCCTGGCTTACCGACCATAGAAAATGTGAACGTCATGAGTGTGTGCGTGTCTTAAAGCACTACATTAGGAATGTACTGCAACAGGCAAGTGATAGCATTCTGACTCCTTTTGAAGTCCTACTAGGCATGCTGCACAGTGTGCCGGTACATTTTGCAGGCTACTCAAAGTATACAGCTCTTGTTTTCGAATTTGGATTTCTTGATAAAACCTGGGTCTACAAAAGTTGCAAGTTAGGTTTAAGGTTATACGCAAAGGTCATATGGCAGCTTATGGTCTTCTAGAAGGAAGGCTGTAGAGTCCACATGTAGTACAGGCAGGGAACTATATTTCTTGCTAATAAGAACAATTTCCCTTATCATGGTACGGAGACAGCAAACATTGAGGCAGGACCTACCGCCGTTTGATAGAAATCCTGTTTGATAATACACAGAGAGCTTGGGCAAGGTTAGAAATCCAGGTAGAACTTCCATCCAGTTAAAGTAGAGAAATATTTCTACTGTAGAAATGGGTGCTTCGCAAAAATGATTTGTGTCCCCATGACAATGTTGTCAAAAGGCTAAATCTAATGGAGTCTCAACACTAGGCAAAGAGCTGCAGGTAGCCAAAAGATGCTGAGAGCAAGAGAAGGCGTGTTCTCCAGGGAAGAACCCAAAGATTGGTTCTCTAATATCAAGTGGTCAGCCCTGAAATAATCATATACATACAAGTAAAACGTTATATGGATTGAGCAGACTGTGTTCATATGTACATTCATATGCATGTATGTGTGGATGTGTGTATGTGTACATATATTTCTAAGCATATAAATATATATGAATATATAAACAAAGAAATGGAGGCTAAGGATTTGAGAGAGCGAAGGAATGCATGTGAAGGATTGGAGGAAGGAAAGAGAAGTGACATAGTGATGTAATTATATTTTAATTTAAAAAAAAAGGTGAAGTCTTTGGGAGGTGAATAGACCTTCAGGGACCAGACCTCACGAGTGGAATTAAGGTTTTTATCAAACAGACCTAAGAGGTTGCTCGCCCTTCCGTCATGGGGAAGTGGGATCTTATCACCATGGCAACATGATGAATTTAGTCTTTTAGCTTCCAGAACAGTGAGAAATAAATATTTACTACCTATAAGCTATCTAGTTCTGGGTATGATGGCTATAGCATGCAAACTGTTTAAGATACAACCGTTCTCAGGAATACGATGCTGTTACTTGGAGTCTGTAGTCAGAGACACTGGACCAGATCTTAGGAGGCAAAAGAAGTGTAGGAGACAAAGAAGAAGAATAGGTAATGTGCATGAATAAAGAACTCAGGCAAGAGAAAAAAAAAAAAGACACCAGAAATAGTGTGGTGGTTAGAATATGCTTGGCCTGGGGAGTGGTATTATTAGGAGGTGTGGTCTTGTAGGAGTAGGTGTGGTCTTGTAGGAGTAGGTGTGGTCTTGCTGGAGGAAGTGTGTCACCGTGGGGGTGGGGCTTTGAGAGCTTCCTCCTAGCTGCCTGAGGATGTGAGACTTCTCTTAGGGGTCTAGAGATGAAGATGTAGAACTCTCAGCTCCTCTAGCACCATGCCTGCTTGATGGGTCTATCATGCTCCCACCTTGATGATAACGGGTTGAACCTCAGAACCTGTGAGCCAGCCCCGATTAGATGTTGTCCTTATAAGGTTGCCTTGGTCATGGTGTCTGTTCCCAGCAGCAAAACCCAAAGACAAGTTGATAGAATTGGAAAAGATACTGAATGAAATAATTCTGGCCCAGAGAGACAATCACTCTTCTCTCTCATGTGTGGGTCCTAGATTCAGAGGTTTAGATTTCTGTGTTTAAGCTAACGGACTGTTTGTGGAGGCAGAGAAGCAAGAAAGGGATTGAAGGGGTATTCAGAGGGGAAAATCACAAAAGACACGGTGTATGAAAGTAGAGAGTAGGGAATGATAGGTGTGAAACACAGTAAATAAAGATGGGGAAAGGGTGGGAGTGGAACAGAGGAATAACAAGAACAAAGAATGTATGAAAGGGCCATATGGAAACCTCCTACTTTGTATGCTAACTAAAAAAGTAGCATTAAAAAAAATACTTGCTTCCAAAATTCACGAGTTTTTAAACTAAAAGCTCAATGTCAAGTTAAGGACACCTCTTTATGAGTTGTTGGCTAGACATGTCCCAGAACCTCTCAAAACAATACAGGCTATTGCCAGTGATTGCTCTTAACTGCCTTCCAGAATTAGATGGTAAGATCCCACTGCTGAAGACACCACACTTTGGTTAGAGGATAGAGAAATCAAGCTGGAAGCTCCCATCCTGCTGGCTGGTGTTTCCTGTGCTAGAAGCTGCTATATAGCCTGCTGGAGGAGAAAATTCATCATCAGTTTCCAGGCACAGGATCATAGGATGCTTACAGGAGCCATCACCTTTTTTTTTATGTCTCAAAATGTATTTATATAGCTCAAAAAATCACAAATGTAACAAAGGGACTAACAGGGCAGACAAAAGTGTTCAGAGGGAGAAGGAAGGGGGTTAAGTGCTGTAGTGGAAGGTACATGTAATCGTAACATATTGTATATATGCATGGCATATCTAAAACTTAATTAAGAGGACCAGTGATTGAGATGAACAAAATATACATGGGCAGAATACATAAGATAAAATATTTTTTTCTCATCTGAAGTTAAAAATATTTTCTTGACTAAATCAGAAACTGCTGCTCTATGTTGCTTTTCCAATACCCAATCCTTCGACCCTAAGCTTCAAATGGATCCAGGTACCTCCCTTCCCACTGGACCATATGGCTAGGAAAGTACAAAATGAAGGTACTGACTCATGGCTGCCAATAATGGTCCCACTCTCCAGAATAGTAAACATTAAAAAAAAAAACAAAACCAAAACCCAAAAAACCAAAAAACAAACAAACAAAAAAACAAGATGTAAATGGATAAGTTATAGCATCTTTTGGAAGGAATACAGATATGAGGTGGTCATTTGTTGCTGTCTTTGGAAATCCTGCAAATTACTTGGAACTCTTTTGTTTGTTTTACTTCTCCCCTGAAGAAGAAGTGAATGCATCTATGGACAGAATCAAATGAGAGCTCATGACTCAGCCACAGGGTGGGAGAGAGCTAGCAGAAGCAGTCATAGCGATGGTGAGGGTTACGCATATTCAGATGAAAAGATGGCTTTGAAGTGTACCGGGCATTGTAGCCCCATCCTTAGTGACAAAGAAAAGTATGGAATCTGAAATCTTGGATCAATAAAAACTAATCTCTGGCTCACCTACCTGCCATGGATTTACTTGTCATCGGGACTGAGAACCCTGAAGCTCCATCTAAACACTTGGAGTCCACAGTCTCGGCCTTCGAGCAGAGATTTCATTGCTGTGTAGGTTTTGGAGACAGATCCGCCTATATAGTTCTCAATGCTGTTGTTTGCTTTGCTTTCATAAGAAAAATCACCAACCACTCAGGGCATAGGAACTTGGGAGTCTGGGGTGCATAAAAGAAGCTGTGCTGCTTTTTATGCTTGGGAGCATCAAAGAGAGCATGGATAATCAGCTGGGAAAAGTAAGGAAGACGATACAGAATGTGAAAGAGAGACTGAAAAGTTCAACATAAACGTTTGGAGGAAACATCTCAACGAGCTGAACAACTCAGTAGAAAGCCTCATCAACAGCATATAGAGAGCCCACAGGCTGCTAAGGTAAGTGCAGCCAGCAGAGGCTCCTGTTAACAAGAAGGGACCGCTTCCAAGGGAAAGAGTTCTGGCAGACATATGACACTTGACTGTTGATTCAGCAGTAGCTTAAATAGACCGTCTTCACGGAGCCTCTGGGGACTTGCTTTTGGAAGTCAGCCCTGGATGTCAGCTTCATAGATCATTAAAATACATTATATTAACAAAACAAATCCAAACAAGGACTCAGTCCTAACAGGAACACAAGAACTATGAAAACTCGAGGCAATACAGCCTACTCAGGAGTACTACTGTCATGGATTCCAATGGAATTGAAGTAGATGGAGTCCCAAAGAATTCAAAAAGTATACTTATAATGCTGCTCAATCTAATCCCAAAGGATTTGAATAAACTCTTAAATTAATTCAAAGATTGCATAAATAAACAGCTGAATAAAGTAGAAGATATGTTCTTTCACAAGAAGGATTGAATAAAGAGATAGAAACACTTAAAAAATTAAGCAAAAACTTTTGGAGCAAATATCTCAACGAGCTGAACAACTCAGTAGAAAGCCTCATCAACAGACTGGATGAAACAGGATAGAAGACTATGGTGTGGAGATAAAATAGATGAACTAGAAAATTCAAGCAACACTAAAGAAAGAAACAAAATGTGGGTAGACCATGTAAGGTTCTGGGACATCATTAAAAGTCAGGGCTTATCAAGCATGGACCATGAAGAAGGGTAAGCGAAAGGTTTATAAAACATATTTAACAAGATGGAGCAAACTGTTTCCAAGTTTGCCAAAGAGATGGCTGTCCAGGTCCTAGAAAGTATTTAGAACATCAAATGGATGAAAGAAAGATACTTCTCACACCATATTATATTTAAAACACTATTATATTTATATATTTATATATTGGTGTTTTAAATATGATATATATTTTATATATTAAATATAATACTATATTTATACATTATATTTATATATCTTATATATTAAAGATAATATTATATTTATATATTATATTTATATATTTTACATATTAAATATAATATATTTTTTATATATTAAATAAAATACATTATACTTAAAACACCAAATACACAGAGCAAAGACAACTGAAGCTACAAAGGAAGTGTCTATTTATATGATATAAACACATCACATTAATAGCAGGTGTCTCAGCAGGAAGTCTAAAATCTGTGAGGGCACAGAATGGTGTATCAAACCTTGAAGAAAACAACTGCTAATCCAGATGATCATATCCAGCAAAACTGTCCTTAAAGGAAAAGTAGCTTTCCATGATGAACACAAAGTATGGGAATTCATGATCCACTGATGGCAGCATCACAGAAGGGAAGACTCTATCAAGAGGGTCTAAAAACTAAAACCATATATGCCCTAGGCATTAGCACAACCAATTTTATAAAGAAAACACCACTGGGCATAAAGGCATGAATCAACTTCAACCAATTCATAATGGATGACACAGATACTGTAGTCTGACTTGTAGATAAATCAGAATTTAAATTATTAACAAAGAGAGAGAATCTTCTCTACAAAAGAACCCACTAAGAGGTTATCCAATCCCAAGTGGTCAGCACTCAATCCATACATATATGAGCAATGCTAAATAGACTCAGCAGGTTTTACACACACACACACACACACACACACACACACACACGAGCACACGCACACACACACCCCTCAATAATCAAGATGAAGGTCATGAATTTTAGAGGGCCTAAGGGATGTGTAGGGGGAGTTGGAGAAGAAAAGCGGAAACCTGGGAAACCATCATGTAATTACAGCACATATACATTAAGTTATCAGCAACAACAATAACAAAAAAATGGACATCAGTTAAATGACCCTATAGATCACAGGGAACCTACAGAACATCTGCATCTACAGAATATTCTATCTAAAGGAATACAGATTTTCTTAGCAGCTTCTCAAACCTTCACCAGTATAGATCATACACCACATTGCTTTGATTTAATGCCACAAAGCAAGTCTTTTTAAAAAATTTTCTTTTCTTTCAAGATTTATTTTATTTATATGAGTACACTATAGCGGTCTGCAGACACACCAGAAGAGGGCATCGGATCCCATTACAGATGGTTGTGAGTCATCATGTGGTTGCTGGGAATTGAACTCAGGACCTCTGGAAGAGCAGTCAGTGCTCTTAACCACTGAGCCATCTCTCCAGCCCCCATAAAGCAAGTCTTACAAACAATAAAATGAGAAGCAAAAAGTTGTGTATGCTATTTCATCACAAGAGGAGATCTAGCAAGGGAAAGAACAGAAAATAGAAGTTAAAGATATTGAACAATACAGTGATATTTAGTGGACCTTCGAAAAAGTCTGGAGGGGAAACATGTAAAACCCTAGAGTCAGATGAAAAATGAAAACACAGTATTTCAGAACCTGCACAATGAATTGGCCCTGAGAGGGAAAATTTCAGCTTCAAGCATATTAGAGATCTTAAACAGATAACCTAATACATATCTCAAGGACTTTCAAAAACAACACCAAACTGAATTCCAGATCAGCAGAAAAAGAAGTAATGAAGGTCAGGCCAGGCTGCACTCTCCCTTCCCATCCTAATCATAGCCAACAGCAAACAGAGCTAAGGGGATTAAAAACATTGCATCCTTGAGAAAAGCTAGAAGGTAAAGTGCTTTCCAGGAAAGGTTACTACTGTCCATCCCACGGGGTAAAAATGTCCGTGGTGGAAAACAGAAGCTGAAAGCTCATCTGTGAAGAGAAAGTTCAGCAGGGAGCCTCGCTGACTGCCTCAACTTCCCTGTTTGTTTTCTGTTGGATGTACGTAAGCCTTGAGTTTAATAAAGTTACTTTTGGTTGTTCTCTCGGTCAGGCTACCCCAGTCATCTCTGCTCAATACTGTAAACTGATCTGAAAATATATCACTATCTATTTGCTGTTCCTATTTATCTACTACCTGGGGCTCAGTTTCTCCCTCCCTCTTTTGTTTGCTATGTAATAAACCCATTCATTTGAAATTGCAACCACAGGTATTGTAGATCAGTCTCTGTACAGAACGCACATTTTCTCTCCTATGCACAGTCTAGATTTAATGATACAGATATACAAACCCAGAAGGAGAACTTTTTGAGAAAATGAAGATTAGTGGCAGTTGAAGGTGGCAGGGAATGTAAAAGAAGTTATACAAATTACATGCTATACTTGAATGGAAATTTCTTTCTTTGCTTTAAAGAATTATTTATTTAGCTGGGTGTTGTAGCATATGCCTTCAATCTCAGAACAAAGGAAACAGAGGCAGGTGGATCTCTATAAGTTTAAGGCAAGCCTGGTACACATAATGAGTTCCAGGTAAGCTAGCCCATGAGATGGTGAGACTCTATCTCAAATGTTAATTAACTAATTAACAAATCAATTAATAATTAAGTGTGTATGTGTCTAAGTGTGTGTATGTACAGTATATACATACAGTGCACAGAACTTGAAGAGGGGCTCAGATCCTCTGGAGGAGGATGATTGTGAGCCACCATATGTATAGTGGGAACAGATCCTGGGTCTTCTGCAAATGCTTTTAAGCAATGAGCTTTTTCTCCAGGGTATCCCTCCTTCTCTCCCTCCCTCTTTTGAGATAGAGTCTCTGGATCTCATGTACTCCAGCCTCATCTCTAACACACCGCATAACTGAGGCTAGCCTTGACAATCCAATTGCCCTGTTGGGATCACAAAAGGGTACCATCATACCAATTAATGAGAATTTATTGCACAACACATCACTTTGTGCAACAAATTTACACAAATGAAACATTTTTTTAGAAAGAAAGGTAACCATTTCATTTTTCTTATTCTGAAATCCTTCATAATGGTATTATAATATAAATCACATTATCTTTTAAGGTATTCTGATATGCTTGATTTGTGCCTACAACCAAATGTACACATGATGGTACATTAGTTGAGGAGAGATAGGATCATGAAGAGAAGAGAGGAGAGATATCAGCTGTGGCAGAAACAAAGAGACAGTACTCAAGGGAATCCAACATTTAGAAGAATTCAACATTTAACTCCACTCAAGCGATCCTTTCTCATTCCCTGCATCTAGAGAGTGTCAGTCTTTCACAAACATCTGGTGATGGTCAAGTACCTTCCCTGGCAGTTAGCAGTATCCTTGAGTATTGCATAGCAGGACAGCATTCCATGTTTTCCCCTTAAGCACAAGTGATGCTGAAGAGCATGTTAAAATATGCATGCTGGCTCATCTGTGTGGCGGCTGGGACTTTGAGAAAGAGAAGATGGGACGGTGACAAGGAAACATGCCTTGGTGGCATGGGTAATCTGGACCGAAGGAAAAAAGAAGAATGAAAGCAAGAGCCAGCTAAGAGTGGAACCAGAAAAGGATGCAAGGATGCACAAGGGGCCCACCTTAGCTATGCATGTACAGGAAAGCTGTGACGTTAGATTGCCTGGTCACGTGCTACAGTGCTGCGACTTACACGTGTTACATCTCGGGCTACTTACCTGCTTTTAAGTCTCCATTTTCTCATTTAAAAAATGACGACAATAATGTTAACCACTTCGTAACACAGGAGCGCTACCATTTGTAGAGCTAAAGCAGTTAGAACTGTATGTCAGAGAACGTTTGACAGAAGGTACCTCTATCATCACAATCTTGTGTTCTCATGATAAAGATATCATTTCTATGGCTACCCGAGCTCCAAATTATACGGAGGCACAAACACTATTAAGCTGTTAAACTGGAGGCACCTTGGCCAGTTATCATTGGCTTGCATAGATTAAAAGATACCATTCAAATCATCTTGATTAAAAAATATTCATTTATCATGATAATACACAGTAAATATCCTTAGAATTGATTTTTTCCTTGGCCATTTGTACATTTCTAGCTTCAATATTTGCCACTTCCTTCCTTCCTTTTTCCTTTTCTTTTCGAGACAGGGTTTCTCTGTGTAGCCCTGGCTGTCCTGGAACTCCCTCTGTAGACCAGGCTGTCCTCAAACTCAGAGATCTGCACGGCTCTGCCTCCCAAGTCCTGGGATTAAAGGAGTGCATGGCCACTACCACTCAGAGTGACTTTCTTAAGTATAACATATTAATTTTATTGAGATGATAACAAAGAAAAACAAGTGGGTATTTAATAAGCTTGTATATGAGCCATCACATTACACCTGATTCAGCAGGAAATGTTCACACTTAGAGATTAACCATGAACTTTTTGTTTTTCATTTATAGCTGATATTCAGAAAAGACTGATTTTTTTTTTAAATGTAGCTTTTAGTTATTAAGTCACAAGCATATCTGGATTCCCATTATTCTTCCTTCTATTCATGCAGGCTCCTTGAGAATGCTAATGGGGGATGAGATGTAAAGGAGCAGCTGAAAAAGGCTTCAGAAGCAAACAAACGAACAGACCCTGGGATAACTGGGAGTCAGCTCGGGCATTATTACGTATTATATTCTATGGGCAATAAGTGGATTTCAGACATACTCATAACCTGGAGAGACACTGAAGATAATGTATACACATAATTGAAGGCTACATTTACTTGATTGCTACTTTATTTCTTTTTTGCTGTAAAAAATGTCCTTGAAAATATCCAAGACCCAATTTCCAAGTTAAATCATAAGTAAAGACTCTTGGTTATGAGATTAAATGAGGAGTGAGGAGCTACCATCCCTTGCCAGTGGGGAGCCCTTGGAGCTACTTCAACAGGGCAGCAATCAGCCCTGTCTTCACTTGGGAAGTTCAGAAGCAATTGAGAAGGGACTCGGCCAGGGAAAAGCAATTCTTTTCTAAGCAAACAGAATTGCACTTGTATGAAATGATCTAGCAAGTGTATGACATGAGACCTTTTCCAATCTGTGATTTGGTAAAGGGTAAGATTTAATTTTTTTTTTTTTTAAATATCTGACTTCTGAGATTCCTTTGGAGAGACAGAAAATGCTAGGGTAGCTAGTGTCTTTCTATTAAGTCTTTGGAATTTTCCTTCCTTCAGGCTAAAGAGCACAACATAGAATTCATTTTCTATGTTCAAAAGCTATTTTATATGAATTTTATGATTAGATGTGCTCAGCCAACCAAGATGACCCCATGCAAGGAGACAAATCAAAGTTTAAAATTTCACGTTATCAGAATAAGGGTCCATAGCAATGTATAATAATTATATACTTAGTATAGTGTGAACCTAGGGTCAAGGTGGAAGACAGGGACGCCCTGAGCCAGCCAGGGAAACTGTTATGTAAGCAGAAGTTCTGCCAGGTGCTCAACTGTGTTTGCCTTCCCACGTCATGTGTTGAAATCCTTATACCCAGCACCTCCTCTAAATGCTACTGTATTTGGAGACAGAGTATTTTAAAGAAGTGATTAATTTAAAAATGAAGTTATTAAGGTAGGTCTAAATTGAATATGATCATGTTTCGTACAAAAAAAACCCATACAGATGCAGGTAGAGAAAAAAGATTATGTGAGGACAGAAAGACCATAAAAATAGATGTGCTTGGTAGGCATCGCCTTTGCCAACATCTTCGCTGAGACTTAGAGCCCCAGATAGTGAGATAGTTAATTTCTGCTGTTTAAATTCTCCAGTGGGAGGTACTTCATTATGGCAACCCAAGGAACGGACACAAGCTGTATTTGCTGCTGTTAAGTATCGTTGGAAGATCCATATATGCACTGAGTGAAGGCTCATCCACAGCAGACACCAGATACTCCTCTTACTTCTCTGAAAGGGTCATCCTGAAGTGAGAGATTCAGTACCCAATAGAACAAAAGCTGTTAAAGTAGGAGGAAGGGAGAGATGGTCTGTGGAAGGGATCTTTTTTTATCTATCAAAAATTCCTGCTTCGATTTCTTATTACAAAAGGGTTGCATGTTCGTTATAAAAGGTACTGAGAAATAAAGGTGAAGAAAATGTAGAAGCAATATATTTTTGATCTCATTTGTTTTTCAGACTTTTTCATATGAACACACAAATCTGTGTACATAGTACATAATATTCATGCAAGTGTACATATCTGCCAGAGTTATGACACAGTCTTGCTGTGTAGGTCAGACTGTCCTTGAACCTATGATCTTCTTCCTCAGCTACCTAAGTATTCAGATTAAAGGCATGCATCATGCTATGTGGCCAGTGCTCACTCCCCTTTCATATCAGCAAGAAACATTTTCAACATCTGATACTGTTTCAGGCATCTTGAGATGGCGCTGGTGTGTAAACATATCTAATGATTGGCATATGCTATGGCTTTTCTATCTACTTGCCAAACCATCTTACAGAAAGGATGCGCCCATTTTATTAGTGGGTCTTTTTCAAGTGTTAACAGGAAGCCTGTGACCAGGGACTCTAGACTTTGCTGCCCCAAAGCTATCTGAGAATTCCCTCCTAGGCAGCAAAGTATGGAAACAGGAAGACCCTGAAAACCTGTGCTAGCAGTGACTCAGGATGCTGCAATTGGCTGGATGAGGCGTACACGACACCAGAGGACAAGGCGTTCCCCAGCTTAGCCGAGCGACAGGCGAAAGGATCGACCGGCATGTCCTGCCTCTGAGGTGGGAGCCGTCATCTCTGCCAGGTAGGGCCATATCAGGTCAGCAACTAGGAGTCTATTTGGAGAACATGACACCAGGAGGGGCACGGAGAGTGAAGAAGTGTGAAGGAAGGACTTGTGTTGCTCACTTGAGAGTGGAAGGGAGGTCCCTGAGGACCTCTGAGGACGCTGGGAAGGGCTGTCAGTTCAAGGTTCCAGCGGTTCACCACAGGGACCTGCGATCACTGCAGCCATGACCTCTGCTTGCTCCTCTTATCCCTGGAGCTTTGAGGGCCTGGGAAAACACAGGTTAAGCTAGGGAATGAGAGTATAAGGCCTAGTGGCCTTTGTAGTTTGTATGTGTTAATGGTAGATGTTAGTCGACTCTGGCTCTTTGCCCAGTGTGAGGGATCCCAAGGGGTTGGGGGCACACTTAAAAGGAAAATTAAGCTAATTTTTAAATGAAAAAAAAAAAGAATATTTCATAAACATGAAAATTATGTGTCAGTCAATAAAAGGTTGGCAGGAAACATTCTGCCACGTGATGTGGTAAAGGAAATAGGTTCCTTCCTCTTGGGAGAGAGTTTCAAGCAGCTTTAGAAGGCTGCAGAGCTTTGCACCGGAGAGCACCATGACAAACAGCAGTCTCGGAGTGTGTGGGAGATGGATTGTGAGACAAGGAGAAGACCATTTTCCTTGTGTCTAGAAGGATACCAGTCTTGAATTTCAGGATATTCACAAGGAGCCTGCGAGTTTTTCTAGTTTGGGGCTTGGGTGGCCACACACAACACACACACCATCGAGGTGATCACAGTGATCTTGAAATAAATAAAGTGTAGGTAAGAGGGAAGAATTAACAAAATGGTGCCTCCCTCCCTCCCTCCCTCCTTCCCTTCCTTCTTCCCACCTTCCCTCACTCACTCCCTTCCTGTCTCTCTTTCTTTTCCTTTTCCTTTTTTAAAAAAGTGCTACCAGTCACGAGAACCAGGGTCTTGCCCATGATAAACACTAACCTTGTTCTATAGTTCTAGACACTTGTCTTCTCTGAGATATAGATTTAGCTGTCCAAGTTTCTCAAAACTAACCGCATGTTCTGTGTTGAACCCAGAGCAATGAATAAATTTTCAATAAGAATAAACAATTTATTTCCCTGGGATGCTTCATCATACCTTCAATGGTACCATAGAGAACGAGTCATTTCCTAATCGCACAGTAGCCTATGAAGCTAAAAATAGTCAGGAACGCCAGGCTTACCGTCTATCACTGGCTTTGGCTGTGAACTCTTGAGGCGTAGTGAGGGCCTGAAGCGGGTTCGGTCGTTGAAGCTCCAGCTCTTCTGGACTTTGGTGGGGCTGCCCTCAGCAGTGATGTCAGTGCTCGGGGATCTCCTATCACCTACTGATGCTTGTCTGCTCTTAATGCTCTGGCCCCTCGGGCTAGCCATGCGCACTCGCTCCTTAAAGCTCAGCTTCTGACTGTGGAAAACAGAGCCACGGTTAATCTATCACCACAAGCTTCTTTCATTCTGCAGGGGCGAATGCTTGAATGAAACCATAAGGCCATTTACATCAAAAGGCAAGAGCGTGTTCAGCAAGGAGGAGCATAGAAATAGATTTTTTTCTTTATAGAAAAAAAGAACTTCATTTAATCATGGTGCTTGTATTCATTTGAAATCACTCTTATGAGTATGTGCATGCTCCTTGGATTTATGCAGGAAGGAAAAAAGACCACTTTGTACCCAATTTCACTGAAGATAACCAAAAAAGAGTTTGGAATTCACTTTAAAAATTGTTGGGTGGTTGTAGCTTTCGTCTCCATTGTTGAGTCCCTTTTCTTTGTTTGTTTGGGAGATCTTCCTTTGGAATTCCTAAGCATCTCTACAGGTAAACAGGGATGATGATTATGTATGTACCTACATTCAGCATGCATTGTATATCCCAGGCAAGATTATGATACCCATAAATTCATGCAATCTCAAAGCAATTGACAGCACTGCACACATATATTAAACACATGACACTTGACATTACGTTCTTCATTCTTGGGAAAAGAAACCACATGGGGGCTGGGGGGGGCACAGCCTCGACATGTAATGAATGAGGTGATTGACAGGAAGAGATGCAATGTTCACTAACCGAATTTCCTGCTAGGAAACAAGTTATTGATTTGCTGTGGCAGCTAGCAGTAAAATCACATTTGTCTAAACATTCTGTTCTCTGATACTAGGTAGGATCAAGCTGCCATGTGATGAACAAGGATGTATTAACAACAAAATCCCAAATGAATCTTTACCCTTTCATGGTTAAGACATGTGTCTTTTGTGATGTGCTAGGAGAAGCAGGTAGCAATTATGGAGACATGGGATGAAGAGGTCTTTGACTCTTGTGAAGACAGGAGTAACATAGCTATTCTCTATCTCTATATAGGAATCAAATGAACTGTGGAGAGTGTTACATGCCCCAACACAGTTTTCTTGTTTCACTTATAAAGTGCTGTGCTATTCATTAGAAAGCAACACACAGTTATCAAGGTGAAGGGCCCAGTGCTCTTCAGAGACTGAAGAAATAACGGGGCAATGGATTTGAGGGTGAGTCGCTTAGCACAGCTCTTGTGAGTCATGCTGCAGCCTTTGTGGGGGATGAAGGCAGCGTGCTTATGGATAAGGACTGTCTGAGACCAAGTGAAGGCCTTGTCTTTTCCACTTACCGCAGTGTCCACGGTCCCCAGCTGCAGCATGCCAACAGCAAATGTGTTTAGTGGGTGTGTGTTTGGCAGCTAACAAGAGATAGTAACATTGGTTTTCCCATGCCTAGTTGCTTAAGCTCTGCAGTTCTAAAGAGGTACCATGTCTGATGTGAAGTTGTGTACATGAAAACAAATCAAATCATGAGCAATGGTGGTCCGAGAGTCTGGTTAGCACTAAAGGAGTTGACCATGCATCTGACACCTCCTGTTCCCAAATGCAGACACAGCCACTTCCAGCACAACCAGCTGAAGGCACATGCAGGCTGGGCAGTTTTGTGGTGAGGTCACGTGAGTTCAAGAGTTCTGTCCAACAACCCCATCAGTCACTGGGTTTATCTTGACGAATGTATGATTGACTAAATGATAAATTACATACAAACAACAGCAACAGAAAACAGCTGAAGAGCACATTGTTTTATATTTAAACTAGGTTCTCCATATCACCCCATACCCTTAAATTACTATGAGAAACCTGTCAAAGAGATAGGTGAAACCTGTCTACTTTCCCTTCAAAAGATTTTAATTGTAAAAATTTCCAAACTTTTGAAAACGTTTCAGTGCAACTGTACCATAACATAAATTTTTGATGATGTAGTTCAGCAAACATATGTTCGCTTCTGCACCTTTACTTTGATAAATGGCTGGCTCAAGGAGACAAGGTCAAGTGAGAACCCCAAGTGTCCTCACTGTGTTTGACCCTGTCTCTTACCTTTCTGGAATTAATGCTAATTGCATAGAAGGTTAAGTTTAAATGCTGGAAAGCTGTATCTCTTACCTATCCCAACTGAACAAACAAGAAACAGATAAAAAGTAATCAAAAAATCTAATAGAGATTCTATTTTATTCTTTTTTAAAAAGAACTACAATTTCAAAAAAGCTTAAATTTTTTCTAAAATAAAACAGCTTCAGATTTCCCATGATTTCTTTATGATGACAAAATATTTAAGAGTCACCCCTGTAACATATCATTACACCAGTACCTCTACAAACTGATGGAACATTCTTCAAATCTACACACATTAAAAATTGACACGTTGATTCTAGGTACCATTTCCATTTTGGTTGTCTTTTAAATTTAGTATATTTTATTTTGCAGGTATGAGCATTCTGTCTGTTTGAATGTCTGTCTGTCTTTGTACCCTGTGCATGGCTGGTGCTCAGAGGCCAGTAAAGGACACCAGATCCCCTGGAAATAGAGTTATAAATAGTGGGGAGCCACCAGATGGGTACTAGGAACCCACCCTGGATATTGAGGAAGAATGGTCTTAATTGGCGGGCCATCTCTCCAGCCCTTCCTCTCTGGCATTTCTAAACTATAAAAAGAATTTACATAAATTACCTACCACTCACATATAAAAAGATTATATATATATATATATATATATATATATAAAATAAATATATATAAAATATATATATATATATTTAAAAAAACAACCCTGAACTGTGCATGGTAGGTAGCTCATGCCTTTAATCCCAGCACTTGGGAGGCGGAGACTGGCAGATATCTGTGAGCTCAAGGCTAGCTCATTTACAAAGCAAATTCCAAGCCAACCAGGGTTATAAAAGGTAATGTTGTCTCAAAGACCAAAGCCAAACTAGACCAAACCAAACCAAAACATAAATTAAAGTCAATAAATTACATGCTACAGTAGAGAAAATGTAATGTTTTCTTTTCTCTTTTGACATGAGTATGAAAGTTTAGAGTGGCATCTTAACACAGAATGAGTTTTCCCAAAGGAAAAGTTCTGTTCCTGTGACCTCTAATGGAAAGTTTTCTGTTATTGGTTTTTCTACATCATCTCCCCTTTGGAAATCAACAGAGCATCTTGATTAGATGTCTATTAAATGGATTAGGTGGCTGTTATCGAAACCACATATCAATTAAAATTATAGACACTTCACTGACACATAAAAGTTTCCCCTACTTTCTTGCGTTTTGTTAACATTTAAAACATGACTTTTGAGGAAGATTTTTTTTTTCCTATCACAGCATTTTTTAGAAAGCTTGCCAAGGATGATCCCCAGGAGAACAAGTCAGTCTCTCTCTGGAGAAAATAACCAAAAAGGTCACAGTATTGATTGGAGCCTCTTATTACGCCATCCCGTGTTCCCAGCTGAGCACTATGCTCAAGGGAACCTGCGGAACTCCAGCAAGGGAATCATCCTGCTCTAGAAGCAGCTGTCCAAATCACTCTGGAGGCCCGGCATGCACTTGACTGTTAGATGCTCCCTGCCAGGGAATCTTGCGGCATCATAACACCGCAGTAATCCACTGGGGCTCACGATGCCGCCGGTATTGTTATACATAATTAGTGTTTTACCTCCGTAAGGTAAGCACCCTACAAACTGTCGCCTCAGGCACAATATGGCAACCCAGCCATTAACAAACCAGCGCGTGCAACAGCTTAGCAGTTGAGCAGCCACCAGGAGGCGCCAACAGGCTGACTGCCAGTACTATGCCTGCTTTTTATTTTCTTTCTTTTTTTGTCCCAGTGATAGAGTTTCGAAGCAGGCAACAGGCAACAAGGAAGATTACAAGCGCGCTGAGAACCTCATTCAAGAAGTCCCTAGGACAGTGAGTCTATAAACAGGGCCCAGGTGTAGTGGCGGCGTAACCTGGTCATGCACCTGAGGTTAGTTGGCATTCTCAAATCTCATGTCAACAGCTGGGATGCTGGGTACCTCTGCTTCCGTGAGGTGTACATTCTGAAGAACTTCTGCTTATTACTACAGAACTTACTAGGAGTGAGGGAGATAGAGCAGTGTATTATTAAGCATTTCTCCACCAGCATAGTGCTGAAGGCTTTTTCTAAAGACAAGCCTTTTGACTTGACTTTATATGAGAAGACAGAATACAGAAGCAGCAAGTGCTCTGCAGTTCAGTTGTGCTGCCTGAGATACAGGCAGTGCTCTGATGGTTAGGCTGTAACAATTAGGTTGGAAGTAAGCATTATGAACGACGAGAGCTGGTGTTAGGATCTGTTTCATATGAAATGGGGAAAATAAATATCGTAGACTTCTGCAACTTCTGTAATAAATATCAGTGAACGTAGTGGAAGGAACAGGGAGCTGAAATTTCAGGAAATTTAATGAGTATTTCCATAAGTCAATGAAGTAGATAACAGTTGCTTAGAGGTTAAACACACACACACACATACACACACATAGACACACATACACACACATACATACACACACATAGACACACACCCATAGACACACACATACACACACATACACACATACACAACACACACACATAGACACACACATACACACATACACAACACACACACATAGACACACACATACACACATACACACACATACATACACACACACATACACACACATACACACACATATACACACATCCATACACACATCCATACACACACACACAGACACACACATACACACACATACACACATACACAACACACACACACAGACACACACACACACAGACACACACACACTTGATTTGTGTGGAGCTGAAGTTATAGTTAGTACATAGGTAAGTAGTTGTCAGGTTGAAATACCTGTTCAAAAGTAATCAGAAGAAAGGACTCTAGATTAACAGTTTGTAAAGATCAAAATAATCGTGTATTGATTAAGTCCTTAGCTGTTTATAAAAGAGTAAAAGTCTAGTCACACTGAGTTTAGTTTAACAATACATGCAGATCAGTCACTACACACGGAAGAAAAAAAAAGTAGTAAAAAAAAAAATAAAAACAGAAGAAATGAATACACAGTCTCTTCTGCAAGCATTTAGAATTCTTTCCCAGGAGCCATACAATTGGATCAGAACACACTGGAGTGGTTTGGACCAAACACTTAATGGGCCACAGTATAATGTCCTAAGATACCTGTGCCTTAACACATGTGATGTGCATCTTAAATCAGCCTCACTGGTGCTTGCTAAAGCAATCTTAGATAGTTGGCTGTCTTAGAAGGCAGAGGCAGTGTTAGGGAAGCTTTGTAGATAGAAAATAGGGCTGTGTAACTGAAGCAGGTACACAGTCAGCCATCACTCACTAAGAGGACAGGAAGGAGGCAGTGAGAGTCACAGTTAATCCCTCAGTCTCAGTGGGTACTGTCTGCTCTTGTCAGGATAAAAAACGTAGGCAGAAAGAAATAAAACCTTTTTCTATCAATGCAATGGCTTGCTGGCCACTCTCTGATGACCTAGTCAGGGAGGAAGGAAAGGTCAAAATACTGAGGATGGCCAGATGGGTTCACACGTAAATGCTTCTCTGAAAATGACGGTGGACTCCATTCAGAAAAGCACTGTCCCACTTTAAAATGAGCTGGAAATGTTACTTAAGGGAGACTTAATTAGAATGGAATCAAACACATCAACATGCATTTTTGATTCAAACTATCTTAATGGGATGATAGGGCCAACGAAGAGTAACAGAATAATAAGATGAAATTATGGTCTAAGTGGAGGAGGTACCGGACCCTGTATTCAGAATAGCCAGAGAAACGTTATTTTCATCATTATACAGTTGGCAATAGCTATAAGAAACTTCTTTTCGGTTTTTTAGTTTGCATTAAAAATGTACCAATCACAGTGTTTCTTAGCCTGGGGCACAATACACTTTATTTAAAGCATATCCCAACTTCTTAGAAAGTAAAACTTCTCTTTGAACAAGAACACCCCAAAGCAGTGTACATAATTAATCAAGGGTGATGCATGGTTGACCTCCATCCATTTGCATTCTGTGCTGCTATCTGTGAACAGGGCTTTTACTCAGTGGTGGGGGCAGCTGCCTGTGAGAAAGGTGCTGCCTGCAGTGCTGAGCTCATCTGAGATTTTTAACAGAAAGACCAAGAGGGAAGACTTAGGAGATTCCAGACTCTGAGGTATCCAAAGGATTAAAAAGGAGAATCTGATCCTCCTGGGGATGACACCTATCTGTTCTGTTTATCTAAATCACATCAATTACCAAATGGCCAATCATAAAATCAGCAAAGGGCTCTGAAATTGGGTAGCACCAATTAATTCATTCATTTGAAATGAGGCCAAGCATTAATTAATATTATTCCTAACCCAGAACTGCTCCTCTCCAAGGGAGAGCTTCATTATAAACACATTTTCTGTTCTGGATACTTTGCTTCAGTAAGGGCAGATTTATTACTTTTTATGATGGTGCTGTTGTTATTGCCATTACAGTAGTCTTTTCTGCATCCATTACGGCAATATTATAAATTCTCTTGTCTGTGGAGCACATGGGAAAAGCTAAGGCAATAATATTAACGGAGTTTCAATGCATATCAGTTTCTTATGGTATGTGTCAATTTAAAAGAAAGAGAAGCTTCCAGCTTATTTCCTATGGCTCTTGCAGTGTCTTGTTTTTAATGCTTTATTTTTGACTATGTATATATGTGTGCATGTATGTAAGCTACGTTAGTGCAGTGACTAAAGAGGCCAGAAAAGAATCTCTCTTGGAGCTGCAGTTACAGATGTGAGCCCCGACATAGATGCCTGGAAATAAATGTGTGTGCTCTGCAAGAATAATAGTATGTGTTCATAACTGCTGAGCACATCTTGTTCTTCTTGTTGGTTGTGTTTTTCAAAGAGTACTTTGAGTCAGGGAAATCTTATTCTTCCAATGAAGAATAATTTATTAAGCACATTTTCTGTTATCACCTTACATGGGAGATGCAATAAATAATTGGGGAGTGGGTCCCCTAACAATAGGAGCAGGGACTGTCTTCTGACTCTGTTGCCTGCCATTGGATCCCATTCACCTAGCTGGATTGACTGACTGGTCTGGTCAGGACTCAGTGGGAGAGGTTGTGCTTAGTTTTGCTTGAACTTGATGTTCCAGGGCAGGTGGGTACCAAAGCATGGCTTCCCCTTCTCTGAGAAGGAAAAGGAGTAATGGGGGGAGGGACTTGTGAGTGTGGGACTGAGAGGAGAGGAGGGAGGGGAGCTGCTGCCAGTATGTAAAGTGAGCAAGCAAATAAATTAATGGGGGGGGGGAGCTTGAGAATGCAGTGGTGATATAGGACCGGTTTCAAAGTTGTTTTTGTCAAATGTTCAATGCCTGAAGAAAAGCAAAGAATCTCACCATGTCATTCTTCAAGTCGGGAATCTAGTTGGGTAGTTCTACACACATTCAAATCAATAAGTGAACTATCTTTAACAACATTAGACACAAATCTTTGGAACAGATTTTAGCATTTTAGATAGAAATAATAACTTTTCTGATATACTAACCTTGGGAAATGTGTCTTCTGTTGTTGTTAGTATTGGCTCAAGGTGACCAGTCTCAGGATTGCCAAAGAGGCCATGCTTATTCAAGCATCTATACATGATCTATAATATCCCCTTTGGTTGTCAAAGTTTCATTTTGGAGGATGAAACTTAGAAAGGTGACCCTCTCCACATGTTGTTCTGTAACCCATGCTATTAGACTCTGGAGACAAATTACCCTCTGGATAAACGTCGAGAGATCATTCTGAGACAATGCCTTTTAAATATCACTAAGAGTAGACTCAAATCTCAGATGTCTATGCAAAGATGGAGCTTGGCCCAAAGACTAAATTTCTCTTTGGTTAGAAATATATCTTGAAAAGAACAACTCATTGGGTAGCTAAAACTTCTGTAACCATCGCTCATGGACACTCAGCATCCTTGCTTTAAGTCTTATCCTTCTGACATAAGAGGGCGTCCTGAACAATTGGCTCACTTGCACAGAGCGAGAACTTGAGACAGTGTCTCATACTGTATTGAGAGCACCTGTCAGCATGGACATCTGGGTCTGGGAATTTTTTTTTTAAAGTATTAATGTAGAAATGGCTAACACAGTCTTGTCACTCCAGTGGAAGTTTCAGAACTAATTAAGTATTATACAGTTGATGTCATCATAGACTCTTACTGGAAGCTAACTCAGGGCATGAGAGCATTTTGTTTTCTCTTTACTGAAGCAAATGGCAATGACAGGAAACAATATAATCATTTCCTGTTTCTTGTTGGTTCTGTCTGTTACCACTTACATTTCACTGTGGGGATCTACAGCTTTGCCTTTCAGGCTTTGCTCCCCCTTCCAGACCTTTCCTGGTACTTATTACTTACTACTCTTGGCTTCTATTCCCTCTGGGTCTTTCTAGGCAGAGCAGCCTTGAAGCATCTGGGGAAATTGTGGGGGAGGCCTTCTTTCTGAAGATGAGATCTCCTCTGTGGAACTGATAACCCAAGTAAACTTTATTGCTCCCTGGGCTGGATATATCCCACATGGGGGGATATCTTGCCTCTTATCTTTAGTGTACCACTTGCCAAATTAAAAAAAAAAAAAAATAAGAGAAAAATTTCTTACTTCAAGAAAAGCACCCTAATAGAGGAAAGTCTATCCTAGACTACTGCTCATTTAGAAACAATGTCTTTCTCCTACAAGGCCTTTAGATAACTCCATTTGAATACTTGGGAAGGACTTCTGCTTGGGACAGTGGCAGACAAGAATAATCAGAGACCATGATTATTTTGCCCCTGAACATTCCAGGCCTTACAGATTGTTAAAAGACACTGAGTGGGTTAGGAAAAAAAATGCTTCTATTCCCAAGGAGGGAAAAAAAGAATCAATAAAACCCAGTAAACTGTGCAGGCAATCTTGTGAAAGGTCACTTTTAATACCCTTGCATTTGTTGATGGATTTTACTCATGAAGCACATTTAAAACACCAGTTAGGCATCTGATTTATAAACAAACATGTAGCAGAAGAGAGATCACAAACCTGCTTGATGCTTCCCCTTGTTCTTTCCTTCAGGTGTGTGCAGACAGAAGAGAAATGATGATAAGCCAGTGAGTACATTTATAGCATTTGATAATGGCCCAGATGGGAGACGGGGTAATCAGGTCCCTTTAAGTAACCCCCTTTAAAGTACAGTCCATAGAAGCAATGCTATTTATAATAACTGCACACAGCTTTCAAGCATATGTTCTTTGTGGCAGATCTGAGACAGCACAACATTACTTGGCAAGTCCAGTACTACCTCCACACAGCAGAATACCACACACTGTTTGGTTAAGAAACTATAGTTCTGGTTGAAGAAGCTTTGGCAAAGGCTCCTGCTGGGGTGTTGCTGATTCCAATATGGCTGCTGTCCCTGTGTCTTGGGCAGACTTTTAGGAACAAGCTTTGGAGGCATTAATCTACGACTATTGTCATGTTCTTCAGTCACTTACTGAGGTAGATTTTTTTTCTATTATATAAAGAATGAATTTCCTTGCAGTAAATAAAGTGCACAGGAAATCTATCTGAGCTCTTCCAGCCCACTGTTGGGTGACATTTGCAATTACTCATTAGGGCATAGTGGAAAGGAGCTCTTCTGCAAATGAATTGTGGGCTTTGGACAAGGTGTCTTCCTTTCTTGTGTGTTTTAGTGTTACAGCTAAATGGGAAGGCCTTATACCATATGGTGTCTAAATTGTGACTTCTCAAAGTAACCCATAACATCTCCGCAGCTTGATTATTTCCCACAACTTCTTAAAATATCCAAATCATTCTTTGAAATACCATATTTCCATGGGCTTCACCCTTTGTATAGCCTTCACTCATTTTGAGAAGAAAAGTCAGGAAAATACTTTATAAATCCCCCCTCTTATTAAAACAAAGCACTGAAAGAGAGATGGCTGAGATCTTTCATGTACAGTGTGCGTAAGGGGAAAGTCATGGCCTGGAAAGGGAAAAATATCTCCTTTATAACCTTGGGAGGAGTGAAGAGAGTTCTGGGTGCCAATTCTCTCTGCATCTCCCAGACTCAAAGAGTTGTTTCTTAGACCCATCTTTCACCCTACTCTTTGATATGAGCTTGGGGAGTGAGATCAACTAAACACATCCCCAGAACAGTGGGGGAAACCAGAGTGCTGGTCTGGTGTTATCTAGCGACAATATTATCATTGTTAGCAGTGGTGATGGTAGAGTTGACAATGATAATTTCTTTAACACCATAGCCCCCGATGAACCCAAAGTTGCTTTCCTGTCTCCATTTCTCTTTAAAGCTTACATACATTTCACAATATTTGCGTTTGCTGTCTATTCTTGGCATCTTTGAATGTTTAGTTCCTGAGCTATGAGACTAACTTATTCTGGGTTTCCATGACTGCTTCCTGCTTAGTCTTGGAAACACAACCTTGTACACAGTAAATGTTCAGTGAGCACTTGCAGAATGGCTACAGAGATGAGTGGATGCTCTCTCTTTTGGAGTCTTTGCAATCTGAATGCTGAGGAGAAACCTACCATGCTGATGTAAAGAAGTTTCAGTCTTTCACATAGTCTCAGCTTGCATTCAGAAAGCTAGTTAATTTTAAGTAAAACCATTCTGTAGCTTATTGTAAATTATTCTTCTCATAACAGAATCTTGACTGGTTTTCTTTCTAAAGCAAACGTTCTGAACTTGGCTTCAGGAAGTCTGGGAGTATATTAAATTTTTAGGCATAGTTCTGATATGTGTGTGTGTGTGTGTGTGTGTGTACAGTGGATATTATTCTTGAGAAAGGACACAATTTCTGTCACATTTCACTGATTTATCAAAGAACAACAATAATAACTGCAATGACCACGAACCACAAGAACAACAAAGTATCTCAGGGGTGATCTGTGTCAGGACAACCAGGTTCCATGCATGGTACCAGTGACTGCTGGGTCCTTTGAGATGAATCATGTTTTTTAGTAAATGTGGCTGGAACAGAAGGTTGTGGGGAGAAGTGAGGGAAGGCATGGCTGATGGGCTCAAGGGAACAGGATGGAGGCAGTAGTTTGAATCAATCCTCTTCGCTTCTGTCCCCACTTAACATGGGGACGAGGAGAGGAGTAGTATATGAGCAACATTCTATGTGAGGCACTTAGAGAAACTGAGTCATTATTATGTTTTTTTCCAGACCTTGGAATGACTTTTAATATAAAATGTAGTTAAGTGGGAAGGCAGATAATCACATGTAATAGACAACTGCCTTCTGTCACTTGAGAGCCTTGATCAGCTTTCCAAATAGTCTTCGTTCTTTACATATATCCAGAAAATTTCCTAGAGATGAGAACTACGATGTGTGTGTGTGCATGTCTATGCTGTGTGTACGTGAGTGTGCATGAGTGTGCTGTGTGTGTGAGATTTCAAGAAATCCCTCTGTAAAATTAGGTGATGTGTCAAGTGACTTGTTTTTCAAAACCTTCTACTTCATAGGAAGAGACATTAGAAAACTACCATATCTCTATATAACACATATTCTTTAAGACTTTGGTCGTGGCCTATGGTTGTTAAGGAACAATGCCAATTCCATGTGGTTTTATGGGTGAGTTGCTGTTAGATAGTTTAACCATCTTTAAAAGCAACAGAGGGAATAAAACAAGTCCCGGAGTGAGACTTTTCTGCACACATATAGTTTGTTTAACAAACTAGAAAAGACACAACTCCAGCACTAGCTGTCCCACTGATACCTACTTGGTAGGACTGCAGGTATGCAAAGCCTTCAGATGTGGCTTCCAGGTTGCAATGGAAACAGATTTCTCATCAGCCGCATAACTACGCCAGACGCACTGCGTGTGCACACAGGAGCATGGAAAGAGCAGGAAACAGAACGGAAAGAAAAGGACAATTATTTAGTTACTATAGGTTATCAATCTTTTTCTCCTTAAGTGTAGCCCTGACACATGTCCAGAGGAAGAAGCAGACACATAGGCTACTTTGGTGTTTTCAGTGGGTTGTTACACATATTCTGCCACATCAGAATGGCTTTTCAAAACAAAGGTGTTAATAAGATGAGACCGATTTAGAAATGTTAATAAATAATGATACAAAATCAGGAATGATTAACTGATAACATGCATACTAATGTTCTAGATACTGCTTCAACCGACTGATCAGAAATGTGCACTTCGGGTACTGCTGTTTATTTGCCTTATTTGACAGGACAGGGGCAAAGAAATCACCATGAAAACCAGCGAATTAATAAACCAACAACCTCTAGTACGTGGTGTTGATTTAATTAATGGATTCTGTGAGTTGAATTACAGAACGTTTCTAAGGTTAAACCTGCTCAGAGGAGAAGGGGATTGGGGGATGAAGGATGTGGGAGGGGGTGACCAGGAGGTAGTTCGTGGGACGTAAAGTGAATAAGTAAAAAAAATAAAATAAAATTTTAAAAAATGGTAGTGGTCACAAAAAATTGTCTAAAACAAGACACATGGAAAATATTCTTTCAGATTATAACTGACAAGTATGCAAGGAGTTAATATTATCATCTAAGAAAATGCTTATACCCCTTTGATGTAAAGCATAGGCTTGTCTACATTGCATAATCATTCCTGGCAAATAAAATGGTGTGATCATTATAACCAAGGTGTGAATTAAGAGCCATGTTTTGTAGATGAGACAAGGACGGTCAGGTAAAGAGCTTCAGTCAAGGTTGGGAAGGTTGAGATAGTGTCTTCAGTTGATGGCCTCTTGGTCAGAACCCACAACCGCCACTGGAGATTTCTTTCAACTGTCTGATGGCTGTGCTTGGAAGAACTTCTGATCTGTGCACTGAGAAATCACCTGCACTTACTTTCCCATACCAAGTGTGGTAAATTTATTTATTTTGCAATGAGCCTGCAAATAAATGGCTGAGTATTTGCTCCAGTTTCTTTAGAGGAACCCTGTGGTGTGATTCCTTACTTAGAGCTTTCTGACTTCTGTGGCAAACTCATCTAAATGGGTCACATCCCTACTGTATAACCATCAGTCATTATTTTGAAACACAGTGAAGAAAAAAGCGATCCAATTACATTCTATTTTCTAAGAATATCATTGAATTGAACAACAATAAAAAATTGCAATAACAACTTTGAAAAACTGCCATGTGATATTACTGAATTTAAATTACAAATACATTATGATACAGATGGTCATCTGTAGGGAGCCGCCTGAGCACCCACATTCGCCATTACAAGATGGCGCCTACATCTGGCCGAGGACAAGTTGTAAACAGGCTAGTGCGCATGCACCTGGTAATTTTCCACCTCAGAGTCTCAGCCTCTCTCGTGGCGTCATCTGGCCTGGTGTGCGGGAGCCAATGGGGAAGCTCCATGTCCCAGGCAAGCGCTGTGACCCATATAAAGGGCGGGTGTTCTATTGTTCAGGGTCTCCACTCGTGGCAAGCTTATGCTCTCCCTCTCAAGATGCATTAAAGCTTTACTGCAGAAGGATCCTATGTGTGCCGCGTCGTTCTTGCTGGCGAGACCGTAGCGCGGGACAGTCATCCTCAGGTAACTGCAATAGGTATGCTTAAATACGTTCACCAAAAGGTATGCAATATATTTTGGCTATTTAACTACAGCTGGAAATTCCCACACATTTATCAACAGCAGTGTAAATAGAAGCCTTGTAATATGGTCACATGGTGCAATGTGTCTACCTAGCAACAGTTCACTGTAACTATGCTTGACAGCATGGATGAGCTTCCTGTGAGCAATGTCATGAGTTACAAACAGGACACAGAGGAGTGCTTTCTATAAAGTTGGGAAAATGGGAAAATACTCTATTCTGTCAAAAGGTAGCATAGCAGTTTCCCTTAGTGGGATAATGATGGAGAGAGGGTATCTAAGAAGTCATATTTTGTTTTTCTGAGTGCTGGCTAATTGAGACTTCTTAGTTCTCTTAGGAAATGGACTCATTTCTACCTGTACATTATACTTCAGTGAAATATTCAGGAAGTGAGGTGAAAAATTAGAAAGATACAGTAGAACCTGAGGGATTAAGCTTTCTTTTCTTTTTCTTACATTTTTCTTTTTGAACAGGATTCCTTGCCTGGATGCCAACCCACATGCTTGTGTTGATTTAACCAATACAAAATTAGAAATTTGTGCGAAGCATCTTGACATTTTTAGACAGTAAGGCAATTGCAATCTTACTGTCTTGAAATTTTAGCATTTGGGGTTGTTGACATAAAGTTTTTAGAGTGAACTAGAATAACTAACAAAACACAGACACCTTGCTATTATTAACAATTTTGGTTGTTGGAGACAAAGTCTCACCATTATACCATGAGCTGGCCTTGAATGTGTTGTGGTGACTGTCAGTGTCAGCCTCCTAAGTGCTGAGGTTACAAGGTAGACTTATTAAAGTTGCTTCTGTTGTAGTGAGGCCCACGGATCTTCAGCTGATGGGAAAGTACAGTTGGCTATTTTAATTAAACAGTTTCCATAGAGGTGTGGTGCATCTATGAGATCAGGACTCCGAAAGTAAGACTTTTGTACAACTAGATACAATGGGAACTGTGAGTCAGCTCCACACTAGTGAAAAAAAAAAACCCACAACAACAATACACCAAAAAGCGGGACAGGGCGGGGTCAGATATTACCTGTTAAGTGTCGTAAACCACTGGGGGAATTGGAAAATTGAAGGCTTGCATTTACGATCTGACCTAGTTTCTTGATCTTTTTCTATCAAATTGAGCTTAATGTCTGAGCTCTTGGTCCCATCTTCTCTTGTAGAAGATGCCTAGTAAGTGAATCACAGAGAAGGGCCAGGGGACAACTGTTCCAGAGCTGAGATTAGCTAATGATCAACATGGAGGTAGAGAGTGTCAGTTGTACTACTGCCATGTTTGTTTTATTATGCCTTTAGTCTTAGGGATTACAACTATATCATTTCCCTACTTTCCTGTCCTTTCCTTTCCTTTCCTCAGTCTCTACCTTTCACACACCCTTCTTTGCTCTCTTTGAAATCTATGGCCTCTTCTTTCATTACTTGTTGTTACACAAATAAATATATATATATATATATATATATATGTATATATATACACACATATATGTATGCATATACATATAAGTGTGTATCTATATGTATATGTGTATACATATGTATATATGTATATTCATAAGTGCATATATGTGTATATATGTATTATGTATATATGTATAGGTGTATGTATAGATATATATGATGTATATGTATATACATATATTTCCTCTTTTATTAATCACTTTATCTGTTTACATTTCAAATGATTTCTCCCTTCCCAGTTTCCCCTCCACAACCCCCATCTCCCTCCCCTTGTATCTGCAGACACCAAATTCTGACACTATTGCTGATGCCAAGAAGTACTTGCTGACAGGAGCCTGGTATGGCTGTTCCCTGAGATGTTCTGCCAGCACCTGACTAATACAGATGCAGATACTCACAGCCCACCATCATGCTGAGCCTGGGAACCCCAATGGAAGAGCTAGGGGAAGGACTGAAGGAGCTGAAGGGGATTGCCAACCCAAAGGAAGAACAATACATGGATCTCCTAAATAGAGCCTTCTCAGTCTGTATACATTACTTATATGTGTGTTTTCCACATAATCCGGCATTCTCAGTAACTTCCTCCTGCTCTTGAGTTCCATTAATTGCTTCTAGCAATTGAAATACAAGTCCCCATTCATATGCCTCGGTACCTGATGTTCCTGTATTTAAAGTCCAAATCACAGAGTACATACAAAATACTCCCCTCTAGGGATCCCTGTGGATCCAAATTAACCAATTCATATAGCGTATGTAACTGTGAGGGACCAATTGACAGAGCACAAATGAAAACCAAACTTACTATTTATTGGGCGGTTGTGGTAGTGTAGGCAGGCAAACAAATTTGAACTTTAGTCTAGAGTTGAAAGTACAAAGCCTACCGTGTTCTCCATGTGGGGAGCATTCAGTTTGTATTGTTTAGTCCAGTGCAAGTATAACTCCTTTGACTCTTTCTAAAAATAGTCCAAAAAATTTCAGCTGACCATCAAAAGGTAGACTAACCCTGAACTTACATTTTCAAAGTGCATGTTTTAAAATATCAGTCCTAAAAGAGTGAGTGTGTCAACCAGCAATTGCTTCTCCCTTTGTGCTCTTCAATTCTTGTATAATTTCTATTTTAGTAATGGATGTACTTTGTGCTATGGAATCTTTGTGCATGCATGTCAAGTGTTTGGCTCATGTTCAGCCTTCCAGGATGCTCTTTTGTTCCCTCGTGCCCATCCCATGACTTCTCCTCAATGGTCCTTTATATTTCTTTACATTCATGATATACATATATTTATCAATTCATTTATTTAAATATAGGTTCTACTTGCAATATGGCTTATTGTGCTTAGCTGGATGATTTCTAATCTCATCCCTTTTCCTATAAATGATATAATTTTGATTTTCATGGCTGAACAAACCATATGTGTGTGTGTATGTATGTATGTATGTGTATATGTGTGTGTGTGGTGTGTGTGCGCACATATATGCACATATATCACATTTTCCTTATTCGTTCATCTGTTGATGGGTACTAGATTGGCTCTGTATCGTGGCTATTGTAAATAGTGCTGCAAAAAACATGGATGTGTACAAACATCTCTGTGGTGTGTTGATTTAGGTTCCTTTTGAAATGTAGTCATGGCTGGGTCACTGGATCATGTGCTAATCCCCCTTTCTACTTTTAAGAATCCTTACTTTTAAGATCTATGCTCCTATTTCAATGTTAGGCAGCATTAACCAATTTTCAATTAAGGATGACAAATAAAATAACCTGCTCATGTCTCATCTTTGCTTACTTTCATCCTGCCAACATTTTCATAACTCAATTTTTGGTTATTAGTGCTTACATTCTTATAACCATGCCAACATTGTTTCTAGTTTTCCAGTGTAAAAATGTCAGTATATTTCGTGTGTGTGTGTGTGTGTGTGTGTGTGTGTGTGTGTGTTGGGCTGTGGAGTATCTAGTTTGCCTAACTACCAAACGCTATGACAACTTTTTCTTTCATATTTAAAATGCATATATACCAATGCTTACATATGTTGATTTGTTGGCAGTTATCATTGCCTTTATTTTCAATTTTGATTTGTTCTTATTAACTATTACAAATGGCATTCCTGATCTTTCCCAAAGAAACAGAAAATCCCTGGGGTCCAAGGGATCACAGAATCTCTCATTTCCACTTGCATTTGCTCTACCCTGTCAGTACTGTCCACTAGCCTGCTTGGCTCCTGCTCACTCTGCTGGTACCCCTCCACCTCACTTGAGAAGATACTCCATTAGATCACATGTAGGCAAGTATGCAGGGCATTTTCTTGACTAATGATTGCTATGAAGCATCTATCCCACTGTGGGTGATGGTATCCCTGGGCAGATGGTCCTAGGAGGCAAAATAAAGCAGGCTGAGCAAGCTACGGGGAGCAATCTAATAGTTGGCATTCCATCATGGCCTCTGCTTCAGTTCTTGACTCCAGGTTCCTGTCTTGACTTCCCTTGATGGTGGAATGTGACAGGGACATGTAAGTCAAATAAAACCATTCGTCTCAAAGTTGCTTTTGGTCATGATGTTTGATCACAGCAAAAGAAAGCAAACTAGGATAGTAGGTAAATTTGGGGGCTCTTGAATGTGTCTAAACATCTTTGTATTGTTCTCACACTCCATGAATGGTATGGTTGGTGTAGAAATGCTAGGTTGCAAGTACTTTTTCCTTCCTAATCAATTTGTTTCCATGAGTTCTAGGTGTTGGGCTTCTAGTGAAATATCCAGTGCCTGTTGATTCTTTACTCTTTGGTAATATTCAGCTCAGAAAGCATATAAAATGCCTAATCTATACAAGCACGCTGATGCCTCTGTGTGATAATCTTGGTATGAGGGCTTTAGTTCAGAGTGCAGGCATTTTGGGGCCATTTACTGTAGCTACTCCTGCCCTCCAGTTCTAGAAAATCATAGTACACTATTTTCATGGTAAAACTTTCTTCTTAGTTTCCCTGTACTCTGGTTGAGATACCCATGTTAGTTGGGTCTTGGAGCTCCAAAAAGTCTTTCTTTTGAACTGTTTACCACTGCTACTGCTACTGCTACTGCTACTGCTACTGCTACTGCTACTGCTACTGCTACTGCTACTGCTACTGCTTCTTCTTCTTCTTCTTCTTCTTCTTCTTCTTCTTCTTCTTCTTCT
>JADRCH010000031.1:93400-176522 GCA_019843965.1 Rhynchomys soricoides
CTTCTTCTTCTTCTTCTTCTTCTTCTTCTTCTTCTTCTTCTTCTTCTTCTCTTCCTCCTCCTCCTTCTTCTCTCTCTGTCACTCTTTGTTTCTCTCACTGTGTCTCTCTCCCCCTCTGTGTCCCTCTCTCTCTCTCTCTCTCTTTCTCTCTCTCTCCTTTCTATTTCACTTTCTGATATGCTGTTATAACCTGGTGTCTCCTTCTATTTTCCTTTCTGTTTTCATACTTTTTTTTTATCTATCCCATTTCTGAATCTGCCTTCTGTGACTGAAGCATGAGAGATGATGTATCGACTTGTATAAGTAGGCTGTAGCATACTGACTAGTTTCTTTCCTTTATGGTAGCTGACAGAAGACCAACCAAGTTATTTCACCAGATAAAGCTAAAGCTTAAATATGTAGTTTCCTTTCTTTGGGATTTGATAGCTTCTTAGTGACAGTAGATTACCTTACAGCCCACCTTCTCACTGGTCTGTCAGGGCTGGTTTTATAAAATTCAGTGGATTGTTGTTTTTGCTTTTAGCATTACTACATACTCAAATGGTACAATGTATCCAGAATAAGTTTTTATTATGAACCTCTGATGAATTTGTTGGTGTCTACCCAAAAGCTCAGTAATGCCTGTAGAGGGCACAATGTTAAATTTTGAGCCCTACCCCTGACCATCCCCCAAGGATCAGGCAATATTGAAGAAGTAGGGGCAGAAAGAATTAGATACCACCTAACACGAATATCTCAACCAGAAGATTGGGAAGAGGCTGTGTAATGTTATCCTCAGGACATGACATGACCTCTGCACTTATGCCTTACAGCTTCTATGATTATATGTAGAAATCAAACCACTTAAAAATTCCAGCAGACTATCCTATCCATTTTCTTTGGGTGGATGGTGCCATGATCCCACTGGATGGACCAATGCTCAGGCACATATGGACATCATGAATTGGACTCAGTGGGTTGCAGAAAAGCAAGTTGAGAGGGAGATGTGTTGGAGGGGAGCAGCCTGAGTAGCAGGAAGGAAATCAGGGTGGATCTTATCAAGGTACTTTGTATACATGTATGAAAATTTCCAAAGATATAATAAAGTTAAGGAGGATCGGATTTGGACTCAAAACGCCAGGATTTAGACCTAGCTCTGACTTGGTTGTCTTGATGATCAAGTGGAATAATGTGTTGGAAGCACTCTGCAAACTAAAAAAGACTTGGAGAGTCTTAGGCATTATTAATAAAAGTTGTGACTTTTGGGCAGGTATTCGGAATGTTACTGAGAGCTGATTTCTTTTCCCAGACAGCTCCACTTGAAAAGTTAATTTCAATGAATCCCACAAAGATATTGACAAAACTAAATTTGCTTTGAGCTTCTAGGATTTTAAATGTTCTTTTTTCCCCCCTCTAAATCCCTGAGATGCTGGTTAATTTAGTTCTTTCACAACCAAATGACAAGGCAATTTGAACATCTCACTTGCCATGGTGGCAAGAGTGTGGCTCAGAAATCAAGACAAATGATACTGCCTTTGGTCTTTATGCTTTGCATAATCAGCCAGGTTTATGGGGTAAGAAATGAAAGGATCAGCAAATGAAGCTTGCTTTTCAACTTACTGTAGCCTTCAAAATTTCATATCTCAATTAAAAAGTAGATTTCTACAATATCTAACTAAACCCCTGGATTCTGTTCAAAGACTATATAAGGAGGATGCAATGATCAAATAAATATTAGATTATTCTTATATAGCTTAAATAAATATATTTCATTAAAATGAGCAGGCAGCCACTTCCTAAATTTTCAAATTCAATTTTTGATTCCTGAAACTAAGGCACAGATTTTAAGGTATTCTTTTTTTAAATAATAAAATTTAATTGTTTGAGAATTTTAGAGATATGTTCCATATAACAGTACAAATCAATACAGTACTTCTAATGAACAGTTTACCAGTAAGTACCAAAGTATAAATTGTGCATAAAATTTTATCTAGTAAACTTATTTCTAAAAATAAGTTATGTTATAGGAATTGGGTTATGTTGACAAAAATATGTATGTACTGTTGGATACCTATCACAGTATTATATACAATGATGAATTATGAGAAACATGTCAAAATTAAATACAGAATTGATAAATTATTAAATTGTAGACATTTCTATAATAAGTAAAATGCTAATTTTTGGGCTAAAACTTTAGAAGCCAATATTAACATCATCTTACACTTTCACATTATAAATATGATTAAAATAAATTAAATCACTTTGTAAAAATATTATGCGGGGACTGAGGAAAAGCTGGGAGGTAAGAGCCTGCCTGCTTCCACCTGTGGCCAGAGACACCCGCCTGACCCAGGAAACTGCCATATACAAGCAGTGCAGGAAGAAAGCTACCTGCCCACTTGTGCTGAGGAGCCAGCGGGAGGTGGGCTCCAGACACAGGATCTGAAGAACAGCTAGAAGAGAGAACTGGTCTCCCAGGATTAGTGGGATCTGAGCTTGAAGGAAAGACAAGCCACGGTCAGAGAGAGAAAGACCAGCTAACACCAGAGATAACCAGATGGCGAAAGGCAAGGGCAAGAACACAAGGAACAGAAACCAAGACTACTTGGCTTCATCAGAACCCACCTCTCCCACCACAGCCAGCCCTGGATACACCAACACACCAGAAAAGGAAGACTCAGACTTAAAATCACTTATCAAGAGGATGATAGAAGATTTTAAGAAGGAAATAAATAACTCCCTTAAAGAAATACAAGACAACACAGGTAAACAACTGAAAGCCCTTAAAGAGGACACACAGAAATCCCTTGAAGAATTACAGGAAAACACAATCAAACGGGCAGAAATACAGGAAAACACGATCAAACAAATGAACAAAACCATTCAGGAATTAAAAACAGAAATAGAAACAATAAAGAAATCACAAAGGGAGAAAACCCTGGAGTTAGAGAACATAGGAAAGAAATCAGGAGTCATAGATGCAAATATCACCAACAGAATACAAGAGATGGAAGAGAGAATCTCAGGTGGAGAAGATACCATAGAAAACATGGACACAACAGTCAAAGAAAACACAAAATTCAAAAAGCTCCTAACCCAAAACATCCAAGATATCCAGGATGCAATGAGAAGACAGAACCTGAGGATAATAGGCATAGAAGAGAGTGAAGATTCCCAACTTAAAGGACCAGTAAATATCTTCAACAAAATGATAGAAGAAAACTTCCCTAACCTAAAGAAAGAGATGAACATAAGCATACAAGAAGCCTACAGAACGCCAAATAGACTGGACCAGAAAAGAAATTCCTCCCGTCACATTATAGTCAAAACACCAAATACACAAAACAAGGAAAGAATATTAAAAGTAGTAAGGGAAAAGGGGTAAGTAACATATAAAGGCAGACCTATCAGAATTATACCAGAGACTATGAAAGCTAGAAGGTCTTGGGTAGATCTCATACAGACTCTAAAAGAACACAAATGCCAGCCCAGGCTGCTATACCCAGCAAAACTCTCAATAATCATAGATGGTGAAACCAAAATATTCTATGACAAATCCAAATTTGCATAGTATGTTTCCACAAACCCAGCCCTACAAAGAATAATACAGGGGAAACGCCAACTCAAGGAGGGAAACTACACTCAAGAAAAAGGAAGAAAGTAATCTTTCAACAAACTCAAAAGAAGATAGCCACACAAACAATATAAACAACATCAAAAATAACAGGAAATAACAATCACTATTCTTTAATATCTCTTAACATCAATGGTCTCAATGCCCCAATAAAAAGACATAGACTGACAGACTGGATCCATAAACAGACCCAGCATTTTGCTGCATCCAGGAAACGCACCTCCGTGTTAAAGACAAACACTACCTCAGAGTAAAGGGCTGGAAAACAGTTTTCCAAGCAAATGGCCCCAAGAAACAGGCTGGAGTAGCCATGCTAATATTGGATAAAATTGACTTTCAACCAAAATTCATCAAAAAAGATGAGGAAGGACACTTCTTACTCATCAAAGGAAAAATCTACCAAGAAGAACTCTCAATTCTGAACATCTATGCCCTGAATGGAAGAGCTCCCACTTTCATAAAAGAAACTCTACTAAAGCTCAAAGCACACATTGCACTTCACACAATAATAGTGGGGGAGTTCAACACCCCACTATCAACAATGGACAGATCTTGGAAACATAAACTAAACAGAGACACAGTGAAACTAACAGATGCTATGAACCAAATTGGTTTAATAGATATGTATAGAACATTTCATCCTGCATCAAAAGAATATACCTTCTTTTCAGCACCTCATGGTACCTTCTCCAAATTTGATCATATAATTGGTCACAAAACAAACCTCAACAGATATAAGAAGATTGAAATAATCCCATGCCTCCTATCAGATCACTACGGATTAAGGTTGGTCTTCAAGGGCAACAACAACAACAGAAAGCCCACATACACATGGAAGCTGAACAATGCTCTGCTTATTGATAACTTGGTCAAGGAAGAAATAAAGAAGGAAATTAAAGACTTCCTAGAATTCAGTGAAAATGAAAATACAAACCCAAACCTATGGGGCACAATGAAAGCAGTGTTAAGAGGAAAACTCATAGCTCTGAATGCCTCCAAAAAGAAACTGGAAAGAGCACACATTAACAGGTTAACAGCACATCTGAAAGTACTGGAACAAAAAGAAGCTAATACACCTAAGAGGAGTAGAAGGCAGGAAATAATCAAATTAAGGGCTGAAATCAACCAACTGGAAACTAAAAGAACTATACAAAGAATCAACAAAACCAAGAGCTGGTTCTTTGAGAAAATCAGCAAGATAGATAAACCCTTAGCCAGACTAACCAGAGGGCACAGAGACAGTATCCAAATTAACAAAATTTGAAATGAAAAGGGATATATAACAACAGACTCTGAAGAAATTAAAAAAATCATCAGATCCTACTACAAAAGCCTATATGCAACAAAACTAGAAAATCTGGAGGAAATGGACAAGTTTCTAGACAGATACCAATTACCAAAGTTAAATCAGGATCAGATAAAATATCTAAACAGTCCCATAACCCCTAAAGAAATAGAAGCAGTCATTAAAAGTCTCCCAACCAAAAAAAGCCCTGGACCAGACGGGTTCAGTGCAGAATTCTATCAGACCTTCAAAGAAGACCTAATATCAATACTCTTCAAGCTATTCCATAAAATAGAAACGGAAGGAACACTACCCAGTTCATTCTACGAGGCCACAGTCACACTGATACCAAAGCTCCACAAAGACCCAACAAAGAAAGAAAACTTCAGACCAATTTCCCTTATGAATATCGATGGAAAAATACTCAATAAAATTCTTGCAAAACGAATCCAAGAACATATCAAAACGATCATTCACCATGATCAAGTAGGCTTCATCCCAGGGATGCAGGGATGGTTCAATACCCGAAATCCATCAATGTAATCCACTACATAAACAAACTCAAAGAAAAAAACCACATGGTCATTTCGTTAGATGCTGAAAAAGCATTTGACAAAATTTAACATCACTTCATGATAAAAGTCTTGGAAAGATCAGGAATTCAAGGAGCATACCGAAACTTAGTAAAAGCAATATATAGCAAACCAGTGGCCAACATCAAACTAAATGGAGAGAAACTCAAAGCAATCCCACTAAAATCAGGGACTAGACAAGGCTACCCTCTCTCCCTACCTATTCAATATAGTACTTGAAGTTCTAGCTAGAGCAATCAGGCAACAAAAGGAAATCAAAGGGATACAAATTGGAAAGGAAAAAATCAAAATGTCACTATTTGAGGATGATATGATGGTATACTTAAGTGACCCAAAAAACTCCACCAGAGATCTGCTACAGCTGATAAACAACTTCAGCAAAGTGGCTGGATACAAAATTAACTCAAGCAAATCAGTAGCCTTCCTATACTGGAAGGATAAACAGACTGAGAAAGAAATTAGGGAAATGACACCCTTCACAATTGTCACAAACAATATAAAATATCTTGGTGTGACTCTAACCAAACAAGTGAAAGATCTATATGACAAGAACTTCAAGTCTCGGAAGAAAGAAATTGAAGAAGACCTCAGAAGATGGAAAGATCTCTCATGCTCATGGACTGGCAGGATTAACATAGTTAAAATGGCCATCCTGCCGAAAGCAATATACAGATTCAATGCTATCCCCATCAAAATCCCAACTCAATTCTTCATAGACCTAGAAAGATCAATTCTCAAATTCATATGGAATAACAAAAAACCCAGGATAGCCAAAACTATCCTCAAGAATAAAAGGTCTTCTGGGGGAATCAGCCTCCCTGACCTCAAGCTGTACTACAGAGCAGTAGTGATAAAAACTGCATGGTATTGGTACAGTGACAGGCAGGTAGATCAATGGAATAGAATCGAAGACCCAGAAATGAACCCACACACATATGGTTACTTGATCTTCAACAAAGAAGCTATAATCATACAGTGGAAAAAAACCAGCATCTTCAACAAATGGTGCTGGATCAATTGGTGGTCTACATGTAGAAGATTGAGAATTGATCCATTCCTATCTCCCTGTACAAAGTGCAAGTTCAAGTGGATCAAGGACCTTCACATAAAACCAGATACACTGAATCTAATAGAAGAGAAAGTGGGGAAGAATCTGGAACACTTGGGCACAGGGAATTGTTCTTGAACAGAACACCAATGGCTTGTGCTCTAAGATCAAGAATTGACAGATGGGACCTCATAAAATTACAAAGCTTCTGTAAGGCAAAGGACACTGTGAGTAGTGCAAAATGGCAACCTACAGATTGGGAAAAGATCTTTACCAATCCTACATCTGATAGAGGGCTAATATCCAAAGTATACAAAGAACTCAAGAAGCTAGATGCCAGAGATCCAAATAACCCTATCAAAAAATGGGGAAGTGAGCTAAACAGAGAATTCTCAACTGAGGAAACTCGAATGGCCAAAAAGCACCTAAAGAAATGTTCAGCATCCTTAGTCATCAGGGAAATGCAAATCAAAACAACCCTGAGATTTCACCTCACACCAGTCAGAATGGCTAAGATCAAAAACTCAGGTGATAGCAGATGTTGGTGAGGATGTGGAGAAAGAGGAACACTCCTCCATTGCTGGTGGGAATGCAAGATGATACAACCTCTCTGGAAATCAGTTTGGCAGACCCTCAGAAAAATGAACATAATACTACCTGAGGACCCAGCTATTCCACTCCTGGGCATATACCCAGAAGATGCTCCAACATGTAATAAAGACACATGTTCCACTATGTTCATAGCAGCCATATTTATAATAGCCAGAAGCTGGAAACAACCCAGATGTCCCTCCACAGAGGAATGGATACAGAAAATGTGATACATTTACACAATGGAATACTACTCAGCTATTAAAAACAATGACTTCATGAAATTCGTAGCCAAATGGATGGATCTTGAAAATATCCTGAGCGAGGTAACGCAGTCACAAAAGAATGAACTTGGTATGTACTCACTGTTAAGAGGTTATTAGCCCAAAAGTTTGAAATACCCAAGAGTCACTTCGCAGCAACAGTAATTCTGAGTGTGACGTCCCAAATGGAGGGCTTGGAGAAAGGACTGAAGGAGCTGAGGGAGTGTGCAGCCCCAGGGAGGTAGCAACAGTGGCAACTGGCATGACCACCCGAAACTTCTGGAGTCTGATCCACCAACTAAAGAATACACATGGAGAGACCCATGGTGCTGGCCACAAATGCGGCAGAGGAGGGTCTTGTTATCCGTCAGGGGGAGGAGAGGCCCTTGGGCCTGAGGGTGTTAGATCCCCCAGTATAGGAGAATGACAAGGAGGAAAGTAGAGAGTAGGTGGGTGGGTGGGAGGGTGGGTTGGAGAATATCCCCATATTGGCTGGGGGAAGGTGGATGGAATGGGGAGGTTCCAAAGGGGAGATCTGAAACATTTGAAATGTAAATAAAATATGAAAATTAAAAAAAATAAAAAAATATTATGTAATTGGAAATTATTTCTGACAGATCAACTCTTACAGTTTTATAGGCCAGTTTTTCTGCTTTGAAATGACAAAGGAAAGTTGACTTCAGTCAAAATAGCACACAACCTAATCTTATAAATCACACGTTTAATGTTACTTTTCAGTAGACTTTGAAAAGTCTACTGAAAAGTAGTGACTTACTACTTTCACACTGAACTAGAATTAGGTTGACAACTCCTGACTAAATTCAGAGAAAATAAATACTAGTCTTCTAAAATATATAGGACTAATCTCCCTAATGTGAACATAAAATTCAAATACCAACAATGTTCTCCTTTGAAGATATGTTAGCTTCACTCTGAGCAAAGAGCAACATTCCTTTGTGTTTCCCAAGGCCATTACATTGAGATTTATCAGATACCTATAACACTTGCTGAAGTATTATACTTCTATTTCTATTTCTATTTCTATTTGACAAGTATGAGGTGTCCCTCCTTATCTTTTTTGGTAACTTTTGGTTGAAAGTTGATTTTATTCGATATTAGAATGGCTACTCCAGCTTGTTTCTTGGGACCATTTGAAAGATATTGTGTAAATTTGGTTTTGTCATGGAATATCTTGGTTTCTTCATCTATGGAAATTGAGAGTTTTGCTGGGTATAATAGCCTGGGATGGCATTTGTGTTCTCTTAGAGTCTGTATGGCATCTTCCCAGGATCTTCTAGCTTTCATAGTCTCTGGTGAGAAGTATAGTGTAATTATGATAGGTCTGCCTTTATACGTTACTTGATCTTTTTCTCTTACTGCTTTTAATATTCTTTCTTTGTTTAGTGCATTTGGTGTTTTAATTATTATGTGACAGGAAAAATTTCTTTTCTGGTCCAGTCTATTTGGAGTTCTGTAGGCTTCTTGTATGTTCATGGGCATCTCTTTCTTTAGGTTAAGGAAGTTTTCTTCAATAATTTTGCTGAAGATGTTTACTGGCCCTTTAGGTTGAGAATCTTCGCTCTCTTCTATACCTATTATCCTTAGGTTTGGTCTTCTCATTGTATCCTGGATTTCCTGGATGTTTTGGGTTAGGAGCTTTTTGCTTTTTGCTTTTTGCATTTTCTTTGACTGTTGTGTCAATGTTTTCTATAATATCTTCCGCACCTGAGCTTCTCTTTTCTATCTCTTGTATTCTGTTGGTGATGCTTGCATCTATGACTCCTGATCTCTTTCCTGGGTTTTCTATCTCCAGATTTGTCTCCCTTTGTGATTTCTTTATTGTTTCTGTTTACATTTTTATATCCTAGATGATTTTGTTCAATTCCTTCACCTGTTTGGTTGTGTTTTCCTGTAATTCTTTAAGGTATTTTTGTGTTTCCTCTTTAAGGAGAGCTGTTTACCTGTGTTCTCCTGCATTTCTTTAAGGGGGTTATTTATGTCCTTTTTAATGTCCTCTATCATCATCATGAGAGGTGATTTTAGATCCTAATCTTGCTTTTCCTGTGTGATGGTGTATCCAAGACTTGCTATGGTGGGAGAATTGGGTTCTGATGATGCCAGGTAACCTTGGTTTCTGTTGTTTATGTTCTTGTACTTGCCTCCTGCCATCTAGTTATCTCTAGTGCTACCTGCCCTCTCTTTATCTGACTGGAGCTTGTCCTTCCTGTGATCCTGGTTGTGTCAGAACTCCTCAGAGACCAGCTGTCTCTGGGATCCTGGGATCCTGAGATCCTGGGTGTGACAGATTTCCTGGGAGTCAAGCTGCCTCTGTGACCCTGGTATGACCAAGCTCCTGGGATCCTGTGATCTTGTGATCCTGGGAGTGCTAGAGTGCCTGGGAGTGGAGCTTCCTCTGGGTGTTGTGGGAGTGGTTGAGGAGTTCATGCCCAAGGTCTTCTCAGGGCACAGGCCCAGACCTGAAGGAACCTGTGCCACTGGTCCAGTGGGATCGATTTTAAGGTATTCTTAAACATTTAAAGTATTATAGTATGTGCTCAAATGATGTGGAATTTTAAGTAAAATTAATGATTTCACTTTATCATTACTTTCATTTTTACAAGTTCACTTCATAATTACAAAATATGTTACATAATCAAGTTGCATACAATGGAGCTCAAGGCCCCTGAGCTAAACTGTTCCATCGACATCCACACCTACTGTGGGTTGTCTTGCTTTGGCGATAGACATATACATTCCAGCTCTTTAAGGATTTGCTTCAGGGAAAACAATTTCTTTTGAAGTTCAGTTGGAAATTGTTCCTCATGAGTCAGTAATTGATAAGGACAGCACCGATAAGACAAGTCCCTGCTGTGAGTGATTCTTGGAGATACGAATCCTATGCACCATAGCTGCTAACAGCCAGTTGAAGGTATGGAACACTTGATATGTGTTATTCTCACCATAAAAGTCACTTTTTCATCTTAAATTCACTTAGCTTTAAATGGCAATATGGAGCTAGTGGTTACTATATTGGCAACACAGCTCTGGATTGTCACAGTTGGTGTTCACAGGAGACTTTTGTAAGGTTTTGCTTTCCAATAGAACAGCTCACATTCTAGAAGACTTAATGTCTTGGAGATGTTTTATTGGCTCTATACATTAATAGGACTTGCTGCCCTATTACAAACAAAAACAAAACGAAAACCTGTAAGTATCAGAAAAGCACATGCACATTAGTATAGAGTGCTCACAGATGCAAAGCAGTGAGTATCCTTTGTGCCTATCATGTGTGCTTCTGTCAGTATGCTGACTATGGTTTGGTTTCAAACTTTTAAATCCTGGAGATTTGACCCAGAGCTTTATACAGGCTACAGAAGTACTTGTCATTGAACTACATTCCCAGCTCCTGGAAAAAGAGCTTAAGCTTCTATTAATGTAGGGACTTTTTCTGCAAGGAAGCAATTTTACCTATTCATTTATGATCTTTTAGGAACAGTTTTGTTTATTTCTATGTGTATGGGTGTTTTGTTTGCATGTATAGATGTGTACCATGTGTGTGCCTGGTGCCTGCAGAGGCCAGAGGAAGCTAGAATTACAGATAGACATGAACCATCATGAGGGTGCTGGGAATTGAACCAGGGTCCTTTGGAATAACAACCAACAATCTTCACTGCCCAGCCATATTTCCAACCATGATTTAACTTTTGTCTTGATTTTGTTGTTTTTTATATTTTGAGACAGGGTTTCTTTATGTAACCCTGGCTTTCCTGGACTTCACTATGTAGACCAAGCTGGCCTTTAACACACAAAGACCTGCCTGTCTCTGAGTACTGGGATTAAAGGTATGTACCACCATCGACTGGCCTTTATTTTATTTTATTTTATTTTATTTTGGTTTTTTGAGACAGGATTTCTCTGTGTAGCCCTGGCTGTCCTAGAACTCACTCTGTAGACCAGGCTGGCCTTGAACTCAGAAATCCACCTGCCTCTGCCTCCCAAGTGCTGGGATTAAAGGCGTGTGCCACCACTGCCCGGCTATTTGACCTTTATTTTTTTAAACTATTGCAGAAATAGTGCTTGTCAATGGTTTGCCTTGGAATTCATGTCCAATAGTCCATCGCTTGTACACAGCTGTAAAATAATATGTTTAAAACTAGTGCTCTTATTTAGTCCTTAGATAAAGATTTCCTTCAGGATGTAATTAAACTTCACAGTTTCCTCTCTAGCTTCATTTCTGTTGGATGTCCTGCATGTCAGAGACAAAGGCAAATGCTAATGGAACAGTTCACAGTGGTTGCAAGTTAGTAGTTTAGCCACTCCAATCTGAGATCTAAATTAAAGCAATGCGCTTACTATATCCCCATGGATATCCCCTAGTGTCTCATGTACACATCCCGGTATCCCCAGATTCAAACCTGGAGATTCAACTACTTCAGGTTGAATCTACTAGATTCAGGCAGAGAGATAACCTTAGGTTGCAGGACTGCTGTGCTCTTTGTACAATAATAACTTTATATCATTGATGTAGAAAAAAAATACCTTGTGATTCTTAACCCAGCTTTAGTCCCAGAAGACATGGGAGAGAGCCATACTCTCTACTGTGCCACTAGTGAAGATCCAAACCAAAACCAAAACTAAAACCCAAAAAGAAAACACCCCCCCCCCAAACCAAACCACCAACCATGAAAACCAAACCAAACCACAAGCAAATGAACAAAACAAAACAAACAAAAGTGAATGGCAAAAAAGAGAATTATTTTAGAGAAATGTTAACACAAAAATCCTGAGTTGTTGAAAAAAGTGAAATACTAACACAAATCCATGTATTATACACTAGCTTCAAGCAATATGCTTATTATCTAATATTCTCAAACATTAATGCATCATCAAAGCCATCTCCCTGCATAGCATTAAAAGCAAGTCTACAGACACTAAGCCCCAATGTTATAAACATGTATGATTTTCACAATAGTAATATATAAGGGCTAGAGAAAGACACAGGATGCCAGTGATGATACTGCACTCTGCTCCATCACTTAATGACCAATTATGCTTCATACAATGATTGGTAAAACAAATCAGGTACTTCCAGAAGTGACAGGACTGGTGACCTCTACACAGTGTTGGTGGTGCTGGTTAATGACTCAATAAAGCATAGACCATTATCTGGAAAACATGCTTTTTTGTTGTTATTTGGGAAAGGCCCAAATTCAAGACAGTTCATTAAAGTTTGACTTTTTTTAAATTTAAAGGCCAAATAGTAAATAGCTCTAGGATGCAATTGGAAAAATGACCCAAGAAGCAATTCTGGAGATAGATGTTGCCTTCCGCCTACCATGCTAACATGTACCTGGATGAGGTTGGCAGCTGGGTTCCTTCTTTTCTCAAAATGCTTCTGGCGATGCTGTTCCTGTACTTTTAATGCAAAACCTGAGCCAAGAATGCCCTGGAACAGAATACAAAATAATAGCATTTTAAAGAACAAATATCTTAAACACCTCTACAATGAATTGCAAAAAAGACAAATAACAGTATGTGATCTGTTGATAATAAATGTACTGCTTATTAAAAAAAACCCCACTATTTATCTTTTTTACAATACTGCCAGGTAATGGGGAGCTGTTGGTTAATAGTGCCCAAAGATAATGACTCTTGTTCTGTAGTAAATCAACTGGGAATTATCATTAATCCATTTCAGGTATCAGAAGCATCATCATACTTAGAGACAGAGATGATCATTAAATTCAAGCAAGTGGTCTTAAATGATAGAACTTAGGGGTGTGACCTCTGCTTTGACCTGGGCTGGGTTTTAAATTTGGGTGATTTAAAGTGATTAAAAATATCAGGTTATTTTTAACAGTGACGAGACTCTGGGATTGTACATCATCCATCATGAACAAAATCTGAAAAGAAAAATGGGGGGGGGAGTGGGTGGGTTTAGATCTATTCCAGCTGTAGCCACTAAAGAGAGGCTCTCAGGTTGGGAGCTGGAGATTTTGCCTGTCTGTACAAAAATAAAAAAACAAATAACCCCAAACAACAACAACAACAGCAAAACTCACTGACAAACCCATCTCTGTTTTCCCCACTTTTAACCTGGAACTTTCAGCATGTTTTACCCATTCTGGTTTTGGTTTGCCTGTATGGAATGTGGGGTTAGTAAGATTAATATACCCTCCTTCGTTTATGTCACTTTTTAGTTTGTTTTGTTCTTTTAAAGGTTTATTTTAGCTTAAGTTATGCATATATGCACACACACACACACACATATATATATGCATATATGTGACCAGGAAAGAGGATTCCAGATGATAGAGTCAGATCCCTGGGAACTGGAGATAAGGGTGGTCAAATGCTGTTCGATGTGGGGTCTGGGAACTGAACCCAGGCTTACATCTACAAAAGTGGGCATGCATTCAACTGCTGAGCCATCTCTAGTCCTGGATGCTTTGTTGCTGCTGCTAGTTTGATTTCCTTTTGCTTATCATCTTGAACCGAAGAATTTTTGTTCTTTGAGGCTTACCTCTCTTTTTAGTTTGTTTAGGGCTGTCATCTGTGAAATCAAGATGCCTTTTGTCTCAACCTTGGGTTCACATTCAGAGCTTGCTAAATCCAGTTTCTGGGCTTTGCCTATGTCTTGACTTCATTAGTATGATGCTGGGAGCTCCAATGCTTTCAAGTCTGTGGATTTTACTTGCTAGCTATAAATTATTTGCCTTTTATTAAGCTTCAAGGATTCTAACCCTTAGGTTAGAGTTGGGTATCTTCTTAGTACTAAGTCAGTATCTTCTGCAGGCAAGAAATGCCCAACCCTCATTATCTCAAAGATAACTCTTGGAAAAATGGTGAGTTTTAAGAAAAAATATTTTATATTATCTATAGAAGGTATTAAGTCTCAGCCATGTGACAACTTGACTAAGATATTTTTGGGCCCTAGATAGCCCTTGACCTTCCATCTTATCTTGAGATTTCACAATTCTGAGCACATTGGTGACAATAACCAGACAGTAGGTAATGCAGCTATATTTAAAATTCAGAATTGTAAGATAATAATATTTGCTACTAGTTTGCACTGTCCTCCTCTACTATTAATTATGATGAATGACTGTGCCCTGAAATGAGCAATTAAATCATGAGTTCTGTTTTCTCTCTCTTTCAGTGCAGGTCTTGTCTATTAAGTTGTAAACACTGGTTCAACTTGGCTTCATCTTTTAATATGTTTGCCACCTCTTTGAATATTGGTAAAAGAAACATATTCCTTCAAATTGATTTTTACTAATTTTCTAGGCTAGCAGAAATTAAAATTTTAGGTTTTAAGATTTGATTCTAGGCCAACAAATGTTCCATCAATACCACGTGGGAAGAAATACCTTGAAAACATTTTTTTCCCCTTTGCTTTCTCTTTATTTATTCACACAAGCCAGTGAATAACCTATTTTAACAACATATTTACCAGACAGCTATTGTGTGTAAACTGCAAACCAAATGAAAAGTCAAAGTACTGCCTTTCTAGGCCTCTTACTTAGGAGTGTATGTTTTTCCTACCAGTAGCTAATATCTAATACTGCAGAAGTGGTCATGAATCAAGGGGATGGAGCAAACATGACAGTTCCTTTTTTTTTTTTTTTCTTGAAAACATATTTAATGTTTATAACCTCCTTATAATTTAACTTCAACGAGTCTAGTTTTCACCTTCAACATTGTAACCACCCTATGCTGACTTTAACACTTATTTAGATTTTTTTATCTATTATAATTATTTCTGTTAATATTTTTAATGATTGCAGATAGTAGCTAATGTGTGTTTGTGGAATAGTTAACATTTCAAATCAAACAGAACTACTTGTTGCCTTGAACTTAAGCCAGTTGGATATCTAAAAGGATTCAATCTCTATAAATGCCCATTTCTTCATAATAAAAGCAACTTATAGCTAGGGGATCCAGCAGAAGGACTGAGCAAGACTGACTTGTGAGGGTGCTGTAGGGAAGTCTGGTCAGCCTGCAGGAGCTCAGTAGCCTAGGTCTAGAGGAAGCTGGAGGAGATAACCTACACTGTCTTTTGGGATAAGAGGTCTGTTGACCCTGTGAAGTGCAACAGAGTTCATCTGTTGTCAAGGTAAGATAGGACACCATGGCCCCTGAGTTTCCTAGGTTGTGGGAACCCCAAAGGGGAAAGGCTCATAATCCTCTTATACCTTTCTGTGTTGGTTTGAATAAGAATGACCCCCATGTGCTTGCATATTTGAATGCTTTAGTCATTAGGGAGTGACACTATTTCAGAAGGATTAGGAGGTGTGGCCTTGATGGAGGAAGTGTGTCTCTGGGGTGGGCTTTGAGCATTAACCAGCCCATGGCAGGCACAGATTCTCTCTCTGCTTGTGGATCAGGATGTAGCTCTTAGCTACTGATCCAGTGATACACTTTCCTCTATAGCCCTCTGCCACGATGATGATAGTGGACTGACCCCCCCTGAAACTGTAAGCAAACGTCCCATTAAATGCTTTCCTTTATAAGAGTTGCCTTGGTCATAGTGTCTCTTCACAGCAATAGAACAGTGACTAAGACAGAAGTTGCTACCTGAATAGTGAGATATTGCTGTGACAGGATTGTTCTGGGATTGTGCAAGGACTTTGGAACTCTGGGCTAGAAAAGCCATTGAGTGTTCATTAAGAGCTCAGTGAGTTGTTTTTGTACGAACTTGGAAGATAAGAATGTCGAGAGCAATGCAGAAGATGATAGAAGCCTAGTTTATGAAGTTTCATAGGAAAGCAAAGACTCTACAGGGGCTTTTGTGTAAAGATCTGTGGGTTCTGGTCAGTTGAAGCTGTAGAATCAGCTGTCATTAAGAAGAGACCAGTACTACTGATGTGTAGTCTCCTGGGAAGTGTTTCCTCAGAGTCAGAACACAGAAGTGTTCCAGAGGCAGCCAAAGTTGTACCTCCTGCTGTCAGCTAAGGTTGTACTGGTTTTGAAGGTTTGAAGGGGTCAAGGAGAGCAGCTGAGGCTTGGTACTGTGTGACAAGGATGGAGTTCCTAAAGCGAGCCCAAGAAAGGCTACTAATTGGTGAACGTGTAGCCCAGTCGTGGCAAGGGACCTTAGCAGTATAGAAATGACTATCAATATGGGATAACCATCAGAAACAATAGCAGGCGTTGAGTGGAGACTGTGGGAGCCTAGAAGACAAGCTGTGTATGCTTTAGAGGGCAGAATTGGAGAAGTAACTCAAGTCCTCTGCAGAATTCCAGAAGATCAGGGATCTCAGACATTGGCTATTGTGTTATTGGAGTTTGATTTAGCTTTGTTCAGATTGTGACTAGGACTTGGTTCTTTCTTCTTGAAGTAAGAAATTATTTAATTTATTTTTGATTTTATAGGAGCCTTCAGTTGAGAGACTTTGGATTTCAGCAAAGACTTTGGGCTTTTTTTTTTTTTTTTTTTTTTAGAGACTGAAGTTTTAAAGTGCTTGAATTTGTAAGGCTGTTGAACTTTTAAGTTTGAAAATATTTTATATTGTGATATCATTATTAATGTGTAATCATTGGGATGAACAAGAAAGGCAATGTGGGTTAACAGTGAGCTTTTTGTGTGACAAGGTGTCAAGAGGTCAATGGTGCCGAGTCGTTTTCTTTGTTTTGTTTTTGTCAACTTGACACAAGATAAAGTCATCAGAAAGGAGGAAACTCAGTTAATTATGCTTCCATAATATGGGGTTGTAGGGAAGCCTGTAGGGCATTTTCTTAATTAGTGACTGATGGGGAGGTCTTAGGGCATTACAGGTGGTGCTATCCCTTGGCTAGTAGTCCCAGGTTCTATAAGAAAGCAGAGTGAGCAAACCAGGGGGAGCAAGCAAGTAAGCAGCATCCCTCTAGAGCCCCTGCATCAGTTCCTGTCTCTAGGTTTCTGCCTTGTTTGAGTTCTTGCCCCCACTGCTTTTAAGCATGAACTGTTACACAGAATTGTGAGTGAAATAAACCCTTTGCTCCCCAAGTTGCTTTTGGTCATGGTGTTCCATCACAGCAAGAGTTACCCCGACTAAGATACTTTTCCAGCAAAATACTGACTCATTTCAATTAGGCAGCATTGCTGCTAGCTCCAGGTGCAGAGGACAAAATGACAGACAGCTCAGCACCTATAGTGAGATCACAGTAAAAAGATGTACAGGAGAGGCCTCTTCCCTTGACATTGTTAGGAAATGGTATGATTAGCACAAGCACATTTTATAGATTTTTAACATAGGTAATTTAATTTGTATATAAAATGCCAATCACTTTATTGGAAACAAATTACTACTTAGTCTCTGACCTGTAACCTGATACAACAACATAGTTTAACCTCCCTGTAATAGATTAGAGTCTCATTATAGGATCCTTGCCTTGCACTGTGGGAGATTCTGAAGCTGACTCTAACTGACCCTGAGTCTTCACATACTTTGAACAGTTAGCTCTGCTTGCTTATTGCAGAATTTCATTTTCCATCCTTGCTGCTAGGTTTCCAATGTCTGTTCCTATGCAGTGCCCTTTCTGCTGGCTTCTACTGTCTATTTTAATAGTCCATTTATCTCTGTGACCGCAGGGTAAATATAAACATAAAACAGCAGGTATTTTGTGGCACTGTTTTCGGGGATGGGGGTGGGGGTGGGGTTGGGGGTGAGGGTGGGAGTGGGAAGAAACCCAAGACTGAATTTCACTATTTCCAAAGATGTATTTTTATGTAGGGAATCTGATGATTGAGTCTTTCTCTGTTCTTTTCTGGGTTGCTGGGACAGCCGTAAAAGCTGACTTGGGTTGGATGTGGTGGCTCTGTAGCCTGGTCAAGACAGCCAGGACTACAAAGAGAACCCCTGTCTTAAAATAAAACAACAAAAAGAATTTACTTTGGATACAGGAGATTCTTCCCTGTCTGTTTTATATTACCATTGTTATGATCTGGATATATATATTTTTATAAATTAGGTAGAGAATTTTAGTTTTCTTCATAGTAATTACTTGATTTACATTATCACATTATTCATTCTAGTACTTATCTGGAACCAGTCCTTATCATAAATCTTCCTCAACTATTTTAATGAGGAAATATGCTAAGAAAAAAAAATCACTGATCTGAATTGTGTCTCCACAAATTAATATGCTGCCTGTACTTCAGAATGCAAGTTATTTGAATACAGGGAGCATCCTCGTCAGAGGTAATCAAGTTAGGATGAGGTGATTATAAGGGGCCCTAATGATACAAATGATGTCCTTATAAATAAATTTGGATCTAAATGTTGTAAGGACATATAAAAGAGATGGCCTTCCCTCAGTACCTCAAGGATGGAGGCTCAGACAGTATTCTCCCTCTCAGAGCTCTTAGAGGGGACTCACTCTGGTAACTCCTGGATCTCCATATCTAGGCTCCAAGAGCCATGAGACTAATTTATATTGTTCAAAATTGTAAAACTAATTTATATTGCCCAAGTCTGTGGCACCCAGTCAAAGTGGTCCTAGCACACTAATATAATTATGCAGTTAGTGAGAAATGTAAGTCAAACTGAGGCATAATATCCAAGTATGTGCATAGTCTATGCAGTCTCCTGCCATGGTTTTGAGTGGTATGGGCCTGAACCAGCTGGCCAGTGGAAAGTTGGGACCTGCGTGTGGGAAGGGCAAGAGTGCCCTCTGAGGTCATTTACTGTCAAAGGACAAACACTGTGATCTAATGTCTGTGGTATTGAAAATCCCCATCTGACCTCCCTGTGCTCAGCTTTCTCTGGTATGTGCTCTCAGGTTTCAATTAGACGGAAGTTGCACATGGTATGACTGCTGCCTGGAACAAGGAGACTGTTTTTCTTAGGCACACCTGTTGTGGCTAACCCTCATTTCTTACTGTTGGCTCCCTGATGCCCAGCTCCACCTCAGATGCAGAGGCCAAAAATGATGTCTGGAGGGAAGAGGCAAATGGTAATGTCATGTCCAACTGCCTTTAAAGAAAACAAGAGGCTAAAATTACCAGAAAGTCAAGCCTCTTCCTTTGAAGAGAAACTAATCAGGAGCCCAGAGGGAGATAAATGTGTTCTTCATTCTGACAAAATGCAGAAACTGCTCATTAAGAAAAAAAAAAAAAATCAATGGCTATGACACTTGTATACATCATCTGACACATTTACAACACTTAAAGTCAGATGCTTCTCATTCAAGTGTTTGGGAAGAGGAAAGAACTCCTGTGCACATCTATCTTTCCATTTGTGTACATTATAAGCCAAATTGCAGTAATTAGTTTAAATGAAGCTATCTTTAAATCTTTATAAACATTGAGGATGGATTAGTGGCATGTTGACGAAAACAATCTGAATTATTTGTTTATACAGATCTAGCTGGTATTGGAGTCTCAAGATCCTATTTTACGTATCATCTACCTGGATACACTTAGAAGAAAAGTCAACATTTATTACAATAATAGTATTGGTCAATGAAATAGATTCGATCCTCAGAACACCAGTGTGTGAGTGCTCCCTCCAATAAATCTTGAGGACCCAGTTGAAGCTGCTTTATTGTTGAGAAGATACTCACAGCAGGAAGTGCAAAGAAAGAAATGCCAAGGAGTGCGAAGCCTGCAGAGAGCAATCTTCCCAGCCAAGTCAGGGGTGTTTTGTCTCCATAGCCAATGGTTGTCAGTGTAATCTAGAAACAAAGTCAACAGAACATCCAGCGTAAGTAATTGAGAGGGAAGTTAGGGCCTAGGAGCGGGAGACAAAACAGTATCTCCACTAAATCATGATGCAAGAAGTCTTGTTGGCACATTCTCTTCCTGCGCTTAATTTTCCATGACGCATAACAGAATGTCTCTTTGTTTAAGGGAAGGAATAACCTGCATATTTTGTTCTCCCTTGTAATACAGTCTCCAGCTTGTCCATGTGTATTCAAAGGCAAGTTATTTGGGTAAGAAGATCATCATCCCTGATATGGAAGAGATATGCCATGGATTTTTAAGCTAGTACCCCAAATGATGATCTATTCAGTAAGACTGTTTATTGTTTTCTTAAAGCCTCAAGTGTTCAAGATACATTTTATGATTTGCAGTGGAACAAAAATGAAAGAGATATACTTCTTGTTCAGAGATAGTTATGACAGTCAGGAAGGCATGATATAGGCAACCAACTAAAACAGGAAGAGAGGTATACAGGAATTCTAATGGTGTGTGCGCATGCATATGTGCGTGCATGTGTTTGTGTGTATGGTGTATGAATGTGTATAAGCAGTAGTTTTTCAGTCAGAAGATTGTGTCATCAGCAAACAATAAATCTTTTAATTCTTCCTTTCTGATGTGAATGTCTTTTATTTCTTTCTCTTGCCTGATTGTTCTGGAAAGGACTTCCAAGTTTAATATTTATAAGTTTAAAAATATTTGTTTTTAAATGTGTGTGGGCAGATGGGTAGGCATGGGTATCACATGCAAGTACAGGCCAGAGGATAACTTGCTGAAGTTGGGTTTCTCCTTCCATCACATGGGTCCCTGGAGTCAAACTTATATTGTCGTGCTTCGTGGCAAGTGATTTTATTGGCTGAACCGTTTCATTGGCCTGGCATGCATTCCCAATTTTTAAATAATTAAAAAGGACTCTATTTCAGTTAGGTGTATGTGTGTGTGTGTGTGTGTGTGTGTGTGTGTGTGTGTATACATACATGTGTTTAGATATATGCTAGTGAGTGCAGTCCCAACAGAGGCCAGAGATTACCTTCCAGGCTGGAATCATGGGTGGTTATGAACCACCTGTTGTGGATGGTCTTACTCTGGAAGAGCAATAAACTCTCTTACCTATTGAACCATCACTCCAACAATTTTCTGGATATAATAAAGTTATCTGAAATAAACTGGGTGTGGAAAGACAAATACCACAGCTATTTTCCTCTTCAAAATTCTTTCTTTTAGTTTTGAGATTATATGATGACATTTCCCCTTCCCTTTTCTCCTTCCAAACTCTCCTACCAACCCCTCCTTGCTCTTTTTCAAATGTATAGTCTTCTTTATATTAGTTGTTGCTACACACGTTTATATGCCCATGCATGCATGTGTACAAACACACACACACACACACACTCCTAAGTACTTGCTTAGTCTGTATAAAGTTACTTGTGTTTATCTTTCTAGGGCTGACCATGTGGTACCAGACAACCAGTTGTGTGCTCTTCCCTGTGGAAGACTATTTCTCCTGTCTTAGCATTCCTTAGTTGCCTGTAGTTCTTTCTGTAGGTTCCTGGGCTTTCTCCTACCAATTTGGCATATCCATTCTTGTCCTCGTTCAGCGCATGTTTAGGCGGTCCCAACATTAGTAGGTTACACGATCTCACAGCAGACTCCTTGTTCCTCTGGCTCTTACAATCTTTCCACGCCCTCTTCCGCAATGTTCCCTGTGAAACCCCTGGTATTTTCTGTCCTGTTGTAGTCAGGAACCCTATTATCCATCCAGTTGCTCATATCCGAAGCCCTAGGCTCATCCCAATTATTCTTCATTATCTCTCTTTTCATTGATCCTATCAGGAAATCCTATAGATTCTGTATAAGATACCACAAATCATATCTTCAGTTACCACAGCCACCTGGCAGGCCAAGTTGCTACACTAGTTCCTCTTTGCTCTGTTTGCTTGTGTTGGCCTTTTCCTATGGTTCTTCCTCTGTAGACTTAAAAGGAATGATTTTCCCACTCCCCTCTAATTAAAAAAAACAAAAACATTTCAATAATTATCTATTTGATTTTCTGAACCATGGTTCACCTGATCTGTTCTCTTTGGAAAGGATCATAACTTCATATTTGCTTGGAGTACTTCAGCCATTACTGCATTCCAGCCCCTCTGAAAAGTTAGAATCCTGTTGACTCAGGCAAGCCTAGGTAGCCTTTTGATCATGTTGTCCCATTAGTGAAATTCTTCTTTACCATATCTTCCCAGGGCTCCTTACTGACTTTTAAGTTTTTGCTCAAATATTATTTCATGGAGGAAGACTTCTTCATCTTGTCAACAACAAAATCTCTTGTTACTATATCAGCTTCTCTCTCTCTTTCTCTCTCTCTCTCTTCCTTCTTTTTTCCTTCCTTAATTCTTTATTTCCTTCTTACCATATTTTCTCCTTTCCTCCATCCTGTGACAGGGTCTTGTTCCATAGCAATCCAGCTATCTTCAAATTTGCAATCTTTCTGCCTTTATGTTCCAAGTGATGGGATTACAGAGACACACCAAGACTGTCTGTGCTTCTTGTTTTACGATACACTTGTAACAAGTTCTAGTAACCTGACAGCATTGATAACAAATACTGGATCCCTACCAAAAGGAGTAAAGATGACCTTTTTTTTAAAAAAAATTATTATTATCTTCCTAGCATCTAGCATGGCTCTTGCTACCAATAATGGAGAACTCAGTATTTAGAAAATGATTAAAGTGCCCTTTCAAGATTATTGGCAAGAAACTGATTGAGAAATAAGCTACAAACTGTTAGCTTAAGGGGCGGCTTCTGAGGATGGGCTTGTACATGGCTTAGGAAGGGTAAAACTGAGGAGGGAAAGGATAACGTCTTTATGACGGGGTAGGAATCCAAGGAGGCAGAGGAAAAGGAATCAAGATTTCTTGCGGGTGTTAACCTTGGCAGGATGAACAAACTCTTCAGTGGGAGATAATGTAGGCACAGTATGAATGGGGATGGGAACTAGGAAGGTGTTGACAATGTCTCTAATCACCCTGAAGAAGCTGGAGACTTTTCAGGAGAACCAGAGACCTAGGGGAGGGAAAAATACTTGGGACAGTGGGAGTGTGGGAGGGTGTCAGGTGCAAGTCAGCAAGAGGCCTATGGATGGAAGAGCTCATCCAGGACTGCAGAGAGGGAAAGTGTGTTGACACCTAGTAGCCAATGGAGTGTAACGCCAGCCACATCAGGATGAGACTCTCAAATATATTTCTTGATACTACCAAAACCATAGTTTTGTTTTAATTTTATTATATTTTAAGCAACCATTGTTTTTCTGCCAAATCACTTAATCTTTTTGCAATAATTTATTAATAATAAACAACTAAGGGAACATTTCCTGGCTTTGTCATGGGGGGGATGTGACATTTCATGGTTGCTTTTTGTTTCTATAACACAAAGTTATAGTCTGGATTCTCAGAGAGTAGAATTCAATGCACTGCATCTAAATCTGTAGAATATGATACAGCAAAGTGACTATATTGTTTTTTATACTGGTATTTTTTTCTCTCCCTGGAATGGTAATGACATGGAGATAGAATATTGTAGATTCAGAGAAATTGGCTCAACTTCTCTTGGATTTTGATGAAGAGGTCAGACACCTGTCTGCCCTGTGATTCAGGCTTCTAAAATGACCACATCCAGAGAACCTGGTGGAACTTGTAGCTGAATTCTCGTTTTCAACAAATTATCCCTCTCTAAATTCAAAGAAACTCATGAATTTCTTGGTTGGATGCTTAGAGACCTGTTGCTTCCAGGCATGGGCAGGCCCAAGATGGATCTTGCAACAGGATGGCCAGTTCATTTCCTTTGTATCAGGGAAGGATTTAGTGACAATTTCATTTGTATCTTTGTCAAGAGTACATCCTTTCCCTTCTGTGGCTGTAAATGAAATGATGGATCTCTTACTGTGAACAGGAAGGTAGTGCTATGCAAAATAACAAAGTCTTATGAAAGCAGAAGGGGAGATTCCAGGGAAGAAGAAAGAATAGTGAGGTACCAGAGGGAATAAATGGGGCATAAATGTCATCAAATAACATATATGTATAATACGTATCAAATAACATGTATGTATAAAAATATCCCAGTGAAACACACCTTTTCATACAGTATATTCCAGTAAAGAAAGGAAATAAAACTATGAAGTTTCTAAGGTGCACTTTATAATGACAAGATCAATTTTCTCTAGGAATTCATAGTAACTTCTCCAATTGATGTAGCTACCAATATTCTAAGACAAGGGTTGATATATTCTCTTAAACTAAAATTATATAGACCTGCATTGGAATTCACTGAATTCCTATATTTTCAAGTGAAACTGACTTCTAAGTATCAACAGGTTTATCTGGAACAGCACAACCATATTATGTGGACAGTTAATCTCTGTTGTCAATTCAACTAGTCTTGGAATCACCTAGGAGATTGTGTGTGGCACATCACTGGGTATATCTATGAGATTATTTTGTAAAGGTCACCTGAGGGGGGAAGAGCCATCCTGAATGTGGATGGCATCTTTCTTTTTGACCATGAAAGATGAAGGGGACACGTTGATAATAGAGAACTTTTCTTTCTCTGCTTCAGGTTTGTGATGACTGCTGTACTTCCAGGTTGGCCATGGAATAAGCAGGTCTTCTCTGCCACATACTCCCATTGCCATGATGTTCTCTTCAAGACCAGTGGGTCATATGATCATGGGATGAATGTCCCAAAACCATGACTCAAATCCTTCCTCCCTTTAGGTTGTTTAGTTACTGACAAGTGAACTATAAGTAGTATTCTTGACAGCTGAAAGACCATGCCAGTTCACCCTTTTCATGGGAGCCAAGAGACAGAAGCCCTCTTGATGCTTAGCATCTTAGGCTTATGCTAAACCATTAAACATTTCTGCCTTTGAGAGACCTCCCATCTTTGGGTACAGAAATGATTCATTTCATGTAGGTTCAGTGTCATAGAAATGGAAGCCCCCACAGCCACCAGGTCTCAGTGCATTTAGGGAGTACCCTAGAGCTTATTTTGGAGATCTTAGACCGGCTGAACAGGGGATTGTCAAAGGTTGTGAGGAAGTTGCAATTGGACTTCAGAGTTGAACTGCGTGATGGGGACAGTTGACTTCTTCTGGAAAGTACTTCACACGTCTCTAGGATCCCAGAAGTATTCTGATGGTCTAGTGAGGTAAGATGACTTGTTTATTGCACTGCATATTTTCCATATTGCAACCACTGTCACAGACAGAGTATCTCACAACTCTCAGTCATAGGAGCAGACAGTGACTATTAATTATAGTATACAATTAACATAGTGATTTGAGATACTTGGACTTCTAAAGAGCACTGATTTTTTTTTTGGAAAAACTAAATCTAATGGTAGAGTGCTGCCATGACAGAAATAATAAATAAGGAACCTCTTCTCAATGCCAGTTTCTTTAGAACAGGAATCCAACACCAGACAAATACTATAGTTCTTCCTTTGCAGATATCCCCACTGACTCCTGAGTTGTGTAATTCCTTGTCAGCTCTTTATATGCATAGGACATTAGGTTGCAAGGTTGAGCACAGTGGTAATGGAGCTGGAATCAGATCTAATGTCTCTGTTCATCTTGGGTGAGTCATAAGGATGCTTCATAGCTACACACAGGCTGGGTGGGTGTGGATGACAAGGATTCCTGGGTGGGTCCAGGATGATACAGAGCATTAAAGTGTGGTTACTTAATGGGTTCTGCTTGTACTAAGACATTTTGGGTAATTCCTGAGTCAAAGCCTTTCATTCTTTTCTATTTCATCCAGTGTTAAAAGTGAATCATAATATATTAGAGTTTTGCTTTGCATACCAAATATAAAGGAATGAGTTGAATTTTAGTGCAGCATAATCAATGAAAAGTAAGTCTTATGAGAGATTCTTGTTACTCTTTGTATGGAAGATCATTTTCTAATACTATATAAATGTGTGATAATACACACAATTCTTGTTCTTTTCTCCATTAACTGGGGAACAAAGACAGGGACTTTCTCATATGGGCAAATACTCTTTCTTTTAGCTATCTTCTCAGCTCCAGAGAAGGCTTCTTAATTGAAAATTATATGATAGCTAGTTTTTTACTTAAAAGTTTTAGAACAGCACATGATCTCAAAACTAAATTACATATATACATATAATTCATAATACATATATAATATTTTACTGATCCTTAAATCATGTAGTGGTACACTCATTTCATAGACTTCTTTGGGAAGAATTGAGATTCTACTTCATATTTTGATTTGCATAAGTATCGCCCATAAAATATTAATCTTTGTTGTTTTATAAATTATGTTTTTAAAAAGATTTATTTTATGTGTGTAACTGTTTTACCTATATCTATGTATGTATGTATGCATGCATGCATGCATGTATATATGTATATGTACTAGTAGATATTAGATTCCTCGGAACTGGATTTACAGAAGGTTATGAGTTACCATGTAGACCTTGGGAATTAAACCCAGGTCCTCTGCAAGAACAAGTGATCTAAACCACTTATTCTTCCTAAGTTATGTGTGTGTGTGTGTGTGTGTGTGTGTAGCATGAACTCAAGTCTCATGGAATGATCTAAATATAGAGAGTCCTTAGATTCATAGGATTTTTCCCTTGATATATTTGTGTGTCCATACTTGGTTTTATAATAATAGATAATAGTTTAGTATTTTGTATTTTTGAGCTTTTAGAAAACATTATATTCCATTTTCATAAACCATCCATCTGTCTGTACCATGCACTATCAGTGTGCTGACTAGTTTTCTATTAATTCGACAGAAGCTAGAGTTATCAGAGCAGAGGGAGCTTCAGTTGAGAAAAATACGTGTATAAGATTGTGTTGCAGGCCAGCTTGTAGAGCATTTTCTTAAGTGGAAGAGTCTGGTCTATCATAGGTAGTACCACTCCTGGTCTTGTGGTCCTGGGTTCTATAAGAATGCAGGCTAAATTCCTGATCTCTCCAAGACTTTTAACATGAAGGGATATTGGATTTTGTCAAAGGTTTTTTTCAGCATCTAATGAGATGATCATGTGGTTTTTTTTCTTAGAGTTTGTTTATATAGTGGATTACATTGGTGGACTTTTCATATATCGAACCATTCCTGTATCCTTGGGATGAAGCCTACTTGATTGTGGTGAATTATAGTTTTAATGTGTTCTTGGATTTGCTTCGAAAGTATTTTATTTTATTGAGTATTTTTGCATTGATATTTATAAGCAAAATTGGTCTGAAGTTCTCTTTCTTTGTTGGGTCTTTGTGTAGTTTATGTATCAGAAGAACTGTGTTTTCATAGAATGAATTAGGTACCGTTCCTTCTGTTTCTATTTTGTGAAGTAGTTTGAGGAATATTAGCTCTACCTTGAAGGTCTGGTAGAATTCTGCACTAAAACCATCTGGCCCTGGGTTTTATTTTGGTTGGGAAGATTTTAATGACTGCTTCTATTTCCTTAGGGGTTATGGGACTATTTAGATAGTTTACCTGATTTTGATTTACTTTGGTACATGGTATCTGTATAGAAAATTATGCATTTCATCTAGATTTTCCAGTTTTTTTGAGCATAGGCTTTTATAGTAAGATTTGATGATTTTTTGAATTTCCTTAGGTTTTGTTGTTATATATCCTTTTCATTTCTGATTTTGTTAATTTGGATACTGTCTCTATGCCCTTTAGTTAGTTTGCCTAAGGGTTTATCTGTCCTGTTGATTTTCTCAAAAAAACAGCTCTTGGTTTTATTGATTCTTTGCATCATTCTCTTTGTTTCTAATTGGTTGTTTCCAGCCCTGAGTTTGATTATTTCCTGTTTTTTACTCCTCTTTGGTGTGCTTGCTTCTTTTTTTTCCTAGAGCGTTCAGATATACTTTTAAATTGCTGAAATGAGTACTTTCTAATTTCTTTATGGTGGCACTTAGTGCTATGAGTTAGGCTAGAGGGGAGGTGCATGTGTGGAGTATGGGAGGAATAGAGGGAGGGGAAGCTATGATTGGGATGCATTGTATGAGAGAAGAGAGGTGAGGATGGCTTGGGAGGTAGCAGCCTAGTGGTAATGGTCTATAATCCTTGTACTTACAAGGTTGAGGTAGGAAGATTGTGAACTCTAGGCTAGCCTGAGTTACCTAGTAAGAACCTGTCTCAGAAAAACAACAAGCTAGTGAAATGGCTGAGTTGGCAACACTGCTTTCAGTATAAACCTGATGACTTGAGTCTGATCCAAAGATGCTAAATTCCAAAGGCAGATACATTATACATGTTTGTAATCTCAGCATCCCTATGGAATGATGGAGGTTGAGATAGGAGAATCACCAGGAAGTTCATAGCCTGCTAGCCTAGAGTACACAGTAGTGGGAACAAAACTGACCCAGTCTCAACAAAGTGGATGAAGAGAACCAACTCTTGGAGATTGTTTTCTAACCACACAGATGTGGCTTAGAAATGCCTGCATTGACAGACATGTACCACCCACAGACGTGATAATAAGTTAGACAATAACCACAAAAGCAACAAACAAAACCAATAAAACTAAACAAAGTAAAAACAACAACAACATAAACAAGAGTGGAAGATGCTGGGTTACATTTCCACATTGATTAGGCTAGAGATTTTTTTCTTTTAAGTTGATTAATTCTATTATAAAAATAGGAGTTTTTTTCTCTCTTTCCTTCAGGAAAGGAATCATCAAATGTTCTGTGGCACCCTTATGAAAACACAACTAGCAATACTAGTTTTTAACTAATGCATTCATATGAACAAGTTAAAAATAGTCTGTTTGTGTTTAACAGCATGGCATAATTTCTCCATAAGGGGGTCCTTGAAGAAGGACAATTCCACTGCAGTATCAGTAATATATGTATTCTCTCTCCTTCCTCTCCTTCCTTCCCTTCCCTTCTTCATTTACATCTGATTTCAGAGAGTATGTGGTCCTCTAATCTGACAGTCAGCTTTGGTACTCGAAATGTTGACTCAGAATGGTTTTCTATGGTTCAAAGATTAGAGAGTATCATGCAGTGGGCAGCATCATATCATTTAGATTCTTCTATGAAAGGTTCCTTGGGATATTGTCATTCATAGTGTTTTTTCAGGTTTGAGGTCAAATATATAATAGTTATAATGGCTGATATTTTCCTCCTGTTTGACAGACCAGCTGGATGTTCCAATCTTATTCCATGCTCATAGCATAGCTATATTTTGTCAATATGACTATCTCTATTGTAATACAGGGAATGATTGCTTTATACCAATCTCCATGCTCTAGAGAGATGGCTCAGTGGGTAAGAGAGACCAATACATAAGCACAAAGACTTGAGATTAAACCCCCCAGAACCTATGTGAATAGCACTGAGTGCAGATATACACACCTGTAGCCCTATCACTGTAGAAAGTCAGAGGCAGGGGGATGACTGCAACTCCTAGACCTCTAGCCTATCTCTAGCTTCAGTGAAAAATCCTGTCTATGCCAAAGAAATGAAATGATTGGTGGAAGAGCAGATCCCCTGGTGTCCTCCTCTAGTTTCCACATGGATGTGTGTTCGCATTCCAATACACATGTCCACTCACGTACACCTGAGTTAAAACCAATACTAATGCTTCAGCAAATCACAATGTTGGGTCTAGAACTCATGTCTCTTGAGTGTATTTCTTCTCCTTTTTAAACAGTATGTGTCAATGTCTGTAGAATGATACTATCAAAAACAAATATGTAGACACAGGTATAGGTGACATTATTAAAGGATCAGGATTCTTAATGAAGAATTTCCCAAAGAGTCCGGAGAGCTGTGCACTTCATAAACACATGCTGTTAAGGTAAATGCGAGACTCGGAGGTGCTTATAACAGGGTTTTGGGTGGGTGGCTGGGTTGTGTGGGTGTTTGGTAGCTGAGAATGCTCTTGAATCATTAAGAGCTACTTTGTTGATTCTCTTAGGCTAAAGAAAGCTTTAGGTAAAGCACTGACAGTAAAAAACAATCATTTGCTTTAACTACATGTACTGGTACTAATTTAGAAAATGATGCTTTGTACAACAATGCAGAAAGCACTTTTACTGATGACTCCAAAGTAAGGAGGCCTGATTCTCTGAAGGGTGACTAGTGCTATCAAGGACAATGGTATCCTTGTTCATTCCCCATGTATCTTACTTACTTACATACAGATTTGGGGTGTAAATCACATTGCACACACAGTGCTATATTGCATATAGTTGTCTTCTAAGCAACTTGCTTTGTGAAAGTTTGTAAGATTTTTGGCATGAGTTCTGAGATTTTACTTGGCTGATATAAATTCTTCTGTATGTCTGAAATAATCTCTTCAAGGGCACTGTCTCAAATGGAATCTGTATGCAGATGACATTCAATCTACTGTTAGGTAGAGTCCTTCTCTCTGCTATTATCCACATTAAAAAACATTGCACTAGGTTTATTACACAAGAGAGCAGTAAATAGAAAAATGGTGATCTTCTAGAGTAGGTCATTAGTAGAAAAAATTCTTTACAGGAAAACTAGATCTTAAGTTATTTTAAAACAAATCTAAGGTAATTCAGAAGGGTTAAAAAATAGCAGGAAAGAGGGAGATAACAGAAAATAACTTCAGAAAATCCCATTCTTAAATTATTTCTGAATAAATAGGAGGTGACTGGACAAGAAGAAAACAGTGCTAGGATAACTGAAGAAATAATAGCACATGGACTTCTGGGTAGATCCTGAACTCCAGAAGCAAGGAGTATATGGAGTTAGCTTGTTCATCCCCTCCACTGCCTGATCATGACATCCAGCCCTCCCACCCCAATTACCACTGTAGAGGCCAGAAATCTTTTCATGGCAACTTCCAATTCCTAGCCCCCTCTTTGCTTACACTGTGTGTCTCAATAAAGAATATGGTTCTCCTTTGTTCTGTTGTTTTGGCGACACTTCTATTTGACATCCTTAACAGCAATGTCCACACTCCAAACAGCTACCATCCATGTCTGAAGTTGTTGTGTGCATGGTACCAGATCTTGAGTATCTGTTATCTCACACAGTGAAGTGGGCACATTCCTTTGTTTCTCAGCATAGAATTGTGTTCAGGTATCAAAATTGTACATTGGCATTGATCGCTGCTGACCACACTCCTGTATCTCCCTAAATATTGATGTTGGGGAAAGGTCTCCCTATCTTAAAGCAAGGACCTTTGCTTTTAATACTTGGAATTTACTGGGGCACTGTATTTGTAGATGGAACACAAATCAACTTTTGGTATTAAATGTTGATTCTTTGGACTCTTATGAAGGACTCTTATTTCCCTTTTCATAAAGCCCAGAACTAATAAACACTCCAGCGTAGGGTGATCTCATTTCCCCCAGTTAATCTAGATTCTCCAGAGTTACTAAGGACCCCATCATATGCAACATGGACAATTTCAATTAAAAATGATGTAAACAAACTTTCCAAAAATGTCTTTAGTGACATGTGTGGTACAATAATCTAAATTTACTTAGCACTCAGATTTAGTGTATACTGTTTTTGTAATGAATAGAAATAATAATCCCTCTTATCTACTTTTAACATTTTTAAAGCTTCAGACAACTCCATTAATGAGTCAGCCAATATAAACAAAACTGCTTTAGAGTCAGAAGCCCTTATTTTCATTCCTAGAAGCTTGGCGTGCTGAAAGATCTTTTTATTTATTTATTTTTACTTTGATATCAAGTCTAGTGATTTTTTTCAAATGGAAACATAATTAGGTCATTCAGAAACCTGTACAGTACAGGTTAAACAGCAGTCAAAACAGTCTTCTTGAAGAGGAAATCATTGAAAATATGCTGCTTCTCCCTGCAAATCACAAAGATGACCTTTGCAAGCTTGCTTTGTGTGTCGCTCTGGAAAGAAGCTAGCTGGTGACTAAGCAAGAGTATATTAAGAATTTCCCACACACAGTTTAACACACACACAGCAATTTGTATTGGTAATAAGAAGAAAAAGAAGCAGAATAGAAAGAGAGATAAAAAGCTGCCAGGCTTAATTCTCCAGCAACTGCATCTCAGAGGGGGAAAAGGTGCCCCTGAATATCTCCATCAATTGAAATGGTTTTGAATTATCCAAGAGAAGCAAACACTACACTTGAATTCAGATTGCTGCAAACAGGCTGGGTTATGGTTTGCTTCCCCCCATCACATGAAAACCCACCCAAATTTCTCAGGTTACACGATATCGCACCACGAGTAACAGGACGATTTCATTTACTTTCTATATATTAGAGGTATTTCAAGAATGTCGGGTCTCTTTCCCATCTCCATCCTTCTCCTTTCAAAATGCCCAGTGGTTCTTGTGTGTAAGGAGGAAGAGTTGAAAATGAAACATTTTTCTAAGTTGACATTGTGAGTTAACATATAAAGCATTGAGTTTCATTATGACATTTTCCTTCTCTTCTTATGAAGCAATTTTCATATGTGCATGCCATGGTATTTTGCTCTCATGCACGCATGCATGCATGTCATTATATTACTTTGTCCTGATTCATCTCTCTCCCACATTCCTCTGGCAATCCAGCTGTGGTTTTTTTTTTTTTTTTTTCTGATTATACTTCTCTCCACAAAGATCCTCTCTTTCTGCTCTTATGTCTCATGTATTTCATTACTCTCTCTTCTACCTACCACATGCATCAACCTCTTTCTCCTCTCCCAGGATACCCTAGCTGTTTCATGGGGCTAAGAGTGCAGTGTGTGTGTGTGTGTGTGTGTGTGTGTGTGTGTACACAAGTACGTACATACACACACACTCACACACATCTATGTCTAGACTTTCCATGTAATAGAACTAATGCACTCTTAGTTTTTCCACACCTGGCTTATTTCACTGTGACTATGATGATCTCTATTTGCATCCACTTTCCTGCAGATGTCATAGTTGCATTTTCCTTTGTGGCAGAAAAAAAATCCCTCCACAGTTCTCTATCTACTTTTATAGGACTACAGGTGCATGTGATAGTGTGCACATACAATCATGCATATTCATTTATATTGAGACTCCTCATCTTAGAGAAAACATACACATCCAGTCTGATTCTATTGCTTAGGTACTATAGACAGTGTTACAGTAAACATGAGTGTGCTTGTGTCTCATGGTGTGCTGACTTAGAGTCCCTTGTGAATATACCTGGTAATGATAGAGCTCTTGTTAGTTTGTTGAAGAAATTCCACAATGATTCTCACAGTGGCTATTCAGTATACATTCCTACCAACAGTGTATGTTTTCTTCTTCTCCCTGTCTTCACTAGCATTTACTGTCATGTGTTTCCTTGACAAGAGCCATTCTGACTGAGGTGGAAAATCCCCAGTTTTAATTTACATTTCCTTTATGGCTAAATTTTGAATATATTTTTTTCAAGTGTCTGTTGGCTATTTGTTTTACTTATTTATTTACTTTTGAGAACTGTCTGTTAAGTTCATTAGCCCATTTACTGACTGGATGGAATTTTGGTGTTGAATCTTTATAGTTTATATATTTTAGATACTGATTTCTTGACTGACATACACTCAGGAAAGATAGTTTTCCTTTCATTGTATAACATCTTTTTAAAAAATATAATAGGCTACTTTCTCACCAACAGCACAATCTTGAAAACTTGTACTCAATGTTTTTAACAGCCTAAAATTTAGGGGAACATGTCTATAATTTTTATTCATTTAATAGCTACTATACAATCAAAAATATATCAAGTTCTGCTTGATTTAGTCTTGACAAATTTTCATTGTCTCTCACAGGAGTTCTAGCCACATAAACAAACTTTGGATGAGCAGTGGATTATTAGACATCAACAACTCAAGTCTGTGCTCCTCAAAAGGCAAACACAAACCCGGCAGTGCCTCGGTCATGGGTTAAGATGATGATACATTCATAGTTTGGCAAAAAGCTGGCTAATACTCAAGAGTGTTTTATAAGTGAATTTTCCTTTGCAGAATAGAACAAATGGAAACATTTTACACAAGTGGGAGAACAAGAGCAGAGAACATGGAAGAAAACGGAAGGATGGTAAAGGAGAATAGCAGGACACAGGTGATCTGAGAGAGGAAATAATAGAGGGACGTTTAGGGATGCAGAAGGAAGGGAGGGGAACGCAGAAGGAGGGAGATGTGCACAGTACCAATAAGGATTCTGAAAAAGCCACAAGGAATCATATTAATTATTTGCCTTTAAAAGACCATAATACATCTAGTTCCATATATAAACACACACACATATATACATGTAGTTTTAGTGAATTTTTCTCATCTAGGATGAGCATCTTTTCTCCAAGTGCCAAAGAACACATAACAAAAACCTCAATGCAGACACGTGAAAGCTATCTTTTTAGTTGTTTTGTCTAAGAGACTCCCAAAGCATACAGTCTATTGCTGGTGTCCTTGGTTACCTCCCCAAGGGTGGAAGTTAAGTCCCCATTGCTGACGACACCATGAACTTCAAAACCAGGACTCTGAAACTCCTGAGCTGGAACTGACGTTAACACCCCCTCCCTGATGACTAGATCTCTTGGTATCAGAAGGCACCATACAAGCTTCCACAAGAGGGATGCAACAAATTGTCCTATGCAACAGTGATGCGTATGACACACATGCCACAATAATTCTGTTGCTACAGAAGCAGCATGCATACCACAGTAGTAAGCAACAGCTCTCTAATTGGACCTACATTCTTTTAAACAAGAGGAAAAATCATTTCTGGTACTGGAAACCTAGCAGTGCCAGTGAAGCATGGTCATTGTAGGAGAATCTATAGCTAATAATTTAGTAAGCTAAACTAGTCTCTAACAATAATATACACTTTATTACTTATACCTACAGATAAGTATAGTCTTCACCTCTCAGCAAGGAAATTTCAATTTGCAATAGAGACTACTACAGAAAACTACAACCAATCAGAATGAAGAGTTGTAGAGTTTGGTCCCAGTCCATATATCTACAAAACATTCTTGCATCCAAGACTTGGGGCATTGCAGAAGAGGTAGCAATAAGACTACCAGAACCAGAGAATCAGGAGTTTGCTGTGATCTTGTGTTTCCTAGTAATGTCAGAAGCTACACCCATAAATTTTCATTAACATGACTATCCAAATGTGAGTTGAACAAGGACACCACCAATGGACAGGCCAAAGTGGATGAGCAAAAGACTATGAGGCCTCAACCCTACACAAAGAATTGTAGGCAACTGAAGAAATCTGGGAATGGAAGCAGTCGTCTTCCCTACAGAAGAGCACACCAATTGGTTATCTAGTGCCAAGTGGTCAGCCCTGAAAACATATGTACTAGTAACGTTATATGTACTGTGCAGGTAATATATATAACATCTCCAATAAGAATTAGTAAATAAAAGAAGCCATGAATTTGAAGGAGAATGGAGAGGGCTACAGGGGAGGGTTTGGACGGAGAAATGGAAGGAAGCCACGTTGGAATTGAAATCTCAAGAATAAAATAGAAATATCTTACACAATTATAAATTTTATATATTTCCATGTAACTATCTTTTAAAATACCACGAACATGTAAAATAAAAAGAACTATAATTTTTATATCACATAAAGCATTCCCATATCCTGTAAATTCTTATTAGGGAGTAAGTTCCAAATGACTGTTTTGTAAATTCTTCACAACGCAGGGAGAACTTTTACCTGAAAGGAAAAATGCATTATTCACAGTACACCCTTCCCAGACTATTGCGTTCTACACCTTCATGACTTTCTGAACTATTTTACAACTCTGTAAATTGTAGATAACACATAGCAATGCAAAATAAGTTTTGCCATATATGTGTAAATAAATTACGTATAGTGAGTGTTCACTGATCTGTTTCCTATACCATGAAAGCAGACAGATTCCCCTCTATTTGTCCTTACGTTTCAATATCCTGACATTTAGCATTTAGGAATTCTTTCTGGGCGCTTCTCAGTATTATGAACTGAGAGTCACATGTGATTGATGAATTTTTAAAATGAATTAAATATGATATGCAGCATGCATTTAATTTTTAAATTAAATGCATACTTTCTCTCTCTCTTTTGAGATAAGGTTTCTCTGTATAGCCCTGGATGTTATGGAACTTGCTCTGTAGACCAGGCTAGCTTCGAACTCAGAGATCTGCCTGTTTCTGCATCCCTAGTGCTGGGATTAAAGGTGTGCTCCACCATGCCCAGTTATTTTCTATTTATATGACAACTGGAGTGGTAAACCATGTCATTAATTGTCTATTTAAGTTTATAAAGGTAAAACAAATAATCTTGTTAACATTTTACATTTTCAAAATGATAATTTTTACTTAGGAAACAGCCAAGCACTCAAAAAATATAAATGATAATTTGTGTGTAAGTTTAACTTTGTTTGCCCCAAAAGGCACAGAAACGCCTCAGATCACTTACAAATATCATACATTTCCACATTCATCCCCTTTGGAAGTTAATATTTCCATTGAGACCATTCACTGAAAACCACTATATTATATTCAGTCAAGACATTCCATAATAGCTAATAGATAAAAATAGATTTTTATACTTACTGTGCCCCACCAGAGAGCATCTGCATATGTCGAAAACTCTTTGTTGGCATCTTTTTCCACCAGATAGACAAGGAAAGATGAAAAAATAAGAACCAGAAATCCAATGTACCAGGCTGTGATTAATTCCTAGGTATAAAAGGAATTAAAACATTTTAGAGGTGACTATATTCTTTGAAAAAGGAAACGTGAACTCTATGTATGGTTCAATCATGTTCCTATTTCTAGGAAACATATGAAGGTTTTAACGTGATGCATTACATATCAGGGCTTCAAATGGCTTGAGACACAATCTGGAGCAACAGCCTGTGTTAAACGTTATTGCAATCACAGAACATTTCAAAATTTTTCCTATACGGTGCAGATGGCGCATTTTTACCTTGCTGTGAGCGTAAACCACAGAGCCCAGCAACTTCCAGGTGCCTCCCCTTCTGTCCATGCGCACCATACGCAGGATCTGTAGGAACCGGAGGCTTCTGAGCGCTGATGTGGCGAAGATATTACCCTGAGTTTTTGCAGAAACAACTGCTATTGAAGCGATGAGGACAATTGTATCTGAAAGACACAGGTTGAGACAGCCGTAAGTCACACGACTAATGTATCTTATTTCTCAAAACAATATTTCTGAAGCTTTCATGTATGTCAATTTGAGTAAACAGAACTCAGTTCTCAGTTTCACCTACCAGAACGTAGCTGAGAGTCTACTGACTGCAGAGCTAAATGGTCCAGAACATGTCCTACCTGTCACTTTAGCTCTGGTCCCTTGACCACTCTGCACTTTCACCTGTACAATTTTGAATCACATAAGCTTCAACAGATTCACAGCAACCTTCAGAGAATTCAGTGTCTTGGGAAGCTGCAGGGCTATGGAATTTTTTTGCAAACAACTCTGCTTTCATTAACTCTCACGTCTGCAGCAAGAAGCTCTCAACTCAGCCCCCAACACCATAGTGCTTGGTATAATAATGACTCTTGCTAGTTTTGCCAAACAACACCGCATTCTTTCTGATCCAACTCTTCTCTTCTGTTGTGGAGTCCGCAGTTGTGCTTACTGCTTAACAAGTCTCCAGTAATCTCTAAGCTCTAGGCTCTCAGTATGTACTTTTTAACTGGCCCGTCAGGTAGGTGAAAGTTCGTACACAAATCAAATATCACGTATGTTTCAATACAGTATGCTTTCATGCATTATGTACTTTATGTGGAAATGGATACTTAATGTTTGTTGTATTGGCATTTGGCTTAAAAAATACCAGTTTTTTTTTTTTTTTTTTTTAAAAAAAAAGAAAAAAAAAAAAAAAAAAAAAAAAACAAAAAAAAAACAAAAAAAACCAGAAAAGAGAAAGTGTAAAATAGAAAAGAGAAAGAGGACACAATTGTTCAAAACTAAATCTATACCTGGTAGAAAGAGGGTTTTGAGGTCTTAAAAACAAAAAGACAAAAAAAAATGGGACCCTTTGGCAACATTAGGGTTCATGTCTCTTCAATATGCTCAAGTCAAATTTCCTTCCTACTTCAAGTAAATCGTGCATGAGTGGGTTTCCACACTCCAAGGCTGAATTCTGCTCCAGGGGTATAGGGTGTAGCATTTGACGTGGTTCTATGACTCTCAGGAATAGCAGATGTATAAATGTACCTTCTTCATTCAGATTTTCCTTCCCAGTGGTGGGACCTCCTTGTGTAAACTGACACAGCATGTCTGAATCACTCGGTTGGTGCCTCTCTTAGATCTTTGGTCTGAGAGAAAGGATCTGTGATTGGCAGCACAAGGACAAGCCAGAGAACTTTTCTGGTCAGACCTAGAATCTATCCTGTGATGAGGTGCCAGAGACCTCAAATGCATCCTTTTCTGCCACTGAGAAGGTACCAAATGTATTGCTGCATACACCAGAGACATATTTCAAGTGAGTAGAAATCCATCTGCAAATGTGTGATATAATCTCATTTTAGCAAGCATATGCATCAATTAGTGTAGGCTGGAAAAGCATATGAGAATTTGCATAGGTTATCACTATTAATTAGCTGTAGGGGATAGGCAATCAGGTGATACAGGGGATTTTTACTTTCAAAATTCTATATTTTTCATAATGCTGGAGTTTTATATACACAAATATATAATTTAAAATTAAAAAATTGGAAAAAGTTATATGTACACAAAAATCATTTGGAGAGACTTACTGTGATAACTGTGCTGTAAAAGAGACACTGCTTTTATGACCCTAGTAGATACTTTTGCTTTTATTTTATCGTATTCTTGCATATTACCAAGAAAAGGGAGATAGAATCTGTAGAGACCACCTCCAGTAGATAGGCATGGTCTCCAGTTGAGGGATGGGGCCACCCACCCATCTCAATATTGTTAACTCAGAAATGTTCCTGTCCAAAGGAAAAACAGGAACAAAATATGGAACAGAGACTGAAGGAAAGACCATCCAGAGACCGCCCCACATAGGGATCCATTCCATCTGGAGACACCAAACCAGGACACTATTGCTGATGCCAAGAAGCACTTGCTGACAGGAGCCTGGTATGGCTGTTGCCTGAGAGGTTCTACCAGCACCTGACCAATACAGATGCCAACCATCAGACTGATTCCGGGGACCACAATGGAAGAGCTAGGGGAAAGACTGAAGGAGCTAAAGGGGATTGCAAAGAGCTCCTAGAGTCTAAACCACCAACCAAAGAGTACACATGGAAGGATCCATGACTTCCAATACATATGCAGCCAAGTATGGCCTTATCTGATGTCAAAGGGAGGGGAAGCCCTTGGTTCTGTGGATATTTAATGCCCCAATGTAGGGGGATGCTACAGTGGTCAGGCTAGAGTGGGTGAGTGGGGAAGAGCACTCTCACAGAGGCAAAGGGAAGGGGGGGATGGGAGAGGGGGAATGGAATGAGGGGGTTGTGGTGGAGCAACTGGGAAGGGGGACTATCATTAGAAATGAAAACAAATAAAATGATTAATAATAATAATTCAAAATCTCTTAAGTACCTCTAACAGTACATGTAGTATGAACTTATAGAAAAACCATAGATTAAAAAAGTATAGAAGTAGCTTATGTAATATATCTTATTAAGAATTACAGTGCAGGGCTGATGAGTCAGCTCAGCAAGTAAAGGTATTTGCTGCCAAGCCTAATGATCTGAATTTGATTTCCATAACCCACATAGTGGCAGAGGTGACTACCACAAGTTGTCATCTGACATTAATACAGTGCTGTGGTGAGTCCTCCCAATAAATAATAAATAAAGCAATAAAAAAATACCCAAGTGAAACTTCACTACTATGCAGGCTAACTAAAATATATAATTTAAAAGAACAATCGGAGCTGAACACAGATACTTTGCTCGGATTGACAATGGTTCTGCAGAAGAATTGCAGATTGGATGAAAATCTAGAGGCAGGATTGGACTATATCCTTAGCTAGCAAGTTATTGGTTAGGGAATACCCGAAGGTCCCTGAAACAGCACAAGATATTGCCATTGCTCTTGGCTGCTTATCAAAGCTGGATGTTAAGACACTATTGCTGAAGACATGATATACTTTGGTGTCGGGAAATGGAGAAATCAAATCGGAACTAACCCACAAACTTCTTTACTGATGACTGATTTTCACAGTTCTGGAACATGTTATGTAGGTCACTGGGAGAAAAGGGACATTGACGGTATCCTGTGGCCAACCCTTTATACTAAGATACTAACTTTCTAAGCATGTGCTACCAGTACAATAGTAACACAAAGGTTATATAGTACCCAACAGCTTTTAGATTTCAGTTCTGCTCAACAGGAAGGAAATTATGTCTGGTACCATAAACTTGGTCAAATGCTTGGAGGTCATAGACCATAAAGAGGAACCCACCATTGCTGTTTTGGCAAATGACACGTTGTTATACAATCGTCTAAATATGTAAACTTACGTTCATAGATTAGTGGTTTGCCCACCCTTTTTAAGGGAATATTTTCTTTTCGAGTCAGTCTTTAATCCAGACATTCATAATTGGTCACAGTGTCAGGATATGCGATTCTTAGTACTCCGCCCCCAAATGGGACACTTATATCAGCAACAAGGATCAGAGAACACCATAAAAGATGGGGTGGAAAAATATATGAGCCAGAAGCTAGGAGCAGTGCTGTGAAGAGCTGTGTTCTAGGCAGGGCATGGGTACTGGATTCACAACTGCTCTGCAGCTATGGTTACCAGCCCACCATCAGTTAACAAGAACTAATGGGAACCAGTTATTTAGTAACTACAAGAAAAGGAGAGGACAAAAGGGACAGGGGGATGCATGGAGGTGCCTAGGGAGAGTGGGATTGAAGAATTGGGAGATCTGGGTAGAGTGAACCTGGTTTGAGCGTACATATGATCAAGATTCATTGTTGCAATGTATGAAGCAATTAAACAGGAATATAAGATACTCTGTTGCAAATATAAAGATATATTTTGAAACATTGGAGCTTTGAATTTTTTGAACATACCCCATTTTAGTATAAGTAAAACCAACAGACAGCTCCTGCAGCTGTTGGCATAGAGTTACTAGAAAGTATTCAGATTTATTTGTTTATTGGTTTATGTATTCAGTAGTAACTCAGGGTCAAAATTAAACTGATTGCCTCCCAGAGGTCATTTGTGGGTTTTCAGAGACATAATTGATTGTCACAGATGGGACAAAGTTGCTATTGATATCTAGTGGTTAGAAGCAATATTTAAAAAAAAAAAATTTAAAAACTTATTTATTTTTTACTTATTCACTTCACATCTGGCTCATTGTCCCCTCCCAGTAACGCCCTCCCATTATACTTCCCCCTTTCTTCTCCCCTTCCCTGTCTCCTCTGAGCAGGTGGGGACCCCCTGGGTATCCCCACACCCTGGCACTGCAAGTCTCTGTGAGTCTAGGCGCTTCCTCTCCCACTGAGGCCAGACAAGGCAGCCCAGCTAGGACATATCCCCCACACAAGCCTACAAAGTAGTGAAGTTTCACTTGTTTCTTAAAAAAGTTGTTTTATTTATTATTATTGAGAGGACTCACCCCATCATGTGTGTTAATGTCAGAGGACAACTTGTTGTAGTCAGTTCTTCCACTCTGCGGGTTCTAGAGATCAAGTTCAGACAATCGGACTGCTGAGCCCACTCACCAGCCCTGCACTGTAATTCTTATAGAAGCTACTTTTACGCATTTTTTAAACCTTAGGTTTTTGTATAAGTTTCACGCTGCGCTTACTGTTAGAAGTACTTAGGAGATTTTTAAAAGTTGTTGAGCTACATGGGAGAAGGAGAACAAATGAAAACCCACGTGCAGGCAACAGCTTCTGGGATAACCCCTGTTCCAGTTTTTCTGGACCCTTATGAAGACCAAGGTACATATCTACTAGTTAATTTGATTAATACATACTTATTTATTAATATTTATTTATTAATTTCATGTGTGTGTGTGTGTGTGTGTGTGTGCACATGTGGAGGCCAGAGAAAAACTTGTAGCAGTCAGTTCTGTACTACTATATGGATTCTGGAGAATTACTGTCAGGCTGTCAGAAACGGCACTAAGCTCCTTTACCCATTGAGATACCTTTTTAAGCTATGAACATATACATATATTTTAAGGTCATTTTGGCACCAATTGAGAGTGACATTTTTGGGCATAAGAAGCAGTATTTTTTATTTTCGAAACAGGGTTTCTATGTAGCCCTGGCTGTCCTGGAACTCACTCTGTAGACCAGGCTGGCCTTGAACTCAGAAATCTGCCTGTCTCTGCCTCCCAAGTGCTGGGATTAAAGGCATGTGCCACCACTGCCCGAAGCAATATTTTTTGATAAACATCCTTCAGTACCTAGTGTGGTCCAATGAACAAAGAATAACTTAGCCTCAAATGTCAATAGTGCTGAGGTTAAGGAACCATGATTTGTGTGTGTTTGTGTGTGTGTGTGTGTGTGTGTGTGTGTGTGTGTATGTGCACGCGTGCGCGCATTACTGTATTTAATCATTTGAACCACTCTATAAACAAATTGAGAAACTGAAGATTATAGCAGTCAGTAACCAAGGCCCAACTTCTATAAGTGGCGTAGACAGTGCTGAAACTGTATGGCTAAGAGCTATATATAGTATATCAATCTTTGGCTGAGAAAGTCAGGGCAGGATGGTGGTAGGGGAAGGAGAAACGAATGGTTATGAAAGTCAGGTGTATAATTAAGCAAGGATAAGTTGTTATCACGTAAAGCACTGAGGGAAGATAGAGTGCAGGAAGGGGAACAGAGACAAAGTAGTGCTAAGAACAGAAGGTCTTTTTATGGGCATGTCAAGAAAAAATGGGGCTTAGAAGAGCTAATAAATAAAGAGCTCAAGACAGCATGAGAAAAGCAAACCTGTAGGTTTAATGCTTACTTCTTTCCAAGGAAATAGATCCGAATATACTGGGAAATGTTGAAAGATCACTTAGTGATTCTAAGCAGCCGGGAGAAATATAAAATATAGACTAATACTGTAATATGGAGGGTGCTCACAATGCACTACTGAGTCATTTAGAGAGATTTATCAGTGATTTTTCTTTGTTTTTTTTTTTTTTTTGAGATTCGGGGGAGCTGCAAATGATTTGAACATAGTAAAATCCATAACGATATTTAAGACATACTGGAGTTTATCAGTCTTCTAACTTAGCTCCAGTATTGTGTAGTCAGCAAAATCATTATGAATGGATCGTTATAGATGGAGTCTAAAGGAGATTAGTCATCGCAAGCTCTTATTATAAGGCAGACTCACGTGCAAAGGTACCAGGATTGTGGACCCCACACCTGGGTTAAAGCAAGGGCAGTTATATGCCTGTACTTGACTGGCTTTACTTTCTGCCACTATTGCCCTACATGATGTGTCTCTTAGGACTTAGCTCAACAGGATGAACTGAATTATAAGGTCCAAGAAAAGCATGACTGGACACTTGAACACTAGTAATTGTAAGAAGAGAGACATTTTAGAAGTAAAGCACAGGACAGTCACGGCTGGAGCCATACACACTCTGAAGATGCTAGGCTTTTAAAATTCTTTCTAGATTCTTATGCGATCTTTAGAAATTCTCAGAAAGCTTCCACTATCATCATGTATTTATTCCTTGTATTTAAAATCTTTACTTTTTTTGTTTTTGAAAGGGCCAATAACCCTAAATTTGAGTGATTTTAGTAAGATAAATATTTTCAAGTTATATCTATTAAAACATCAAAATACCATAAGTATGTAGAGTAAAAAATGAATTTATTTTATCGATCAATTAATAAGGTTTTGGCTTACTTTTGGTTGTGCTATAAAATGACAAAGTCAGTGTACGGATCTATTTTTATTTTAAAATTATTTTTTATTTATTTTTTGAGATCATTATATAATTTCCCCACTCACGTTTCTGTCTTCAAACACTCTCATAGATCCTTCTCATCTCTTTTCAGTTCACGACAGCCTTTTTCATCAACTGTTATTCACAGTTACATATATGAATATAAGGGTATGAAATACATATTCCTGAATATATAAATATCACCTGCTCAGTTGGCATGATGTTACTTGTATTATGTTTTTAGGGATGACTGTTTGCAGAATTCTTTTTTATTTTTATTTTATATATTTTATATTTATTACTATTATTATTTGTTTGTTTTTCAAGACAGGGTTTCTCTGTGTAGCCCTGGCTGTCCTGGAACTCACTCTGTAGACCAGGCTGGCCTCAAACTCAGAAATCCACCTGTCTCTACCTCCCAAGTGCTGGGATTAAAGGCGTGAGCCACCACTGCCCAGCTTATTATTATTATTTAATCTTTATTTTTTACAGTCCAGTTGTTACTGCCCTCCTGGTCCACCCTCTGACTGTTCCTCATCCCATACCTCCTCCCCCATCTCCAAGAGAATGTCCCCTGCAGGGTTCTTTTAAGACTTTTTTTTCTAGACAGAGAATTATGATTACATGCACTGAAGTTTGATTGATGTCAGAGTACACACAAAATGGCGGCACTGATCCTCACGAATGCTGGTAGAAAGCATTCGTTTCTATCATTTTGCTACCAAATGCAACATTGATCTTAACAATAACAGTAGTAGATTGAACGGAGTGCTTAGTATGTCATAGACATGACTAAACTGTTCTAACCCTGGGTATTAAAAATCGTTACCAATTGTATGTGTGTGCGTGTTTCACAGACTGTGAGGGTTCACGTTATTTGGAGTTATTCAGAAGGACTCTGTCCATATTTTGTTTTGGCCACTCTGTGTGATTATTCAGATCATTGTTGATCACGATTGTCTGTGTAACAGTCCAACACAGATAACTTTCTCTCTTTCAGTATAGAAAACTATCCCTGCCAAGAGGGTGCGCACTTAGGGGCTTCCCTTACCTTCAGCTTTCCTGAATAGGATAACATGATCACTTTTAGGTGATAGGAAGTGAATGGATATATTTGCCATCTTTAGGCTGCACACACACACACACACTGCTTCCTTCTTCACTGTGCATCAGCTTCATGTTGCAATGGAGGATGTTCTAAGAAGCCACATGAAGCAGCTTTTCTCAGCCCAAATAACTGTGTAAAGCAGAAAAATCCCTTATCACATTTTGCTCCCAACAGGAAGCACCTTCATTAAACAAGGAGGGCATTAGCTTCTACTTTAAGTTACTGTAACTAGGGGATTTGTATGTTGTAATAATTAGCATTACCCAACTATTTTTATGATATCAAAATTAGAAAACGCAATTTTCTAGTAAGAATGGATTAATGGAAAATAATATGGTATTTCATTTCTAGGAAGTGTGGGGTAAGGAAGTACGAGCAAGGAGTACGGCACCTGTCTGTCTGCGTTCTAACCCTGGATGTGCCTCTCGCTATCTGGATTTCCTGGGTGAAGACACTGAACCTCTCTGTGGCTCAATCTGTTCATAAAATAAAGACTCAAAAGTCTCTATGTCATGGGGCCCTTCTAGGGAATGCATAATAAATGGCTGATTTGTTATTACTATTAGTATTACCTAGATATCAATCAATAACAAGATGTGTTATCATGTTTTAGAAGATGAGATAAACTTATTCCAATATATCCTTACATTGATTTCCCAGCAGGATACATAGGATGACTCCAACTTGCTTCACAAAGGGATCTTGCGATTTTATAATATAAATACAAATAAATGTTTATATATATATATATATATATATATATATATATATATAAAATGTGTGTGTGTGTGTGTGTGTGTGTGTGAGTGTGTGTATGTTTGTATCTATGCATGCTTCCATCTCAGTGGTGATTGTCTTTGAGTGGAAGCATGTGTAACACTGAGGGTGTGTATGTACTCAGTATGATCTAGAGCAAGCATGTATGTTCAGCTCATGTACTGAAAAGAAGTTATGGTTCAGGAAGTTTAGCACATTGACCAAGGTAATTTGTTTAGTCGGAGGTAATGGAAGCGAAGGAAATAGACAACATTTATTGAGTACCTCTGATATATGAGCCTGTGAGGTGAGCTTAGTATACAGATTCTATTTCATTACTTCTCCATAATTGTTCTCCAAGGAGGCCCAGAGGCTATAAATGTGGAGTTCCGAATTCTGCCCCTTGCTAGCTGTGTGGTCTCAGGTCTATTAATCTTGTGGAGTCTTAGAGTCCTGGAAATAAGGAATAGACTCACTTTTCTCATAAGGCTTATGTCAGGATTAAATGAGATAATACACATTAAGCCCTTCACCTGCCTTGGTGTGCTTGGCAGCATGATTTCTTCTGAAAGAATAAAGATGTTAAATGTTTGTCGGTATTGTTAACACTTTTATAGATCATGCATTGATATTAAACAAGTTTAAGAATCACATCCAAGGTCATTTAGTTAGTTAGTGGAGGCAGGAATCAAACTCATGGCTGTCTGATCCCAGTTTGCATCTTACTTCAGGCTTCCCTTTGTCAACTTACAGAGAGCAGAAATGTCAGTAAACAGAATATGCAGGCAGTCACTAAGTCTTAAATGAATTCTAAAAAGTATTAAAAGTAAGGAAGATGTCAACTTAAAATGGTTGCCATTAGGATAAAATTTTGTCAAAACTCTTATATTTAATACATACATATTTTAAGTATGCCAATAGGACAACAAAACAGAGTTGTTAGCCTGCCTTATCTGCATGTGACCGTTTCTGCATGAGTTTGCCATTTATTACTGACATACATATAGCATGTAGCACAAATATTGTTGCTAACATAGCAAGACAAGAAGAGACTAAAATTTTGTGATTTCATTGTATTTGCCCATGTATACTAATTCTAACCTGCCTAAAGAAGCATAGAGGTAAGATATGGAGGCATAAGCACCCAACTATGCCTGGTGTAAAGCTCAATTCTGCTCTGTACTTAGGGCCCTTCTTATATCTCAGGGCTGATTCCCTATCATTAAGATGAGATGAATTAAACCAGAAACAGTCAAGGATCCCAATTCTAAATTTCTAGAATTCTAAGGGATGGTCGGCATGGTTGAATTATGAGACACCAACAAGATCTTTTCCTAATTTTTCTTATCCATTTGATTTATTGAGGACCAGTGGAAACACACACAGCTAATTTACTTAAGATGCTACTATGTATAATTATACATTCCTTCAACAAATTCTTTTGTAGTTAAGATGGTAGTACCAGGAAGAGAACATCTTTTCTAGCCCTTCCAGAGCTTATGTTGAGCAGGGCTGACTGGCCATCAAGCCAATAACAGGGCATGCCGGAGAAATACAAAGCAGATGGAGGATGGAACCATAAAGGAACACGTGGCTATGGTGGAAGTGTCATGGTCTGGGGGATGGTCTTGGAGGAGGTGCCCTTTCAGCAGGAGGAGGGGTGGGGTGGCTGTGTTTAAAGAGAAAATGCTCCGGGTCAAAGACTGTAAAGACTGAGGCCGAAGCGGCCAACACCTGTGTCTAAGGTTCGAGATAAGGAGATACAGTTGTTAATTGAGTGCAGAGAGCACCAGGCTTGGATGGCAGCTGCAGAAGGCCACCGAATATCAGATCTGTAGTTTACAAAGATTACTTTGTTCTTGACATAGAACCCAGCCTAGACATAAGCTGAATGGCCAGTGAAGGAGTCCTACATGTTCTAGGAAAAGTGTGAGGTCAGCTTTACATGAGTGAGGGCGAAGTGGAGAGGCAAGAAGGTGGAGCTGAGCTGGGGATGAGGATGGAGAAGCCCAAACTTACTCAAGTTCCCACTGTGAGATAAACAAGGCCCAGGCTGCCATCGGGGTTCTGAGTTTGGACTCCTGGGTGAGTAAGGTGTCATTATTGAGAAATGCTGGGAATAGAGAGGAAGACAGGAGTGTTGTTTAAGGAGCCAAATTAGGAATTTCAATTGAACCTCGTTAAATCTGGCATGCCTACTAGATAACCGGTACACAGCAAATGAGGGCAGAGGACAAGTGAGAAGTCAGAGCTGCAGATACAAACAACCTGCTTGTTTGTTTGTTTGTTTATGCCATAGAACTGATTTTCCCTATTATCAGCAATCTATCAAAACTACAGGTTCAGGTTGGAGAGATGGCTCAGTGGTTAAACACACTGTCTGCTCTTCCAGAGGACTCTGGTTCAATTCCCAGCAACTACAACTGTCTTCAACTCTGCTCGCTGGGGATGATCCAGTACTCATCCCAATATACATGCAGGCAAAACTCCAGTGCACATAAAATAAAAATATTATTTACCAAAAACCTCTTGCTTCGAAGTATAATCATGCATGTTTGATTTCAGATATAGGTCACAGATTAGAGGATGTAAGCAGGCTGTGTTTCTTTGTTAACACATCAGAGAAGTGTTTGTTCCCCTGAGAGTCATCATGAAGTAGGAGTGGAGGTGCACAACTTCTATTTAAGGCACAGGTAACTTCTTGAGTAAATTACCCGAGTGTATTTCCATCAGTATCCAATATCAATATGGTGAGAAACCACAAGTATTTTTGGGTGATTAAGAATGTGGGTTAGAGTTTTAAGTTATTTTATATAGAGAGTATAAGACTGGCTTTTAGAAGAAACGGTTTTACATTGTTTACAATTTTCTTCTAGCACCTATTTTTCATAAACACCAAAAGTCAAAACTGGGGCCGGTTTCAGTTCCCAAACAGAGCCACAAATAGTATTTGACTACAGACTAGAACTCAAGAGTTGGATTCCTACCAATGAGAGATTAATGTTGAAACTTCTACTGGAAATCCCCTGACCTCTGAAGATGAAATTCTGCACTCAGTGTCTCACTCTGGGTCATAACTCGAGTGAATGATTATTTACCAACAGGTAACAACATCATTGCAGTTTTAAATTCAGACTGCAAACACCAGAGCCTCCCTTCTCAGACCGACATCTAGCCCACAGCGATTCTGAGTCCTGGCCGATGGTCATGGGTATTGCTGTTGGGATATACTAGTCTGTTTTGTTTTTTCCTTTGAGAAACTTGATCCTTGCTTTCAGATGACTTGAGGTTATGATTAATCAACACTTACTACTAAAAGGTTTTAAAAGGCATCTTCAGGAAGCTCTTTGACCAGACTGGGCTATTTGGCTTTTGCAATGGGGCTGCAATTTGAGTTTAAATGTCACCAAGCAAAGGACACCTATTGGTGGGAATTTATTCTATGTTTCATCTTGGGAAATTGAGAATTACCTGGATCACCCGCCTCTCAATCTTTTCCAATGCATTATTTCTTATTTTAGAAATACGAAATGGATACAGTCTAGGCACTTGGCTAATCCTTGGGGATAAACACTGGGGTGTGGAAATGGAGTTTTCCTCCTGTGGAGAATGAAGGGAAAAGGGCTTTAAAGAAACAAATTAGAGTAAATACAAGCCACAGATAAATGCTTGGCACTCATTGTTACCTTGAAAGCCCATTTCCTCTCATTTGGAGATAAACACAGGTTATTTCTGCACCCGTGTGGTTTTAGTAACACTATTAACCGAATAAATTGTGCTTTGTTATCTGTTAAAGACCCATCTTTATCATTTTCCCCAAACTTTGTCATCTTTCTAAAAAGTTTTAGAACTTTTAAATTCTGTATTTGCTTCTCTGTATTACTGTTTATGATTCATATAAATCTGTGTATGTTTTTATCTGTGCTTAAAAAAAAAATCTGTGCCCCAGAGAGGTTTGTATAAGCTGATGCAATAAGTTATATCTGAGAGAAACTTAGAATTCATGGGACCTGGAGTTTGAAGCTGCATCTAGACTGTAACAGACTATCACAAAAATGCCAAAGCTATAGGCAGAACCTTATTTGGGATACATTTTCTCTTCAGTATCAATGCCTTTAAGGTCAGGAACTCTCTGTAAAGCCATACTTCTGTTAAAGTGTGTGAGTGTGTGTGTGGTAGTGGTGGTGGGGACCCTAAAGCTTATTGGAAACAGGTGACATTACAATCTACAATTCCCTTCTAAAGAAGCTGAAGATGGCCTCAGAGTTCCAACCACTCAGGAGCTAGACATTTCTTGTAACTAGATATGGAAAAGCACCAAGGAGAAATATTTCAAAAATAGTTTCAGATGTGTGCATTTTAATGGAAAATACTCCAGGAAACCACAGAAACTCTATAGGAGACAGATTATGAAGGCACAGGATGGCAAATGTCCTAAGGATTAGCTACAGCACTTTGATGTCCAAATTCCAAGCACAGATTTGGAGTCTGTGGTAGGGGCTAACAGCAAATATTTGAAATGTTTTGTAAAAGGCATAAGTAAAAAAAGAAAAAAAAATGAGATGAAACCCATCAATTCCCCCAACCCCCAACCCTCCCCCCCCAAAACCCAACAAAACCTGGACAGTATAGGATTAAAACTGCTAGGAGAAGCATCTACAAAGTGTCTAAAACACAGAATAATCACATTCACAGGGCCAAACAAGAGAAAGTTCCAGGAGGTGAAGGCGCCATTTTCATCTTTCATTGCTCAGTCACTTGTTATACTGTCCCTTCCATCCGTTCACGTCAAATGGGTTGGTGGCACCATGCATGTATGAATGTTTTATCATGGTGGGTGGGGCTGATGTTCTTCCGCAGATGCCTACTAGCTGGTAGCTCCCTGGCATTTCAATTCAGTAAGTACGTATTGAATTTGACTTAAAACTTCTAGGACGTGGGTTTAGTAGTAGGTTTGTAGATACTTTAGGGCCATTGTAGACATAGACATGTTGTCTATACTCACAAGGATGAAGACAGAGTTCTTTGGAGAGACTATGGAGTGTAATGATAATTATCCGGAGAGATGTTACAGAGGAGAGATATCCAGAGACTCTTTCAGGGATAGTTAACCTGGTTAAGGCTCCACAGATCCTTCCCAGGTTCAATCAGGGTAAACTATAATCCAACAACTAGTTTCCAAAGACACTTCAGTTAATGCAAAATTCTTTAGCTATTGCACATACTGTCCCCGAAGCAACTGCATCTAATGGTCTCCAGGTTCCCAAAAAATAACTAGCTTGTTTTCTACTCTCCCACTTCTGTAAAGCAAAGTTTATCCCTATTTAGCATACACGAACTCTCAAATCTAGGAATACAGTATTGGTGACAGTTTTCAGAGGAATGATAAAACATATTCAAGGAGGTCTTACTGAATAGGCATCGGAAACTTGGTTCTATTTATATTGACTGACCTGGGGCTGATAGGAGGGCAGTTTGAACCCGCCATGCTCATAATTTATCATGTCAGCTACTGCTTAGATGTCTGACATCCAACAATGCTCTTTATACCTGTCATGTGGTTTTTCCCTTCAACTTCTCCTAGAAAGTTCTTTGAAAAGTCTGAAATTCCAAGTTTAAAATTCATCTAACATTATGGAGGCCAAACTAAAGCAAGTCACAAAACACCTTTTAGAATATGGTTTAAGAGAGTTAGAGACACTATCATATGGTTCTTTAGCTTCAGAGTAAGAACATTTACATAAAAATCCTATGGTAAGTTATCCTTTGCATTGTCCATGGTAATGACAAAATGCCTACAATGTAAGATTCTGTACCACCATACTTTCTGTGGACCAATCGGCCTATTGCAGTACTGCTGGGTGTAGAAAATAACAGTCAGCATTTAGAGTGTTCTTGCTGTGATCCAAAGAGCCATGCTTGTTATTCAGCCTGTGGATGCTATATATATTTATATAATTCCAATGTCATTATGATGTAAAGAGGTACATGATGAGAAATTTTGCCTCTCTCAGTCCATCTTTGCTTGTGCAATGTCTTCAGGTGAACATTTTTATTCTTTTTTACCTTGAAATCTCTTTTCATTTTTTAATTCAGATACAAAGCAATACACTTATTTTTACTCTTTCTTACACAAATACCAGCAAACCTATTATGCCTATGTTGTTTACATTTAATACAGCTTGGCAGTACAGACAGACATTGACTGTGTTTTATCATGTGGACATTCCCCAGGCGATTTAGCTAAAGATTAGTCATGAAAATCTTATTAGGAAGCTCAGGTCATGGGTGAAGAATAGATGCTTATGCTATTTAAACATTTATGGATGCTTTTTCCATAAATGACACTGGTTAGCAATCCTGTGGTGTGTGTAGGCTTGATTCAGTCATGTGGAATAACCACAGACACACTGAAACAGTGTCTGGCGGAATCAAAAATTCCTGTCATTTTGATAGCCAAGAGAGTATGACTTTTGTGCATTTCTTTCTCAGGAGTGTGACAGTGAGTTTAAGAGACATACTTTTCTTTCAGTGGATTTGGTTCATCTCCTCCTTCTCATCCTTTATTTTGTACTGAGATGCCATGTTTTTCTTGACTTCTGTGTTCCTTCTATCTTAAGGGGACCATTCTTTTGTCTTTGATAGGAGATGTACGTATTTTTCTAGGTGTTTCCTACAGTTGCTTTTATTTTCACTTTCTGTCTCATGCAACATTCTTTGTTTTGTTTTGTTTTGGTTTTTTGTCTGTATATGTAATCATGGTTAGAAAGTGAATAAAAAATACATTAGTAAAAAAAAGAAAGACTCTGAACTTTTCAAGGTCATAGAGATTTCTACATCTGCTTCCTCCTTTTTATTTTCCCTGTTTGTTTTACAGACATGGATCTAACATGACCTTTTCCTACATAAACAGCTGGTTGCTCCATCATGGAAATGGTATCTCAGTAAGTCAAAAATCCATGAATCTGATCACCCACTGGTGTTTTACTGAGAAAAAAAAAAAACTTTCCAGTTGGTTATGATAAAAAAAATGCCACTGGAAAAAGTAAGGGGGACTTTTGAAGAAATGTCGGTCTTGGGTATAAGACAAAGTATCCTATGAGAGGTTTTAGATTAAGGAAAACAAACAATCTTTCTATAAGTTACACACAAACTGTGATTACTGGGCCAAGGTAGAAGTTTTAAATGTGTTAGTCTGAGGGAGTCATAAATGTCATTTATCTCAGCCAAGATATAATTTACATCCATGAATATATATCTTAAAAAAAATAGCCACATTCTGAAAAACTAATGTTTTTCTGGTGAGGTTATACAAAAACACTTACTACACATCCCAGTAATTTCTAGAGAAATAAAAATTGACGTTCACATAAAAACTGGTACAAGAATGTTCATAAAAGCCTTATTTGTAATAGCTAAATAATAAACCAAATGAGTTCCTAAAGGGAAATGAATAAACAAATTGAGGTGTATCCATATCACTGGATATATTATTCAACACTAAAAATGGATGAATTACTGATGTCAGGTGCCCTCATTTTGAGTGAAGAAAAGTGAGTTTCTAGAGCTTGCCATTGTATGAATACTAATTCCTCAGGGATAAGAAAGTGGAAAGTGAGGGAACACTGACCTGTAGATCATAGAGTTTATGATCTGAGGGAAGGAGTGACTCTAAAAGCTCAGCGCTCAGAGTTGCAGGCCATGTTTCTGTTAACTGTCAGAATGATTCCAAGTCTTAATTGTAATGGTACACAACTCTGTCCATATGATAAAAATGTATAGGGACATTGTATCAGCTTGCAATCCCACCAGCACCCATGGTGCTGGCCACATATGAGGCAGAGGTGGGTCTTGTTAGCCATCAGGGGGAGGAGAGGCCCTTGGGCCTGAAGGTGTTAGATCCCCCAGTATAGAGAATGCCAAGGAGGGAAGATGAAAGTGGGTGGGGGAATACCCCCATAGAGGCAGGGAGAGGGGAGGGGATAGGGATGTTCCAAAGGAGAGATCTGGAAAGGGGAAAACATTTGAAATGTAAATAAAGAATCAAAAAAAATTAAAAGTTAGAAAATGAAAAATAATGTATAGGGACATACATGTACAAAGCAGTGCATATAAAATCTAGTGAAATCTGAATAAGGTCATTCATGTTAGTTTTCTGTTGGGGTGATAGATGCCAGAGAGATGATACATTCTAACATGGAGATTTGTAAGAAGGACTCAAATTATTTCTATGTAGGTTTGGAACAAAAGGACAGATTGTCAGACTAAGTGTTTAGAGAAAGAATTGTCTTTATTCTGATACTTATAAGTATTTACTTTTTGACTTTATATAATTTCTTAAAGGAGAAGAAGGAGGAAGAGGACGAGGAGGAGGAGGAAGAGGAGGAGGAGGGAGATTTAGGGATAAGACTCAAGCCTAATCATATATTTTATTAATTTGACCCTATGCTGCACATATGTGGAACAAGGGCTAATGAAGTATCATCAAGTCAGGACTTGGACAGATGCCCTGCTCCCAGCTCTTTGGTATATGGCATAGGAAAGCTCCTAACCCGAGTACCAGTTTCTTATGCCACAAAGTCTGGATCAAATCTCTATTCACTTTAGTATAATTTTTGTAGGAATTACACAAAATAACTTTCATCTACGATTTATGATTAAAACCATGAAGTTTTATCCCTGCTGATGCAATACCAGGCAACTTAGTCCCTAATCTTTTATTATGTTCAGTTTCAAGGGAAGTTTTCTATTTAAATTAAGCTCCTATACTGTCCCTTCTCTAGTGCTGATGCAGGAAACACAAAGCCAATAGACTAGTATATATAATGTATTTATATTTACAAGGAAAGGTCATCAGAAACAAAAATGAGGAAACTCATACTCATCATTTGAGAGTTGAGGATACATGTACTTTTCCTTTTATGATGTGGATATTTTTGTAATTTTTTATTATTTTATTTTTTATTTATATACTATTTTTATTATGTATTTTATGTATATGGTTGTTTTACCTGCATGTATGTCTATATACCTGGCACCTGCTGTGGCCAGAAGAGGGAGGGTGTCAGATCCACAGGAACTATATTTACAGATGCTGTGGGCTGCCCTGTGGGTGCCAGGAATAGAATTTGGGTCCTCTGGAAGAGCAGCCAGTGCTTGTAACTCCTGAGCCATCTTTTAAACCCCTGTTTTCCTTTTTAAGTCTCTCTCTCTCTCTCTCTCTCTCTCTCTCTCTCTCTCTCTCTCTCTGTGTATTTGTGTCTGATCCCTTGGAGCTGGCATTATAGATAGTTGTGAGATACTCCACAGGAGAGCTATGGATGGGACTTAGGTTTTCTGCAGGAGCAGCAAGTGCTCTTAACCACTGAGACATTTCTCTAGTTCCCATGTTTGTGTTTTCTTGGTTTACATTTAAATTTTTTTGAAATAAAAATATAATTATACCACCCCCCCTTCCCATTCTTCCCTTCAACTTCTCCTGTGAGTATACCCCTCCCCTGGTCTCTCTCAAATCCCAAGATCTCTGGCCTCCTTTTCTTTAATTGTCAATATGTGTATTTTTCTGTGACACACACACACACACACACACACACACACAATTTTGTAAGTGTGGGTGTTTTTCCTGTATGTATGTCTATATACCACATGCCGTGTGTGTGTGTGTGTGTGTGTGTGTGTGTGTGTGTGTGTGTGTGTGCATAGTCCATATAAAGGTATTTGTATTGAGGGCTAGCCACTTTGTATTGGATGACTAAGTGGAGAAATCTTTCTGAAGAAGAAAATTTCTTTCACTCTCAGCACTCTGTGATGTCTATAGTTCCTTGTCTGTGGTTAGAACTCCATGAGATTTCCCTCTTTGCACTCAGCATGTGTTTGTTGGTATTGTCCTTGCTCAGAGCTTATTTAGGCAGCCATGTTGATGCAACATCATGGGTGTAGCTTCCTTGCCTTTTCTTGGAGACAAAGGGTCATAACAGACACCTTCTTCCTTCGGGTATCAGAATCTTCCTGCCCAGCCCTCACCGATCCATTTATAACACAATTGAACATTTATGTTTTTAATCATATTCACAAAGAGGAGGATTCTGAGACATTTTCAAGCACAAACTTTGCTTCTGTTTCAGTGTGAGAAAAACTAAGAAGTTTTTTTTCCCATTGCTAACCAGTAGAGATTAAATGGCTAGTGTTGAACACCTTCTAGGACAGGCTGAAAACCTGCACCCCCAAAGAAAGCCACTAATCTATGCAACATAATCTTCCACTAATCCATTAATAAATTCTTTTCCCTGCTCCTTCCTTATTCTTCCATGTGTAGATTAAATGGATTACACTGTAATTAAATTTGACTCTTACAAAAGGCAGTGTTTCAGAGCAGTGAGCTATTGGGAAGCCAGTTTTCTATTCCTAGTTTCAGGGATGACTTACAGCTGAGGACAAAGCACCTCCACTCCAGGGTGTCTCATTTTTTCCTCCTATTCAATGAGACAAACAATGTCTCGGGGGATAGAGTTCTGCTCTTTCAGCTTCATATTCTAACAGAGCTCCAGATTCCTTTAGAGGGTTCTCTTTGCAGAAGTAAAGGTATATTTATATTGTTGTTATTCTTAATAGACACAAAGACTTAAAATCGAATTGTAAACGCCTCCTACTAGATAGCGCATTATCCATATTCTTAAATACTGCAATCAGCTGTGCCCCAAGTCTCTCTGTGATATTTATTAAAAATTAAAGGAAACACACTGTAAAGACATACCGCAGAACATTTTCAAGGCCACGTGTAGCGGTCTAGCTGCAGGACTTCCACTGAAGTTAATGGGACTCATACTGGTAAATTCTAAGCACCACTTTGAAAATTTACCCCATAGTGACAGTTTAATGCTTCTTATTGATCATAAGTTTCCAGATAACATCTTGAGGCAAAAGGGACTACTTCTTAAAGGAAATAAATAATCTTTAATGAAATCAATCTGCATTGCAATCATCGTAATGAATGAGTCTGGGGCACAGTCATCTGGAACGAAAGCTCCCAGGAACTGCTTGTTAGTGACAGTTGCCAAGGGGGCTGTAAAAACTTTCCACCACACCATAATTTCAGTTGCACACAGAAAACAATGCATTTCCTTTTTAAAGTAGAGATTTCACGTTCACAAGGGCAGGGCCATGCATACTTGGAAACGACATGGATTGCTACTTTACAAATTATTCCTCTATACTATATGTTACTGATAAAAAGTTCTAGTAAGCGTAGATGACTAGAAGACCCCAGTCAAACTTCTAGACGTCTTTAACCCAGACATTCATATTAGTTGTGAAATTCCCAGGTTCTTTGCAAGTGTTCTGTTTTGAGAAGTTGCCGTATCTAGAGAGGAGGTTCTCAACCTTCCTAATGCTTCAACTCTTAAACATCGTTTCTCGTGTCGAGAAGACCAGCAACCATAGAATTACCCCCTTGCTGCTTCAGGGCTGTAATGTTGCCACCGTTATGAGATGTAATGTAAATCTATGATATGCAGGGTATCTGATACGTGACCCCTGTGAGGGTTGAGACCCAAATGTTGAGAACTGCTGTTCTAAAGGTTGTGATTTCTGCCCCACCCTTGCCATCTTTTCTTCCTACTGTCCTTACTGTATTTGATTTTCTGCCACACACAGTGCCTCCTGCCCAAGCCAAGGTCATAAGATCTCAGGAAACTTTTCAAGTATTCTTCCTTGGATTGGAAAGGTATGTGCCCAAATATTTTCAAGACTGACTCCTGTTAGAAAAATATTATGATCGGCTTAGTATTTTACTACTTGGAAAGATTTTCTTGGGCTACACAATATAAAACATCTCTCCTCTGTTCTTTATGTTTCTATTCTCATTACCCAGAGCTCTGCTTGGACATGGAATACACACACACACACACACACACACACACACACACACACACACATATTTTTCTGGATTACTAAGTTTCAAACTTGAGGGGATCTTGGTGCCTTTGTCTTATAGAGTGAATCATGACAGACCATATCATTCTTCCTAATATTCTTCTGGCTTTTCCATTTCTAAGGATATATGAGACTGAGCTCTTATGACTAGGGACCATTTTATTCTTATTTGTATCTTTTGCACTCAGAGTTTGACTGGCACATTAAGTATTCTGTCTTTGCATATTTTCCTTATAATAAGAGATAGAAAGAATGATATTAAAATATATCACTGGGGTCTACTAAAATTTATCAAAGAAATGAGGGGCAGTCTCCAGTTTTTCGTTTCCCTCTAAGAATACTTTTTATATGGTCAAATAAGAGCCCTTTACCCTTCCTTATCAGTAACTTTGTATACCACATTGTTACTTAAGTGACTGCCATAATGTCAATGGACAGCTGGAAACATTCCTGGGAGGGAGACAACTTACCCTAGAATTTGCAAAATATTTTTTTACCAACAAAACAAAACAAACAAACAAACAAAATACCAAAGACTACTTACTTCCAGTTCACACATCCCAGGGACCCTCAGAATGACATTACATAAGAGTGTAAGAAGTAGATAGTAGGCACAGAAGTCTGTTTATCCCCTAATTTCTTCTTCAAGTTAGAAAGTAGCAATAGATGTAATTGTGAAAAATAAAGCTAATGTTGCTATTAATGGCATCATGTAAACTCTGGCTTTCTGAATTTCCAATGCCAGAAGACATCAGTTGGTGCCAATGGTCAAAGTTCAATCAAGTTTAATTTTAAATTGTCAGGAAACAATGAGCAAGGGATAATTTTTTTCTAGAGTAAAATCATTGGAAAAAAAGTCCTATTTTTATTTTTGTTTTCTTGTCGTCTTTCTAACCTTTCACCAGTTTGTTAAGTACTATCTTACTTCCTCATATTTAAAATGGGGAGCTAGTGGCTGGAGAGATGATTCAGTAGTTTGGAGAGTATCCAGGTTTGGTTTCCAGCACTTGCATGGTGGCAGCTGACAACTATCTATAACTCCAGCTTCAGGGGATTCAATGCCCTTTTCTGGTCTCTGCAGTCATCAGACATGCATGTGGTACACAGACATATAGGCAGGCAAAAATATCCATACACATAAAATAAGATAGTAATAAAAATTTAAAAAGTATATTATAATACTTGAGGATTAATACTTATAAGGTAGTTGAGGCAGTAGTTAGCACGTAGCAGTCCTCAGTAAATAATGCTTCTAGAAAGACAATATTTGATTAAGTAGGTTTTAACTGTGTCCAGTTGACCATAGGAAAGAACCTGTGTGTTACGGAAGAACATGAACACTTAGTTGAGAGAAATTGCAGAATGTATGACTGTTAGGCAATAGTCTGTAAGAAAAGTTTCTAGTAAAGGGATTAAAAGGCTTAGAATGTTCTGAACATGACTCGGGTTAAGGACAGGTCTATTCCAGTAAAAGGTGGAGATGGCAGAGAAGTAGAAAAAAAAATCTTTAGTTTGCAAGCCAGTGACAGTTCAGAGTCTCTGTTCTAACTTGTGAACGCATTAACAACTTAACTTGCTTTAATATGATGAAATCACAGATGTATTTTAATAGCCTTAGCCATGTGATGGATCTAATGAAGTCTTCTATTTTTCTTTTAGCCAAGTAAGAAGTCGACCATATTTCTAAAAACAACCAAACCAAACCAAACCAATGACAACAACAACAACAACAGCAGCAGCAGCAGCAACAACAACAAAACACTTTCTGGCACCCTCCCAAGGAGTTATTATTGCAAGTGAAAGGACAGACATGCTTAGTTTGCAGGAACCATCTGAGCTGTGGTTAACTCTCTTCATTCTCTGCTGGAAGTACCACAGGAAACTGTTAAAATGGTGACAGGAAATCAACCTACATTTAACATCAAATATAGATCCAAGATTATTAACAGGCTAGCATTTTCTGCTGCACTGAGACACACTTGAAGACTGAAAAAATAAATACAGCCCTGTTATGAATGCTTTTAAAAAGTAGTCACTCAGGAATCCAAAAATAGCTACCATTTGAAGTTGAGACTGCCTGACACATCAGGCTCATTACTGTGATCTAAGTACCAGCCTTTGATACTATTTGCAATTCTCTAGTAGGCCATTAAGAAAAGCTGGATAAAAATGAATGGCCATGATACCAGTCTTGGAGGTGATTCAAGCATCTCCCTGCTCATGTTATAGCAGGAGGCATTTCTGTTGGGATATAGAAAATTCGTAAGGAAGTCAACCCAGTTAGTTAGTACAAATGTTCTTAACTCTCAGCGGCAGGACTGCAGGGATTGGCCAAAGCTGTAGGTTTTTACAGCATAGTCTTAGGGATGGAGCTCATTGAACAAGTGATAGTAAGGAAGGGTTTTGCCATTCTAGATATAATCTTACCAATTTTCAAAGGAAGCCATCAAAACTAAGCAAAATATTCAAAACAGCGATGAAAGGAAAGATTTGATTTTTTAAAAAATACACAACTTTGTGTTTCTTAGAGTATAAAATAATTACAATATGTTATCCAAACACAAGTATACAATGACCATGTGCATATATATATATATATATATATATATATATATATATATATATATGATAGAGGCACAGGACCTCTATCAATTGGTATCCCAATGGTAAATAAGGATTAGTACTATTCAAGATCTCACCATGTTTATAGTTTTTGTTTACTTTCAATAGGAAGTGTCCTCATTGCTAGTTGTCATGTTTTAGTTGGCTTTTAATTGCTCTGACAAACACTGACCACAACCACAAACAACTTGGAGAAGAAAGGGTTTGCTTTACATTATGACATCCAGCTTACAATCCATCACTGAGGGAACTTAGGACAGGAACTCAAAGCAGCCACAGAGGTAAGAACCATGGAAGAACTATGCTTTCTAGCTTGCTCTCGTACTCAGTCTTAGCTTGTTTTCCTATACAGTCCAGGTCCACCTGCCCAGGGGGTAGCATTGCCCGAAGTGGGCTGGGTCCTCCTGTATCAAGCATCAATCAAGATAATGCCCCACAAACTGCCATAGGCTGACCTGATTGAGGTGATCTCCAATAGACACTGTAAGGTAACTTGGCTGTGTCAAGTTGATAGCTAAAGCTGAGTGTGCCTAGAGAAAGCATTTCCCACTTAGAAGGCATAACAGAAGAGTTATCATCCTTTTCACATTCCATTCTTAAATGTTCAAGATTTCACTAAAAAGTATTTGGCATATTCAGAGTACCTAATCTTTCAAACATGAAATATTAATAAGTCCTGGTGTGTTTCAGACTCTTTCATGCTCAGAACACACATCACAGATAGGTGAGAAAGGTACAATATCCCCTTTTGCATTCAGCAGTGTAGATTTGATTGAACAAGGGGACCATAGACCTGACTTCAGCATTTTTAGCAGTTTACACAGCATATTTATGGACCCTTAAAGAGATCTAGGAAGGGTCTCAAGAACAATGGGGTATAGCCCTTGCCTTCAGTAGGTAACATTTGATTTCTCTGTGTGGAATAAATCCAGGGATCTAATACCAATAATCCAAATTTGAAGATATTTCAGTATTACATCAATTAGGTTGAAACTCAGATCCAACTGTCATGTAGACATTAAACAGAGTACTGGAAGCCACACAAGCTTACTTTTCTGCAAGTGGATATTTGATCTATGCTCTAATGGGAATTCATTATGTATTTATCCACGCCAATTTACAAAGCAGTTAATTTTTTAGCTGCAAAATGCCCACTTGAACAAAAATCCCCCAAAGTTAACAAAACTCTAATTATGCAGATATTAAATCTACAATGTCATCATTGATAGGTGCAACCAGGTGAGTAAGATGGTGGAGAACAGATTACTTTCTGACAAAGACCTTCAAAGATCTAAAGCAGACAGAGAAAGATTAAAAGTCTACTGTGTGTTGATACATCCATGGCTGGGAAAAGTTATCAAGAGGCAGCAGGCATTTGGGAAAGAACTTTCTTTCTAGCTTGAAGAACAGAAATATATGCATTGCCTTTGGAACTGGAACACAACCAACTTTTAATTGGTTTTAAAATCTGGATTGGAACATTTCTGCAGTCATCCATGAACTGACCTTATACTGTTAAAGCTGAGTGAATCTTGGCCAACCACCTGCCTGTGAGCTGTTCTGTTGGGTTTTTCATGGGACAGAGAGTCCTTGATTGACAGGTACTTCCCCATCAAGTGATCATCTTTCCTAACCTTGTTTGAGTAGAGAATTCAGAATGAGAAAGACCCCTTCTGGCAGTGTGGATCCAATGCTCAATGCCTTGATCTATGGGGTTGTAAACTGTTGCCTGCTCTTCTCCATATGTTAGCATGATGGTTTCCAAAAAGAAAAGAAGCTTAACGTTGTAGATGAAAGAAATTGGTGTTAGCAGAGCCTACAGAGAGGGGGACTCTTCTGGAAAATACTCTGCTGTTCTCACCCTAGGGTTTAGGATTAAGGGGTGAGATCAAGGAGATTACTCAACAATTCCTTACTCCCCAAATAAGAGTGGAAACTATCCTGTAAATTAAGCCTGACTTTCTTAGCTTGGAAATAATTGGAGTAAAGCTCACCAAGAACTTCCCATGTTTTGTATCTGAATGTTTGCTTAGCAAGTGAGAAGGGCAAAAGAGCAGGAAAGGAAAATTTACCTGTCTACTAATAGCTTTGATATGCAGAGTCTTCAGTTTTATGATGTGAATTTAAATATTGTTACTGAGAGATGCCAGGTCTTAACTCCACAGGACTTTAAAACATTGTCATCAGAGACATCATTTCAAATGGAATCTCAGTAGAATGGGATCCCTCCTGGGAGTACAGAAGCTAGGGGCAACACAGAGATGATCTCTTTGTTTGGGAACTGTGGGGTAGGGATGGGGGAACATCCTATTTCAGAGTGTAGAGCTCCTGGTCAGATTTAAAATTTCCAGAGCGTAAGCCACACTTGTGCTGTCAAAGTATGCTGGAGTGTATGAGTAGGAATAATTCGTTGGTGCCCATTTGAATTATTTGTATAAAACCTGGTGGCAGATTGCAGAGCTAATCAGCAGAGGCACACATGCACATATACAACACACACACACAGAGAGAGAGAGAGAGAGAGAGAGAGAGAGAGAGAGAGAGAGAGAGATACCATAAATCTTGGACTTTGATACTCACCTATAACACAGAAAGGCTTTCGAGCAAACCTCAGTCTTCCTTGCCATCCTCTATAACGACAACAGCAACCTGCAGACCAGATTCGAATGATGAACTCCAAGCCAAAGACAACGATCATCACGAACTCCTAAGATATCAGAACAAACATGTCAGAGAGAAGCATTAGAGAGTACCAACCGACTCTAAGACACTGCACGATTATTTCTGCACCTTTAAGGCCTGTGCTTGGCACATCTGGTTGATGTGTAAAGAACATCTCTTCTCCACAAAACCAGTGTGAAGATTACTGAAGCCTCCTATTTTCTGTGTGTTGTCTCCTATTGTAGGGTGTGTGCCTCCTCAAGTCTCTAACAGTGTGAAAGTGTCAGTTTTAATAGGAAACATGCAGGTTGAATAGGAATGTTTTCTCACTAGGGATATGGAGTGTAGCTGGCTTTAACTGCTTGGTAACATGAAATAAAAAGTGAACCAAGAATGGCAAGCCCTACAGACATAGAGCTTCATGGTGCTGCAAGGAATGGCATAATCCCTAAACCTTTAAGCGTTAGTTTCAGAGGATAAGAAGTAAGTTTTAGGAATATTCAGCCTTTTGTTACAGTGTCAGACTCCCCTTAAAACATAGGCAGTTTCAGAAGGATAACTACGTATGTGACACATACATCCACTGTCTCTCAGAAATGAGCCCTAGAATCCTCCAGATCCAAGGCTTGTTAATTATCATGCTGCCCTTTGGCAATGACTACCTGGAAAACAACACCTGCGCCAGCAAAATGACTTAGAGATTATTTAAGAAGAGCTGCGATGTAACCTCGGGGAAAGGCCAATGATAGCAGCTCTTAAACAGTCAATCACACAATGAAAAAGGCAGAGGAGATTTGCAAAAGAAAATGATTCTGGAGTAAGTCTTGCAAAGTCATTTGTCCCTATAGGGACAGATGTCCTGTTTATTAAAATTGGCTTGTTTTGAAAAGGGAACTACCTTTCTTGTTTGAAGACAAGGATTGTCCTTATTTATAGTGCAGATGATGCATATTGCCCAACTTTATTATAAGGGATGTATTATAAAATTAACTCATGGCTTTTATATAAGCTGCCCAATATCACAGAAGTATAGATTGTAGAAATATCAAAGTTCCAATCCATTTTCCATTAAGGTAAAGTTGTTACCAAATCCATGAAAACTAGACTTTTATACATGTATTATGCAAACATGTCTTTAGAGCATGTCATGCTATGCTATGCATTTGACATGCCCCACAGAGGGACAGCATTCTACTCTTCTATTATTCTGCATTAAGGAACCCACATGGACTTCTCACAATGATAGATGAGTCCCCCGTAGCATTATTACTCACTATTACTTCAAAAAAAAAAAAAAAAAAAAAACCAACCAACCAACCAACCAAACAACAAAACCCAGACAACAATAACAAAAACCCTAAAATAAATAAAACCTGCAGATCATCACTGTTGGTAATATGACCATAGATATGGTAATCTGTACATAGTCATTTTTTTCTCTGTGTAGCATTGACTGTCCTGGAACTGGCTCTGTAAACCAGACTTGTCTTAAACTCACAGAGATTCTTTAGTTTCTGCCTCTGGCCAATCTCCTTTAATCTCCCCCAAAGGATTAAAGATGTGCACCATCACTGCACATTTTCAGGAAGTTTGTTACTCCAGTTGTGAGAGATTGTATTGTGGAGGATATTCTCCCCACAAATCTTGATGTGTGGACTCATCCCACAAACACAGCCATATAATGATGCTATGTCTCAGGTAAACAGATAACACAAAAGATATAAGAACATCATTCTTAAGAATAGAAATGCTAAAGTCACTGCCTCATTTCTATACTGCAGGATAACCTATGTCTACAAGATCTTTATTTAATGCCCATTGTTCAGAATATGGCCGTATAATTTATGGTTTTGCTTTGTTTTTAAAAAAAGATTAGGGGAAAATGGCAGCATGCTTTCTTTGTGAACTGGTAGAATTCAAAAGAGAAAAAAGAAATCTGAAATCATATTTGGGATCATCACCAGCCCCTCTTCTCTGAAGCACTAGAATAGAACTAGTGGACAAAAAGTCAGCAAATCTAACGAATAACCAAATAAGAGAATGACATAGGATCAAGATAGAGATTTGCTTGCATCTTCCACAACCACAACAGAACATGTATTTTTATATTAAAAACGTTTTGATGTCATTCTTTTGTTCATTAAAAAAGTTCAAGATAGAGCATGTTCTAAGCTACTAGCAAACTTCAGCATTGAAAAGAATAAAATTGTATGGACTGTGTTGGCCAGTTATAAGGGAATTCATATATATATATATATATATATATATATATATATATATATATATGAAAGTAATAATAATAATTAATAATAATAATAAACTAAGCGGAAAAATTAATGAAACAAAAAGCTGATTCTGTGAAAAACATCAATAAAATTAATCTTTTATAGGCCAATAGAAGCCGCCCATCTCAGAAATGTAATAGAGGATGTCACCATAGACATGGTGGCTATGAAGTATAACTAAGGAGTCTTTATGAAGGTAGCTTCTGAAGGAAATAGGATACAATCCCACAGCAAACCCCCCTATCCTCTGACTCTTATAAACTTTCTACCCCTCCTCATCCAGTGATGTTACCCAGTCTTAGGTGCAGAAATGTTTTGTAGATGTATATGTAAAACATGAGCCCATAACTCTACATTTTGATTGTTTGTGGTGTTCTGTAGTCATTTCCATCTGTTGTAAAGAGAAGTTTTCTTGATGAGCGTTAAGGTTACACTTCCCTGTGGATATAAAGACACATATTTAGAATCTCATTAGAGATTATGCAGATTTAGTAAAGTAGTGGTTCTAGGTTCTTTTCCCAAATCCCTGACTTAGCTAGTGAGAGGGATAAGACAGGCTGACTCCATGACAGACTTCAAATTGCTAGTGAGGGGACTAGGTCTAAGAACTGGGCAAGTTCAGGCAAGCCGAGGCAAGTCAGTTACTGGGAAAACCCCCAGACTCCAGCCCCCATGCCCTATTAATGGTTCTGGAATGCTTAGAGATAGAGTAAGACAAAGCTCACTTACCCCAGAAATCCTCAGCAACAGTTTCCAGCCCTGGTAATGGAATGTCCCTAGAGATGGAGCAAGATATAGATCACCTATCCTGGAATCCTCTAATGTGCTTTAAATCAGGCCTGCCAGCTTACTTGGTTGTCTCTCTATCCTGGTAATGGGAGACCTCAGCATGTTGGACTTTTGCAGAATAAAACACTTTTTGTTTATATACTACTTGAGTCCAGGTATTATTCTTGGGCAAATCATGGACCCTTACACTAGAACTGAATAGTTAGCTAGGTTTCCAGTACGGGACATGATCTCCTTCTTGTTGAGCAAGTCTTAAGTTTAATTAGAGAGCCGTTGGTTACTGCCAAGGTATGTATGCCACTACTGGACCCTTAGGGTTATTATGCTATGGTAGTCATTGTGTGGCTCATTGACACAGAAAGTTTTACAAACATGATTGGCTAAATATGAACTGAAAAAGGATGAGGGAAAGCACATAAGGCCTCAATGCTACACAAAGAACTACAGGTAACAAAGGAATGCTAAGAGTAGAAGAAATACTCTTTTCCAAGAAGAGCACACCAATTTGTTTTCCAGTACCAAATGATCAACCCTGAAAACATGCATAGAAATAGGGAAATATGGGAGGGTTTGGAGAGAGGAAAGGGATGGAGAAAATGATGTAATTATACTATAATTTTAAAAAATAAAAGCAATTAAAAATGATAAAAAAGAAGAGCTAGGGGAAGACTGAAGGAGCTGAAGGGGATTGCAACACCATAGGAAGAACGATATCAACTAACCAGACCACCAAGAGCTCCCAGAGACTAAACCACAAACCAAAGAGTACACATGGAGGGATACATGGCTGCAGATACATATGCAGCAGAAGATTGCCTTATCAGGCATCAATGGGAGGGGAGGTTCTTGGTGGAGGTTTGATTTCCCAGGATAGGGGGATGCTAGAGTGGTGAGGTGGGAATGGGTGGGAGGGGGAGGGGCACCCCCATATAGGCAAAGGGGAGGAGGGATGGGATGGGGGGGTTGTGGAGGGGAAACTGGGAAGGGGGATATCATTTGAAATATAAATGAATAAGATTATTGATTAAAAAATTAAAATGGTCAAAGAGATGCTAGGAACAATGGTGTGTTGATGAATTTGACAATTCAGAAAATTGGACAGAAGCCATGAAAACACAACAAAGAATATTCTGAATAGTTCTATAATCTATAAAAGACTGAATCCATAATTAAAAATCTTTTGAAAAAGCCATGTCTAGGCCAAACAATTTCAATATTGAAACCAACCAAATAGAGAAGAATCATGCCAGTTCCATAAAATTTTTTATAGAGTACAGAAAACAACAACAAAAATTCCATTTCCCTCACCAACTTCACATAATTTCTTGTAGAAAATACAAAGCATTCCTAATACCTTTTTTTTCCCTATTGAGACAAGTTCTTTGTGGATAAACTATGTTGGTTTGGAGCATATTGTAAATCCCAGGCTGGCTTTAAATTTGTGATACCTGATATTTTACCTTCTGAATGCTGGATGGGACTAGCAGCATGTGTCAACAGATGCCCTATACCTAATTCACTTTTTTAAAAAATGACTTCATCTTGCCATGGTGTCCATACTGGCCTTGAATTCATGGGCTAAAATCATTTTCCTGCCATATTTTTTGGGATAGCTTAGACTACAGGCATTCAAACTATGCATGGCCAAAGTTAATGGAAAAAAAAATTAAAATTATGAACAAATGTCCCTCATTAGATTAGATTAGATATAAAAAATCAATAAAATTAGCAAACCAAACCTATTAGTATGCCAAAAAATATGCCAAGTAGGATGTATTTAAGATATGTAAAGTTGGTTCAGTGTTTGAAACCAAGTGTTTGAAACCAACACATGGGCTACATTATTATATCAGCAAACTAAAGAAGATAAAAAGACACATAAATAAATCAATTAATTCAGAAAAAGTCCTTGGCATCTATTCCTTATAAAATTTTCAGCAATTTAGAGAGGGTGGTTAATATCATCAAGTTGATAAATATGATCTACAAACCCCCTGCAGTTAACATATTAAATGGTGAAATACTGAATGCTACTTTCTAAATTTGGAGTGAGGCAAGATGTTTGTATTCATCCTTCTAATTAAAGATTTTACTATACATTGTAATGATTGGAATGAAGCAAATTAAGTAAATAAAAGATCCAGGTTAGAAAACCAAACACAAATGGTCTGTACTATCCCAGTACATGATTGTCTACAACATGTCAAGGAGTCTCTGGATACAGCCTATGTTTTTGAGTATAGAAAATCCACTACATAAAAAAGTCAGTCACATTGCACAAAATCCTGGCATGTGCAATGAGCATGGTGCAACCCAGATTTACAATATAATATTATTTACAGCTATTCCAAATAAAGATAAACAGACATATACTTAGCAGAACACATATATAGCTTATATATACTGAAGATTTAAAAAAAAAAACCTACTAATGAAAGAAATAATAGAAGACTCAATTAAGCAGGGAAAGCCCAGATTTGTTAACCAGAGTAGCTAATATAAAGGAGTCCTGTGAAAATCTCAGAAAGCCTTCCTAGGGATGCATACTTTTTTCCAATGCTATAGAAATTTACTTGCCTTATTAATTTTAGGGTAGTTTGGTAAAGATGAACAGAATCACTTTCTAGAACATCGAAGTCTATTCAATGACTCCAGTGGCTAGTTGTAGAAGCACAGACATACAGAGCAGTTGGGGAAGAAAAGAGATCTTGGAACTAGAACTGTGTAGCTATGCTCTACTGATCTTTATTAAAGGTATAAAAGTGAATCAGTGTAGGAAAAACAATCTTTCAACAGTCATTAATAGACAGGAAGGAAAGATGGAAGGAAGAAAAGAAGGAGGGAAGAACAGAAGTGTAAGCAGGGAGGAGAAGGGTAGAGTAAGCAGGGGAAGGTGAGGAGGGAAAAAGAAAAGGAAGGAGAGGAAGCAGGAATCCCAGATATATAACCCACAGTTTACACTGAAATCAGTGATAAGGAATCATGTGCAGAAGCTAGGTGTAGTTGCATACAACTTCAATCCCAGCCCTTGGGAGGCAGAGGCAGAAGCAGGCAGCTCTCTGTGAGTTCAAGGCCAGCCTAGTCTACAAAGGTAGTTTCAAGCCAGCCAGAGCCACACAGTGAGACCTTGTCTCAAAAGGGCAGAGGACATAAAAATTAAAACCATAAAACTTGCAGTGAAAACCATATACAAGACCAGCACAAGCTCAAGCCAGACAAAACCCCAGTGCTAAAGAAGGAAGCTAAGGTAAGTGGACATAAATTCCTACCCTAGCAAGAATCCTTTTGCAACTGATTGCTGATGAGGGAGGCAAAATCAGCTATCTATAGGGAAGTGACACTGAGTATCTTAACCCCTCTGTAGGACAAGTCCCCATGCACAGGATTAGCTGACCAACACAAGCCTGACTCCATGTTTTGTTTCATTTCTGTGTTTAAGAGAGAAAGAACATGAAGCTGGGTGAGTGGGGGGGCGGATCTGGGAGGAGTTGGGGAAGGGGACAGATTATGATCAAAATACATTGCATGAAATTCTTAAATAAATGAGAAGTATAACAGAAAGTTTTATATGGTTAGCCAAGAAAAGTGGTATCAGACTTGACATTAAAAACATAAATATTAGAAGCAAACTTATACTCTGTCAAAACTAAAACTTTGGTTGAATAAAGCTTAGGTTAGAAAATAAACAGGTAAATTAAGGACTAGAAGAACATATTTGCAAGCCATGAATCTAATAAGAAACCAGTATTTAGAAGAAATAAAAACTAAAATGATAAAAAATTAACAATACTAAGTAAAAAATTTAATTACAAGATTGGCAAAAGATATCATTGAATCATTAAGACAGTCAAAATATATAATATATATATATGCATATGTATATATATATTACACACACACACATATATACATATACACACATATACATGAGAAGAAAAAGATGTCAAGGACACACTTAACATGGTATTTGGCATAATTAACCACCAGGGAAATGCAAACTAAAACCTCAATGAGAAAGCATTACATAGCTCTTAGTATTGTTAAAATAAAAAGGAATAGTTATAATAATCAGCCACAGCAGAAATCGTTGAGGAGTCTGGGTTGGTGGAGTCATTCACACAGTGCTGGCAAAGGTGCAAAATAAGATCTCCAGAATAGGGTTGCTATTACAGCAACCATGTGTTCTTCATGGGCTAAAGAAATAAAACTCTGATTATACAAAAGCTCAGCCATGAACGATGACAGCAGTTTTACTCATGACTGAAGACTGAGACAGCTCAGTTACCTTTCACTGTAAGGACATTAAAGAAGCTGCATGTGGTGTAGCCACACCAATGAATACTATTTAACAATGATCCAATTGATATATAGCATTGGGAAAAAAATCACTAGGGAGTATTGTTGGATAGAGAATTCTAGCAGGTTACACACCATTATCACATATGTAATGACTTTTTTTTTTTTTTTTAAATAAAAGCAGTGTAGAAATGGAGATTCGTGTTGCTCAGTTGGTTGCTGGGAAGGGGTGGGTAAAGGAAAGGAGGGGAGGTTCTGTTATAGAAGGACCTGAGTTCAGTCCTCAGAACATGGATATATATAATCTGTGTTTGTTGTTACATGCTTCTAAGCCCCAATGCTGGGAACATAAAGGCATGCAGGAACCTGGAGTTTGTTGGCCAACCATCCCCTAATCCAGTGTATCTTAGGCTAATAAGAGACAGTATCTCAAACCAAACCAAACCAAATCAACATGCATACAGAGGAATGACATCCAAGATTACCCCCTGTCCTCCAGATATATGTATATACAGTTGCATTTATAGAACCCCCTCCCCCCCCCCCACACACCATGGGAAGCCTAGAGATCCTCAAGATGATAGAAATGATTGGAACCTAGATTGTTTCCATAAGTACCTAAGCCTCCACTTGAGATACTTACAAAGTCAAACTAGAGAAACCTGAGTAAGACCCAAGAATTCTATTAATACTTTTGTCTTAGTTGTAGTATTATATGGCAGTTTTTCCCTTTGGGGAAATGGGGCAAAGGGGTCACGGTGTACATCTACTCTTCCTTACAGGTACACGGAGCCTATGATTATCTAGATGAACTATTCAGTGAAAATAAGTCACTTCAAGTGATCAAACTATGGGAAAGTCTTGCAAGAAGGAATGTGTTCTTCATGCCCAGTTGGCTAGAACTCAGCATCACCATGTGCTGGCAATGCACTCTCTAGGTCAACCTCTATGTATGGTATTCATATGTTATTTTCAGATGAGTTAAAGCTCTATTCAGTTGAAATGATCCACATGACTTCAAATGGTCACAGAGAATAACTGAAGTTAGAGGCAATTCTTTAACAGCTGTGAGACAGGTCCTTCCGCCTTACTGTCTGATCTTAGGTTAAATCAGTTTTCACTTCTCTGAACCATTTAAATGATATTTAAATGACTGTGTGTAGGTTTTGGGATAATATTCAAAGTACTTGATCACCTTGGAGAAAAGGTTATGGTAATATTGATGTTACTAATCCTGGAACTACCCTTCTCTACTGAAGCAGCTAGCAGGTTGGGCTTTGACAGTCTTCTACAGAGCCACAGACAACGCTAAATATTTTTTATCATCTGTCTTGAAGGAGTTTTCCTGTTTCACCATTATTCAGCATATCATGTTGGTAAACATCGGGCAGCTTTCTTAGTTTCCTTAAATAAGAAGGGGCCAGTTAGCAGCTTCAGTAGATAAAGGTACTTGCTACCAAGCTAGACAACATGAGTTCAGTTCATAGGACCAACATGGTGGAGGGAGAGAAATGACTATTGCTAGTTCTCAAATTATTTTTATTCATGTGTCCTAGGCACAGATACCACCGACTCTTCCCACCTACCCCTATACAAATAATCAACCAGCTAACTTCATTTTATAAAGAACAAAGAAATGTGTATAAAAGTCTAGAAATGCAAGAGGCATGAAGCAGCTAGTCCTGAATTCTAATGGTTTTTGAGACTACCTATCATTAACCTTCCTTCCCAGATGATAAGGAAATCTAGTCACATGGTACCTTTTCATTGAATAAGATGAGTTTCCTGTATATTGCTTGATATTTCCTGTCTATTCGTGAAGTTAGTCTGTTTACAAGTTACTCTTAAAATAGTTTTAGGTGCAGATTTATTTATTTATTTTTGGTACAAATTCAGGATTCCTAAAGGCACATGTTGTAGTTGTTTCCTCATTAACTAACAGCATTGTTAATTAAAACAGTGACCTATATCTAATTTACAAGCTGTCTGCTGTGACTATTAGTTACTTCTGTTTTGTTTTCTGCTGTCAAATAGCTGTGTGTGTGTGTGTGTGTGTGTGTGTGTGTGAACTGTCAACGTTACAAACCTCCTGACATTTACACCAGATCTTAAAGAGCTATGGATAATTTAACACTCAAAATGTAACTATTTCTTCTATTCAGAAAAGTACCCTCATCAATTCTCAGCCATTTCCATTCAGTTTTTTGTGTGTGCATATATTTAAAGCAGTACAAAGCCAGTAAGCCAGCATGCCTTGTCCCATAATCCCTGCAGGAAAAATAATTTGTGACATAAATGGTAAAGAAAAGCATTAGTTGGAAGAATTACTGGATATATTCACTGTAACATGGAAAATTCCACCAGAACAATACATACTGTAAGGGTGACAAGAAGATGTGGAAATGGCCCTTTGCTTAAATTGGAATATGAAAATAAATGAACAAAAAATAATAATTTCTTGGAATTCTGCCTCTTTGGAGAGTAGGAAAGATATTTTTAAAAGCATGCCTTCTAGGGCTCGAGAGATGGCTCAGTCGTTAGGAAAACACACTACTCTTCCAGAGGACCTGGGTACAATTTCTAGCACATCTGTAACTTAATTAAAGGGGATCTGACACCCTCTTTTGGCTTCTACAGGCACTGTACACACATGATCCATTGACCTCCAAGCAGGCAGAACACCCCTACACATAAAATAATTGAAAAATAATTAAAAAAGAAAATATGCCTATGGAATGCTCCTCAGAGCTCATCACATACTGTTACCAACTTAGTTTTCAAATGTGTCCCTGTTTTGGAGACACAATGTATTATATCAACTATCAGTGTATTTGAGGAGAATTAGAAGAATATGGTTTTACTGAATAGAACAATTCTTTCTGGAGAGAAGACAAATGGATGCTTTCAAATCAGGTCTGTGTGGTGGAGGTGGTGGTGAGCAGACAATGGAACTTTCCAAAAAGTGCTTAGCCTGTGGAGGTGGTGTGTGGATGAGGATGCAGCAGTCAAGTCGGGTACAGATGGAGAAGGTAGAAAGAGGTGTGAAGGGGGCATCCACACTTCCAGCCTTGGAAAACGAATGCTTCAGAGAATTTTAAAACATGCAACTGAGCTGCCTCATTGGTCGAAAGGCATGGGAAACCACAGGTAATCTCTCATGTAGAGTCAGAAAAATACAGTGTCAACCATCTCTCTTTGGGGTTAATAAAATCTTACATTTCTCCATATTTTCACTTTTTGAAATCCATCTCCTCTGGAAAAGAAATCATGGAACCATGTATATAAGACAGATTTTACTTCAGGTTCTTTAGAGGGGATAATGAGAGACCGTTCCCCCTACCCCGTCAGGTTGACAAAGTTTAAGACATAGTGCCTAAATGTCTTGAGTTTTAGAGGAAACAGAAATTCAAGATGGCACTAGGGTAGTTCTGGAAGGCCAAACTGAAGGAGCCTCTGTTTATTTTAGTCTTACTGAAGGCCCGGGCTGTGCTACTGGACTAGAAAAACCCTGGGAGTTGATGACGTTGTAATATGCTTGTTGGTAGAACATGGAAATAGTAGGCATAGACCTTAGAGAACATGGATTTCAGAGAGGAAAAAGACAATGTGGTGTTAGAGAAAGGCAGAAATAATATACTATATGACTGTCTTAGTTAGGGTGTATTGCTCTAAAGAGACACCATGACCACAGCAACTCTTATAAAATACAACATTTGGGGCTGGAGAAATGGCTCAGCAGCTAAGCGCACTGGCTGCTCTTCCAGAGGTCCTGAGTTCTATTCCCAGCAACCACATGGTGGCTCACAATCATCTATAATGAGGATCCGATGCCCTCTTCTGGTGTATCTGAAGACAGCTAAAGTGTACTCATAAATAGAATAAATAAATAATAATAATAAAAAAGGAACAGCTAAAAAATAAAATAAAATAAAATACAACATTTAACTGGGGCTGGATTACAGTTTTGGAGGTTTAGTCCGTTACAGTCATGGTGGGAAACATGGTGGCATGCAGGCAAACATGGCACTAGAGAAGGAGCTGAGAGTTCTATATCTTGATCTACAGGCAGCATTAGGAGACTGTGTCCCATACTAGACATAGCTTGAGCATATAAGACCTCAAAGACCACCTCGACCGTGACACACTTCCTCCAACAAGGCCACACCTACTCTAACAAGACCACACCCCCTGATAGTGCCACTCCCTATGTGCCAAGTATTCAGTCAAGTGATTCTATAAGGGCCATACCTATTCAAAGCACCACAATGATGTTTATAAATCTCACGCCTTTGGATTCAATACAGAATTTCATTAAGTTACCAGGAGAAGAAATCTTCATGAATTCTCAAGTCCCTGACACTCTTTCTAGATCTCCTATAAATTAGGAGCCATTTTGATTCAAAGCCTATATTTGTTTCTCTCATCTTTTACTCATGGTTATTTTTCCCTTATAAACACCAAGGTGCATTTATTTATTAGAATTACATACGTGCTCCAATAACTACAGCATGTATTGCTGCTGTTAAGGAACTCCAGGTAAACACTACATCCCTTGGTAAATATCAGAGGTAAGAAAACACACCCTTCTCCCTGATCACACTACATGTACACCTGTACGCACAAAGGTTTCAGAACTTGATGTTAGGAAACAGCCAGTTAGACTCATGCAGATAAACTGAACAGGCAAAAATCGAAGAATGCAAATCTATAGGGAGAAAAGGAGCTGGAGAAACAGCTCAATGTATAAAGTGTTTGTTGTGCATGAGTGAAGACTTGAGAAGAAAGCCCCAGCAACCACATAAAATGTGGGGGCATCAGTGTTCATTTGCAATCCCCCTGCTTAGGGGAGAGCATAGGTAGGCAGATCATAGGGGCTCACTGGCCAGCCTGTCTAGTGGAAGTGGTAAGTTCTGGTTTCAGAGAGAGATGCTGTTAAAAATTATGGTAGATGTGATGAAGACATCCCATTTAGCACTGAGTGTTCCAAAATCTCTGTCTTGGCACAGCGTCCTATTGTAGATCTCTGTGTTAGTTTACATATAGTGTAAGAGAAAGCATCTCTAATGATGGAGGGGAGACACACATCACTATGGGTATAGCAGAATATCATTAGAAGTCATTTTATTGCTATGTTCATTAGGGGAACAATAGTATTTAGTTTCCCCTATAACCATGACCTATCAAGTCTCAGTGTGAGGCATGGATTCCATTTCATGGAGTGGGCCTTATGTCCAATCAGCAAGTGTCAAGTTAGACATTTTGGTGTTTGTACTACTATTGAATCAATATATCATGCAAGCAGGTCACCATTGTAGACTGTAGGGTTTGTAGCTGGGTTGATGGTTACCTTTCTCCTCTGGTAGCATACAGTACCATGAACACTAATCAATAGGGTATGGGGTTCAAGTGAGGTACCAACTTGGTTTTCCTTTGTTCAATGAACTATGTGAAAACTCCTCCCCTGAGGGCTCAGGCAACTATGATAAAGAAGAGACAGAAAGAATGTAAGAGCCACAGAAGATATATGACTCCAAGCAAAAAAAAAAAAGTGTCTTCCAAACATAACAGGACTGAAAAACATATGAACACATAGAGACTGTGGCAGCATGCACAGGGACTGCCCAGGTTCAAGCCAGAGAGGGTCCCAGCACTGAGAGGGAAAAATGGACATGTTCTCCTACCCCTAATCAAGAAACTAGCTCCAAATGATATCTGTTTGCAAGGAAACAATTAGTTTTCTCAAATGGCGCCTCACTGGCTGTGTTAACCACTGGGTATGTGTACTCAATGGCATCATTTTAGCCTTTTTGTCTGATATTATTTTGTTTGGGCATTTTTGTACTTCTGATCTTTTGCTTATGTATTAGGGTTTCTGATTTTGTGTTTTTATGGTTTTTTCTTGTGTGTGTGTGTTTCTTGTGTCTTTTCTTTGAGTTTATATGCATTTGTGTGTGTGTGTGTGTGTGTGTGTGTGCTCGTGAGCGTGTTTGCTTGTCTGCCAGTTTGTTTTCTAAAGAGAGAGAGAAAGGGCATCAAGTTGGATAGGTGAGGAGTTGGAGAGGTTCTCGGAGGAGTTGAGGGATGAGAAACTATGATCAGAATATACTGTATAATTTTTTTCTCACAAAAACAAAGGTGAAGAGAGACATCTGAGGCTAGCCTCTGGCTTGACACATGTATGCATGCATGGGTGAGTTCACCAACACATGCAGATGAACATACAGGTATAACACACAAACTTTCTCTCTCTCCTTTTCTCACACAATTTAAAATCATTTTCAAAAGAAAACCCACAACTCCAGGGATTCTACGAATAGAACATACCCACAAATACAAAGTATATACTGGCTTTCATTGCAATTTTTGGTAGACACAAAAAAGTTAACTATTCCCAAAGTACATACATCAATGTCATGGTAACAATATTCCATTAATAACATTTCCTAAAGTGAGGGAACATTTGAAGTTTTCTATCATTTTGAACATCTAGATGACAAAGAAGTTTTCAATATATGTGCATTTATTTTTCTAGCTTAAATTCTATTATCTCTGTAACTATTCATAGTCTAACCTTTATGAAATCTGTCACCATTCTGAAATATTTACTTATATTTCTAATTGTTTCAAGTCATCCATCAAAATCATTCAAGACCAGTCATGCTATAAATCAAGTTGAATCTTCAGCTGAGCATGTGAAACACCTTGGATGCAGATACTCCTGAGCTAATTTAATGTTTTCTTCTGCCTGTCGTTTATCTGAACCACTACAGAACAGGTGGAAGGGTAAATGTCATTGCACCTACTGGCTTAAGAAAATGGAGACGATGACCGCAAGCAAGAAGCTCTCTGGGAATTTTTCAAGTGTTTTAGAATACCAACTTTAATATCCCTAAACACACCTTCCCAAATGACAAACATATATCAGTAGAGCAAACCCTCTAGCATCACGTTCAATTTCTTTCTCATCTTTTTCACGAGTTCACTTGTGGTCCACCATTTGTCCACAGTTTCCTCCTTGAAGAGAAAGTGCTTTATCTTGCCAGGTCTAGCCTCCATCTAGAGATGGCTTCTTCTACATAGACATCATGACTCTTTTTTTCCCGTAAGAGTCTTTGGAACCATATTACTGCCAAATCTCACATTTCGTTATCAACAAGCCACTGCTGCTCAAGCCACTCCTGATGGATGATGGCCCCTGTCTGTACAATGAATTGCTATCATTTGGACAGACTTGGAAAAATCACTCAGGGGAAGAAGAGGCAACTGATATGTGGAAGAAACTTGAAACCCTTCCCCCTCCTCCTTCCTTTGGTTGTAGGTTTATTCCTAGCTGGCAACATGACGCTGGATTTATAATTATCCATGAGAAGACTGATCTACAATGCTAACCCATAAATCATCCTGAACACAATTGATGATCCCAGCCATGGAAACAGGCTTCTCTGTGGGCTCTATGGGCCCTTTAACAGGAAGTAGGTTCTGGACAAAAAAATAACTGTCTGCCCAAAAGTAAGGGTCTGCCCCAGAAAAGAATGCACCAGAGAGGGAAAGCACACTTCTTCTCATTCCCTAGGCAGCACAGAATGCCTGAATAGATGTAAGGTAATACAGCAGTGTCAGGTTGACCTTTTGTAAAATCTAGACAAAAGGAATCCTGGAGCAAGGTGCATTGGAAATCAATTTACCATCTGGTTAAAGGGAATGGAGCAGGGGCTGGGACGAGGAGGAGGCTGAGAGTGTAGTTCTGGAAGAAAAGGGAGAAGGGATCTATAAGGCTGCCTTCTCCTCTTGAAGAAAGGATGGACAATTTCCGTGGATGAGGAGGAAACAGTTTTCTCACCTCTCTCTTGCTTGTACCCTAGTTTTCATCCTGGTTTACCTCCTCAGGCTTGTTCTTGAAGCCTCTGTGGAGGAAACTATCTGGGCCTCCTATGGGCAGCCTGCAGATGCAGCTGGGTTTTTTCATGAGGGAAGCTTAAGACTCTCTAAGCAGTTGTGAGAAAGAGTGTGAGCTTCTGTATTGTTTGAAGCTCTCAGAGCATCTCTCTTTTCATTTTTAAGCTAATTTATGTATTCACCTTACATCCTGAGGGCAGCCCGCTTCTTTTCCCAGTCCTCCCTTATAAGCCCCTTCCCTACTTGCTCCTTCCTTTTTCCTCTGAGAAGGGGGAGGCCCTCTGGGTGTCACCTGACCCCAGCACCTCCTCTCCCAGAGGCCAGACAAGGAGGCCCAGTTAGGAGAAGGGGACCACAGGCAAGCAACAAATTCAGGGATAGCTCCCATTCTAGTTGTTGGTGGAGCCACAGAAAGACCAAGCTACATATCTGCTACATATGTGTAGGGGCCTAGGTCCAGCCTATGCTTCCTCTTTGGTTGGTGGTTCAGTCTCTTGGAGATCCCAAGGGTCCAGGTGAGCTGACATTGTTGGTCTTCTTGTGGAGTCCCTATCCCCCTTAGGTGCCTCAATTCTTACCCTAATTCTTCCTCAAGACTCTCTGTGCTTCATCTAATGTTTAGCTGTGGGTCTCTGCATCTGTTTCCATCAGCTGCTAGGTGGAGCCTCTCAGGACAGTTATGCTAGGCTCCTGTCTGCAGCATAGTAGAGTATCATTAATAGTGTCAGGGATTAGTTCTTGACCATGAGATGGGTCTGAATTTGGGCCAGTCATTGGTTGGCCATTCCTTCTGTCTCTGCTCAATCTTTGTTCCTGTACATCTTATAGGCAGGACACATTTTGGGTTGAAGGTTTTGTGGGTGGGTTGCTGTCCTTGTCCCTCCACTGGGAGTTCTGTCTGGCTATAGGAGATGGTCACTTCAGGCTCCATATTCCCTATTGTTAGAAGTCTCAGCTAGAGTCACCTCCATAGACTCCATGGGGCCTCCTACCCCCATCCCATGTTTCTGGCATATCCTAGAGATGCCTTCTCCTGCCTGTCTATTTCTATTTTCTCTCCTCTGCTCTCCTTATACCTGATCTCCCCCCCACACCCTGTCTCGCTCCCCATCCCCTCTCCTACCAAGTTCCCTCCCTCCACCCACCTCTGATGTCTATTTTATTTTTCCTTCTGAGAAAGATTCAAGCATCCTCTCTTGGGCCCTCCTTGTTATTTGGCTTCTTTGGGTCTGTGGACTATATCATGGTTAGCTCATCTTTTCAAAGATGGAATAGCATTGTAAGCAAGCTGTATCCAAAGGAGAAAAGATACCCGAGAATTTCATATATCCAAGACTAATCTCACCATAACATACAAGTGGCTTTTGCTTTGGAAAGTTCCCATTTGGATTTCTTTTGTCATATCACTCTGGTTTTACTTTTTTGCATGGCAAACATGGCTTCAGTGGAAACTTATCTTTTCCAGGCACACAGATTCGACTTATTACTTCCATTCAGACTCCACTACTTTAGAATTGAACTCCACCAGCATTTGAACAAAGCTTAGTTTTGAACCATGAATAAAAAAGAGGATTTGACAGACAAATTTAGAACAGTTATGAGAAGAAGGGAGGGGGGGCTTAGCATATTTAAGAGGAACCACTTTTCAAGCTTCTAAATAGCACTTACTTGCATTTAAACAATTAATTAATGGAATAATTGTAACTAAGTTGGCTTGTTAATTAAAGAAAACCCAGCAGCAGGACATTTATTTGGCAACAGTTTGTTAGCAGAGATTTCCTAAGTATCAGTGCAATGGTACTGGTAAGAAGTACACTTCTTCCCCCATTCAAATCATGTCCCAAACGTCTTAAATGCTTCCCAAGCACCGAGGTTTTATTCTAAGAAGATACAGCTATGTGGAAGAAAGTGAATGGTAAATATTTAATGGTCTGTCCCATGGGTGGCTCTAAGAATCCTGTGATCTCTAGTGGCAGTTCCCAGTCTAAGGGACCCATGACAATCTGGAGGAGAAGAGAGGGGTCTACAGGTAGGCCAAAGGGGCTTGAGATCTGTTTACATAGCCCCATGCCATCTGGATCCATCTGAAATTGCATGACCTCTTGTGCTTCTTTTCTTACAGCTATAATAAGGCATAGACCTGCATAGGTATACCTTCTCCTTAATAATGGCCTCCATATCTTTGTAAGCTGTACACTTCAAGGAGGTCAAAGGACAGTACAATGTCTTCACTGAGCTAGTGTCAAACAGATCGTTAATTTGGCTGATGGGTGGATTGCTCAAGATGAAAAGGAGACAATGATGATTTCACCACACTTTGCTTAGCTGAATTTAGGGCTTAGGGATGTGAGTGGCTTCCTCATTCTTCAAATATGTACAGTTTAACTTAAGTCCCTTTCTCACACACAAAGTACATACAATTTAACTTATATCCTTCTGCATTTAAGTTTTGTTTTCTATAAAATAGGGATGGGGGAAGAAAGCCCTTCTTAACCAGAGATTGTCACTAGGGTTTAAATAGGGTTGTTACCAGATATTACATAAGGTTGTTGCCAGTTTAATTAATTTAACATTTGTATCATGCTCAAAGCCATCTCTAACACATAGAAATCACATTATATGGACTTAATAAGATATATTTAACATTCATCCATTAAATATTTTTGAATGCTTTCTGTGTGCTAGGTTCTTTTCTAGACTTTGGGTATAGACACAGGACCAGAAGAATCCCTGCTCAAGATGTGTCTAGTCAGGAAAGTAGGTGATGGATATTGGGAGACAGGAGCTAAAGAGAACCATGAAACAGGGGAGAAGACTGTGAGGAGATGGTGGATTTTTAGCTGCAACTGGAAATTCACAGTGGGTGTTTCCAAGCAGATACAAAGCCAGGGCAGCTCACTGATTGAAGAGGATTCTAGACAGAGTTCAGCTCTGAGAAAGCAAGAAATGTGGGACTAGTCTGAAAGAAAGAGTCTAAGTGGAGGGGTGGAGTAGTTGAGGATGAGAAACAGGCACTGCAGGCTCTTGTAGGTATCTGAACAGACTCTGACTTTTACTGAGGGATATGAAGAGTGGGTTTCCTGGTCTTGCCCGTCAGCAGTTTTGATGAAGATAGGAAGTCCCTCCAAGAAGAACCAGGTACTCACAGATGATCCAGTGAGCATCCAGTGGAAGCTGGGGCAGGGTTCATCTGTATATTTCTTTGGAGCAGGAGAATAAAATTGAAAATCTCAGCTAAGAATAAGGCATTCCCTACACATTCTACAACAAGAATCTTGAAAAGATATCATATCCTCATTAAATGCTTTCTCATAATCACCATAATCTTCACAATAGAACCCTGCTCCCTGCCAAGCACCAACCCACAGATCACCAGTCTCATTCTTCACCATGATCATAAACAAATGATTTCCCTAGAGTAACTTTGGTGAGATGAGAAGCCGTGTTAGACTTGACAGTGTTCTAATTAGCTTCACTCTTGCTTTGTTAGAAGTCTGGCCAAAGAAGCAACTTAGATCAGAAAAGAGTTTATTTGGTTTACAGGTTACAGTCCATCACTGTGGAAAGCCAAGGTAGGAATTCTACCTGGAGGCAGGAACGGAGGAAAAGGCCTTGAGGAACACTGCTTACTGGCTTGCCTTTTTATATAATCTTGGATCACTTTCCCAGGAGTGGCACCACCTACAGTGGGCTCCACTCTCCCACTTCAATAATTAATCAAGAAAATACTAGGGTACATCCCATATACAGCTGCCAAACCTGGACGTTCCTGTGGATGCTGGGAAGTGCTTGTTGATGGAAGCATGATAAACTGTCTCCTGAGAGGCTCAGGCAGAGCCTGACAAATACAGAGGCGGATGCACGCAGCCAAACTTTGGACTGAGCATGGGATCCCGGATTGAGGAGTTGGAGAAGGGACTGAAGGAGCTGAGGGGGTTTGCAGACCTATGGAGGGAGCAACAGTATCAATTAGCCAGACCACTTGGAGCTCCTGGAGACTGGACCTGACCAAAGAATACACATGGAGGGACCCATGGTGCTGGCCACATATGTGGCAGAGGAGGGCCTTGGTGAACATCAGTGGGAGGATAGGTCTTTGGGCCTGAGGGTGTTTGATGCCCCAGTGTAGGGGAATGCTAGGATGGGAAGTCTGGAGTGGGTGGGTGGGTGGGGGAGCACCCTCATAGAGGCAGGGGAGGGGGAATGAGATAGGGAGTTTCTGAAGGGGAGACCTGGAAAGGGGAAAACATTTGAAATGTAAATAAAGTAAATATCCCATCCAAAAAAAAATTTTTAAAAAATAAAATAAAATAAAATAAAATAAAATAAAATACCCCCATGGGCATGCCCATGGGCCAATCTGATGGAGGCAGATCTTCAAATGAAGATCTCTAGTTTGTGTCAACTTTACAAAAATAAACAAACAAAAAACCAAACCAAACAAAAAAAACTAACCAGCAAAGACATTGCTCACTGGAACCAAAGATATAAGAAATGGATATGTAGCATCTCATTTTGATCTTTATGTTTGTCTAAGATGAACTTAAATGGTAATTGTGGAAATTTGAAAAATTGAAATGATTTGAAGCTTTACAGCCTGTGTGTATCCTACTCTGCCACCTTGATTCTTGAAGAAAGTCTATAGCATCAAACATGTCACAGTCGTCTTAGTAACGCTGCTAACTCTTTTTTTTTTTTTTTTTTTTTTTCGGTTTTTCGAGACAGGGTTTCTCTGTGTAGCCCTGGCTGTCTTGGAACTCACTCTGTAGACCAGGCTGGCCTTGAATGCAGAAATCCGCCTGTCTCTGCCTCCCAAGTGCTGGGATTAAAGGCATGTGCCACCA